>JARHVA010000243.1:7500-165000 GCA_037957365.1 Torreya grandis
ATATGAACAACTTTAAAAAAATGATACAATCAACATAAATTTTCTTATAACTATATATTCAAAAAGTAATTTTTTTACATATTGATAATGATTTATTAAAAGGAAGGAGAGGTAGAAACATTCTTACAAATAATTATTCAAAAATGATTTCAAACATTCCCAACAATATATAAAAGATATAAACTCTAATTCCACATTGTTAAGATCATTTTCTCATTACAATACATTACAAGAATCTATTAAATAGATGTCAAAGACTACAAGTTTTAATCAAGATTTCATCACAAGTCTCATCCCTCAAATAGTGATTCATATTGGTGAAGAATCTCTTCAACAACACAAAATATTTGAGATGCCAAAAGAAAATATGAAAGCAACAATCATGCCACAACATTATTCTCCAAGATCCAATAATGGTAAACCTACATAGAATTAGTTGATATCCAAGGATAATCCAAGAAAACACAAAATTTGGCCAAAGGAATATTCTTGACCACCCATCCTATAGGCACCATTGCATGGAAACCTCACCAAACTAGGTTAATGCATAGCCTCCCCCAAGCCCAAAGGAAAGAGGCACGCTTAAAAATCATATGAATAATGAATAATCATGAAAGTTAAGAAGATTTAGGTGTCAATAATTAAGAAAACAAAATAACAAAGTATACACAAAGAAAACATAAAGAACAATAAATTCAAAAGGACTTCACTAAAGAGGATACAAGAGGGATCTTTCTTTCTTTGTTACTTAATTTTATTAATTAACTTAAGGTATTCCAAAGCTAACTAAAGGAGTGATTGTCAAGAACAAATTTTCCTCCTTTGACCTCCCATAATACATCATACCTCCTTATACCTCCCATAACCCTCATAAGGGAGAGTGTCTTTTAAACCTTATTAAAAGGTTCCAATTCTCATAATCAAGTTCATGCCACTAAGGCTAGAGTGGGATTCTCCAACAATCCATAAGCAAGAGATCCACTCTCTCATTTCCAAAATAGAAGAACTTGTTACAATCCCACATAGGTGGAAGCATATAGGTGCTCCTAAATACCATATCCAACACTCACACAACAACAAAGGAAGAAAAAAAAGAAATATAAATCATGAAATAATACAAAATATAAAAGCTTAAAAGGAATCCTAAAAATAAAATTTCAAATCTAATAAAAACACGTTTTTAATTTATTTTAAATGAGATTAACTCAATAGAAACAATAGATGAGAAATCATTAAATCATATAAACTTAATAACAAATACCTACCTCAAAACAAAATATCCACTTGACACTCTTCATGATGCCTTTCTCCAAGCACCCAATCTCTCTAACAATCAAAATTGCATAAACCCCAAAATAATTACCAATATGAGGGTGAAAGATTTCCATCCTAATCACAAGGATGTGACCTCACTCTATAAATTTATTTTACAAACCACATTAATATCTTTACATATATGCATGTTTATTTCACTCAAATACATAACACAATCTTTTTTATACAAAAATATAAGGTTACTTATGGAAATGAAATATAGGCCATAAATAAGGCCTTTCTATGAGAAAAAATTGGTATAATGTCCTTATAAAACCCACCTACCCAATGGGTATAGGTATGGGTCCAAAAATGACTAGTAAGAGAATCTTTTCTTGTCAAATACTAAAGCTAAAAAGTGGTTGAAAAGAGAAATTTAAGATGGAATGCATGGGTTGGGTTTGTGGGTCAACCCAAGTCCTTCACAAGTTAAGTAACCTTATCTAGGGTTAAAATAGGGTTAGGGTGATTAAATTATAATAGAGGTTTAGGTAAAAACACCAAAATTTAAAAATAATGAGAAGAATTTAAAAGACACAAAATAATGCAATTAATATTTTTTAAATAAAGAAGGGTATAATATTAAAGGTTTAGGGTTAATTTATTTTGGCATATGTTCTATCAAGTTATGTTTGAGTCCCTTGTAATAATATATTTGTCTCCCTATAATATTCACACTCAATACAAATATCAAATACATCCATGGAAAAATAATTCATATATAGGATAATATGAACAAGTGTATATATATAATTATCATTTCAAAAACTTCATAATAAAATCATATCTTAGTAGATTTAATATAATCAACTATAACTTCAAAAAAAAAAATCATGATATTCAATATCAATATATTGATAACAAAGCATATCTACTGATAAATAACCATGCATAAAAATAAAATATACAAACTAGGTAATTAAGGTCCATAAATTCAGAAAAATATATTATATGGGCACCCATGCCTCCAAATAATCTAACACATATCCATCAATTCCATTAAATATGTAACAAAATATATAGTAGGGGGTGATATCAAAATAGGGTCTCACACCCCCTCCCCTAAAAGTAGACCTCCTCTTAGAAGTTACTAGAATAGATGTGAATATTGAGCTTATAAGGGTGTTCCATCTCCCCAAGTAACTAGTGACTCATCATATCTATCCCACTAAACCTTGATCTGGTCTAGTTTATGGCATAAAAGGCCCAACATATTATGATCTAAAAGATGTATGAGATTTGAGATCATTTATCCATCTCCCTTCACCTACAAAGTTAGTCAATCTAAAACATGAGAAATATCTAGAATATATCTCCACAAAATTGGAACATGAAAAACATCAAGATCTTGAGATAGGTGTTTTTTTTCAAATCTAAGCAATATTAAACTTGTCCTACTATCCACAAGACCTTAAAGGGACCCATAAAATTATATTTGATCATAGAGCTTTTTCTATAGTAGATCGGGCTCTTATTCAATCACAATTGCTAAAAAACCTTTTCCTAAAATACAAAATATTGATCTATCATCTTTACATTAACACACTTATTATGTCTATCTTTTACCTCTTATAATTTATATCAAATGATAAATACCTTATTCTCCATGTCTTATAGCATAATGAGGCTAATCACAACCCTATTCTCAAGTCTATCGTAACTTAGAAGACTCCTACATGGACTACCATAAACAACCTCATATGGATTCATCTTAAGGGAAGTATGGTAACTATTATTATAGGCAAAATCAACCAAGTATAAGTAGTACACCTAATGTGATTGTTTATCTATCATGTACATTCATAACATGTTTTTTAACACTTGGTTAATCTACTATGTTTTCCCATCTATCTTTGGATGATATGAAGTGATAAGGTTGATGATTGCCCAAGGTCATCTAAAGGGTAGTCCAAAACTCAGAAGTATACATAGGGTCTCTATATAAAATAATCTTTTATAGAATCCCATCTAATTGAACAATGTCATCTAAGGACTTTACCACAACCATGACATTGTAAGTGGTCTTTGTTGGAGATAAATGGGCCACCTTGGTTAAATTATCCTCTATTACCATGATTGCAAAATAGTGTTACCAATAATAAAATACATAGAAATTGTGAACCATTCCCCCTCTCATATGTCATGTGGATATTAAATACCCACTTGATGATAATGTTCTACCTTAACCTATTGACACTCAAGACATAATGATACATACCATATAATCTCACGTCATAATCTACACCAATGATATAGCTATATAAGATCTTCATGTATATTCTTAACCCTAGGGTGTGTTGAATATGTGGATCAATGAGCCTCTAAAAAAATCAAGTCTCATAAAACACCAATAATGGTCACATAAATGCATCCTCTATGTCTCAAAATAACATTAAAATCCAAAGAATAACCCACAAGAATTCCCTTAATAGCTTTTTGTGATTCTAACATATAAAAAATCTCCTGATAAAGAATTTACCTAGGTAGCTATTCAAGATTTTTGCCTCTTATATCAGTGTGAAATTTCCTAATTGCAAGATCATGGCATGTTCTATCCAATTCATCATAGATATTCATGATCTCAACCTCATTTTCCCTCCCAATAAAAGAATCTAATACAACATTATCCTTCCCTTTGATATACTAAATATCAAAGTGGTACTCACATAGGAATTCCATGCAATGTCATTGAAGGGTATTGAGGTGAAGCTAAATCAATAAGTGCCTAAGACTAAGGGGATTTATCCTCAAAACAAATTAACTCCCAAGGAGGAAATTCCACCATATGAAAAGTGAATGAACCACTACTTCTAAATTAAAGTCATGAGTGGGGTTGTTCAACTCATAATACGTGAGTTTGTGAGACTCAAAGGTAATGAATTGATTGCCCTACATGAGAACAACTTCAAATCCAAATTTGGAAGCATTAATACACACCAAGAATTAATTCTCTCTATTACGTACTACTAAGATTAGTGTACTAGTTAAACACACTTTCATCATCTTAAATTCTTTCTCATGCTTATCTGACCAAATGAACTTCTTCCTTTTTTATTGAATGGACATTATAGGGTGTGTTATCTAAGAGAATTCCTTGACAAAGTGGAAATAATAACCTACCAATCCCATGAAACTATGTACTTATATCACATTGGTGGGTACATGCCACTCTATAATTGCTCAGATCTTTGAGGGGTTTACTAATATCCCCTCACTAGACATGACATGACCCCAGTATTAAACCCATGTTTAAAATAAGGAACACTTTCTCAATTTTCATTATAATTTGTTTTTCCATAAAATATAAAATACATCATAAGTGATATACATGTTCCTCTTCAATTTGATATTAAATGAATATATTGTTAAGGAAAAATAGAACAAACTTATCTAAAATGGTTTTAAATACACCATTTCTAAGGATAATGAAGACAATATGTGGATTATTCAACCCAAATGGAACCACTATGAACTCATAGTGCCCATAGTGTGTCCATAAGGTATTCTTATGAATATCTACTTATATTATCTCAACTGATGGTAACCTGACTTATGATCAATTTTAAAGAATATTGCAACCCCTATCATCTGGTAAAATAGATCATCAATCCTTAAGAGGTGGTAACTATTATTGATCATCACCTTGTTTAGTTATCAGTAAATAATACATAAGTGAAGGGAACCATACTTATTTTGCATAAAGTTATCTGGTGTTCCCTAAATGGAAACACTTAGATGAATGGGTCCCTTCTCCAAAATTTATTCCAACTACATATTAAGCTAAAAAATATTAGGTGTAGTCATCCTATAGGTATCCCTAAATATAGGCTCTACTCTAGGCACAATATCAATCCTAAAATATATCTCCCTTGAAGGGGGTAGTCCAAGTAACTCATTAGGAAACACATCTAAAAAATCTTAGAGTATAGGATGACCATCAAGTGTAACCCCTTAACTCTCCTCATCAAATGTTTTAACTAATATGATGGAAAACATTTGAAATCCCTTACTACACTCTAAATAAACTACATATTACAAATCACATGAATAGATATAGGCTTCTTGATCCTTATGATAAGATCCATGCTCTCAAGGTCATCAAAATACACAATAAATTTATTGTTATAATCCACCTTATCTCAGCGGGACCCAAGACAGTCCATACCCAAAACAACATCATAATAACCTAAAGGTATGATATGAATATTTAGATTGGTGGTTAATATTTCCAAGTCAAGAGTAAAACCACTAACAAAATATTCTACTATCATCCTATCCCCATAAGGTAACTCAATATCCAATAGTCACCCTACCTAGATGCCACCAGTCGATAATGATACATAAAAGATGGAATAATAAAATAATAATAAGCTCATGATTAAAATAACACTGATACAAAAATCCATTGAATACTATCTATAGTTTAAATCGCTGTAGTCTAGTGCTCTACCTACTAATTATCCACTACCATATATATTTGGTGAGAACATCCCACATTACCAATGGTATGCTAAGATACTTGGTCCTTTTTTTGGACATAATAAAAATTTGTACATTGTAACTCTCATGTATAATGATATAGATATCCACATAAGAAACATACTCCCATGGGCTTCTCCTTACTCTTTTACATCCCTATTGACTTTTTATAACCTAATCCTATATATACTATGGGATTATGATGATAGGAATTTTGAGTCCTTATTGTCCCATACTAATATCTAATAGGTATCCTATCTCTATTTTATCCCTAGCCACCCTGCCATCTATCTTTTTGAGAATCTTATGGAGCGAGGTGGTGTTGTAGTTAAGGGTGTTGTTGAGAATACTAATATGACTATTGAGGATGCATCGATGAGAACTGAGAGTGACTCTAAACATGCTAAGGTTAGGGATAGATTCCTCATGATATAAAGTCTCACTATACTCACATATTAAATTTTAAGTGATATCTAGCCTCCTATCTCTTCCCTTTATTTTCCTTTTCCAAATATTCTTTCTACATAGCAACCTCGAGGGTTTAACGAGAGAAAATACAAATTATTCTATCTATATCAACATTCAAACCATTGATAAACCAACTTACTTATATTTTATCACCCTAAATAAACCTCAAATACTAAATCAATTCTAGTAATTAGATCTTTTACTGAGCCATAATACCATTACCCTTTCAAAGATTATGGAATTCCTCAGTCCTCTTATTTGTGAAGTTCTTCAATAGGTATCAAGTGTGAAAGCTAATCCTCAAATATATCCCAGGTAAATAAATATTGATCCAAAAAATATTTCACTCCTCATTCCTCCACCAAATTTTCTTTGAATATCTAAGGAGGATATAAAATTGGGCCTTGATATTAGTCTCATAGGCCTATAAACCAAAGTAACTATCTAGACTCAGAAATGATGCCTCTATAGTAAAATCATTTCCGTCTCCATGAAAGGTGCATGGCTAATGTCTCAAAAAGTCCTTCATGATAACTCATAGGTAATTCTTGGGTGGTTGATGCTCCTCATACCTCTCCCTATGTGGTGAAGGAGCCCTCTCTACCTATTGTTCCAATGGAATATGTGAACTCTCCCTAGGCTGAGAGGCTTCCTTTGAAGGGGGTGGGGAGTATCTCTATAATTCCTCCGTAACCATGGGTAATCTCTCTTAAATAACCCCCATCATCTACTATAGGTCCTAAATTATTTGAGGTCCATGGACTACTAAGGGTGGAGGTGGGTGTTCAAGTGGTGGTGGCACTACACCCTCTACATGAACCACATGTTTTTACTTTTTGTGTTTCATCCTTCATGAGTAAAAAATGAGAATTAGGATGTTCTATAAGGAATAATTTAATAAAATATATACCAATAATTATCAGTGTTGAATTAGGCATATGATACCATAATCAAATGCCCAAAATTTTATTCTAATTAAATCTAATATAGGAGTTAATTTTTTTATAGTGTAGTATACACATTTGCTGACTAATCTTACACACCTTTAAGTTTAATTGGTTTTTCTCAATCACTATGGTTTCATTAAATAAAATAATAAATTTTTCAAAAATTCAAGTTTAGTTAATTAGAGCATTTTGGATAGGCATTAAGTAAATGCCATTCCCAACAATTCAATTAAATGACATATTATTATAATTGTAGGTAAAAACAAAATATTTAATAAATCTTGTTTAAATAGGTTTACTTAATAAGATAGTTAATTAATGTAAGCTATTTTTTTAAAATTAATAAATTAATATGGAATAATTAAATTTTGTTTCCAATAATTCATTTAAATAATCTCATATAAAAGCTTAAGTGGAAAATACTTATTCAACTTATAAAAAAATGATGTTCACCAAGCTATTCAAATTAAAAGTAATAAAATAAAAAAATAAAATATTAAATATATTAAATCTCAAGAAGTTACCTAAAAGTAGTATAATTAATAACACTCATTTAAAAATTACTATTTTATAGTATGAATTAAATAACACACTATAAAGGTAAATATAAAAATAATGTATTTAATAAGTGGTAATAAAATCTTACATGTAGAATTAAATAAGTAAGATTAATATTTTCTCATTTGAAAGTGAATGGATAAATCTTAACCGTAGGATTAAATAAGTTTGAGCCTTAAGATCTAGGGATTCCAAGTGTTTCCCTAATTTATCATGTAGTCAAATAAAAGTTATTTTACAAGGATTGAAAGACATTTTTTTGTTTGATTTGTATGTTGAAGGAATGAGGAGGAGAATCTTAAATACGATAAAAACTATAACCTGAAGATCTCTCCTTTTTGGGGTATATATATATATATATATATATATATATATATATATATATATATATATATATATATATATATATATATATATACCTAGTTATGTAAATATATGTAAGAAATTATTAAATTCCTTGATTTTAGTAAATATATTATATATAATACACACACAAATCTATTCTATTTATTTATTTAATTATTATTATTATAATTAATATTATTATTATTATTATTATTATTATTATTATGTGTGTATAGACACACACACACACACACACACACACACACACACATTTAGAATTTATGGATGGTCAAACCCTGTGGCTTGTGGAATACATCCATGGTTTCAGAAGGGTCTTTTGAACCATAATGTCAAAGGGGTGGGGGGTAGGCCAGCTCTTTGAACCCCCTCCCTCTTTCCTTAATGGAAGAGAGATCTTGGGAGGGGTTCAAATCAGTTATATATATATATATATATATATATATATATATATATATATATATATATATGTATGTATGTATGTATGTATGTATGTATGTATGTATGTATGTATATGTATATGTATATGTGTATATGTATATATATATATATATATATATATACATACATACATACATACATATATATATATATATACATATACATATATACATATATATATATACATAAACATATACATATATACATATACATATATACATATATATATATATATATACATATCTATATATATATACATATACATATATACATATATATATATACATATATATATATACATACATATATACATATACACACACACACACATATATATATACATATATACATATATATATACATACATACATACATATATATATATGTATATGTATATGTATATGTATATATGTATATGTATATGCATATATATATATATATATGTATATATATATATATGTATGTATATATGTGTGTATATATGTATATATGTGTGTATATATATATATATATGTATATATATGTATATATCTATATATATATGTATATCTATATATATGTATATATATATATATATATATATATATATTTAAAATTTATGGATGGTTGACCCTTGCAGCTTGTGGCCTATGTCCATGGTTTTAGAAGGGTCTATTGGCCCACAATGTCAAAGGGGGGGGGGGGGGGGGGTGTTGTTACGCCAATTCATTTATGCCAATGTTTTTATGCAGCATAATTCACAACACTATGGAAAAATTATTAAATATTTTGGGTGTTACATACTTTGAGCTAGGTTTGTCATACCAATGTCATTATGTGGTATAGTTCACAACATTAAGACAAATTTAAAAAATATTTGGGGTGTTGTATATTTTGAGTCTTGTTTTCCATACAAATGTCATTAGATGTAGGAATTCACAAAACTAAAAATTATTTTAAAAATTATTTGAGGTGTAACATATTTTGAGTTAGGTTATTATACCACTATCCTTATACATCACAATTTGCATCAATTTTTGTAATTATTTGAGGTTTTATATATTTTGATTTGGGTTACCCATACTAGTGTCCTTATATGGTCGAACTTATAATACTAGGAAAAAGTTCAGATAAAATTTGGGTTGTTGCATACTTTGTATCGCATTTACCATACAAGTGTCATTGTATAGAGTAATTCATAATAATGAGAAGATTTAAAAATATATTTGGGGTGTTTTAAATTTTAAATTCAGGTGACAATTCAAAAAACTAGACAAACATGGAAAATAGTTAGGGTTTTACATATTTTGAGTTGCATTTCTTGGACCAATGTCCTTGTATAACATATTTTACAACATTGGGAAAATTTTAAGAAATATTTGGGGTATTACATATTTTATGTTAGGGTTCCCATTCCAATGTTCATACACATCATAAATTTTAACATTGAGATAATTTTAAAAATATTCAAGGTGTTGTATATTTTGAATCATGTTTCCCACACCAATATCATTGTGTGACACAATTCTCAACACTAGGACAAATTTGACAAATGTTTGGATCTTTCATATTTTGAGTGGCATTTACCATATAAATGTTGTTGCAAGGAAAAAAATTTGATATTGTGAAATTTTTTAAAAATATTTGAGGTGTTCCATATTTTGAGTCATGTTTCATGTACCAATGTCATTTCATTATGCAATTCAAAACATTAGGAAAAAATTCTAAAATATATCTAGGGTGTTGTATATTTTTAATTAGGTTTCCTATACTAATGTCATTACACATCATAATTTGTAACTCTACGAAAACATTTATAAATTTTTAGTGTGATGCATATTTTGAGTCAATTTTCTCATACCTATGTTGTTGCACAACACAATTCATAAGAATGGGAATTTTTTTGTAAATATTTGGGGTATTGCATATTTTCGATCAGGTTCCCATACCAATCTTATTTCATGTAATAATTCACAACGCTATGACAAGTTTTTGAAATATTCATGCATTTCATATTTTGAGTAAGGTATCCCATACCAATGTCATTTTATGACATGATTTGTAATAATGGGAAAAATTTAAGAAATATTTTGGGTGTTGCATATTTTGAGTAGGGTTTCCCATACTAATGTCATTTCACAACATGATTTTAAATAATGGGAAATTAAAAAAAAATATCTAGGGTGTTTCATATTTTAAGTTAGGTTTCCCATACCGATGTCTTTATGTTGTGTCATTTGCAACACTAAGAATTATTTTCTATATTTTATGGCTTTTGGATATTTGAGTCATGTTTCCCATACCAATGTCACTATGAAATAGATTCATAACACTTGGACAAATTTATAAATATTTGAGGTCTTTCATATTTTAAGTTGGGTTTCTTGTACCAATGTTGTTACATAGTTTAATTCACAACACTGTGACAAATTTTGTAAATATTTTTGGTGTTTCATATTTTGAATCAGTTTTATCATAACCATGTGGTTTTGTAATGTAATTCAAAATAATGGGACAAATTTCAAAAATATTTTTGGTATTATATATTTATAGTTAACTTTCTTATACAAATGTTGTGGTGGGAAGTAATTTATAACACTAGCACATATTTAGAAAATATTTATGGTGTTGCATATTTTGAATCAGGTTTTTAATAACAATGTCATTACATAGTGCAATTTGTAACACTAGGAAATTTTTTAAAAATATTTTGGGTGTTGCATATTATAATTTAGGATTCTTGTACCAATGTCATTATGTGGTGTAACTCAAAACACTAGGACACATTTCATAATTACTATCTATGTTGCATAATTTGAGTTAGTTTTCCTATACCAAAGTTATTGCATGGTGTAATATGCAACACTAGGAAAAAATTATAAAATATTTTTGTTGATGCATGTTTTGAGTCAAGTTTCCCCTACCAATGTCATTGTGCAATGTAATTTTAAACACTAAGACAAATTTTGTATATATTTCAGTTGTTGCATATTTGGAGTTGGGTTTCCCCTACCAATATCATTGTGTAGTGTAATTCACAACATTAGGAAAAATATCATAAATATTTAAGGTTTTACATATTTTGAGTAGGGTTCCCCATGTTGATGTTGTTCCACATCACAACATTGTGGAAAATTTATTAAATGTTTTGTGTATTGAATAATTTATGTCTAATTTATTATACCAATGTCGTTACCCATCACAATTTGCACCACTTGGATAAATTTAAGAAATATTTGGGATGTTACATATTTTGAGTCAAGTTTTCCAAAGAAATGTCATTACCCAATATAATTCACAACATTTGGATTTTTTTTAATTATTTGAGGTTTGGAATATTTTATGTCAAGTTTCCCATTCCCATTTCATTATGCATCACAATTCACAACAATTATAAAATAAATTAGAAATATTTGGGGTGTTATATATTTTTAATTAGGTTTACCATTCTAATCTCATTTTGTGATGTAATTTTAAACACTTGGAATTTTTTTTAAATATTTGACGTGTTGCATATTTTGTATTGGTTTTGCCATACCAATGTCATTATGTAGTGTAATTCATACCACTCAAACAAATTTATAGGTGTTACATATTTTGAGTAGGGTTTCTAATACCAATGTCATTTCATAATTCAAATCATAATAATTTAAGAAATATTTGTAGTGTCACATATTTTGAATTTGGTTTACTATAAAAATGTCATTACATGACATAATTTATAACAATGGTACATGTTTCAAAAACATTTGTGGTGTTGTATATTTTGAGCAAGGTTCCCATACTAATATAGTTGTGCAACACAAATTTGTAATAATGGTACATATTTTAGATACATTAGGGATGTTGCATATTTTGAGTTGGGTTTCCCTTACTATGTCATTACATAATGTGATTTCTAACAATGGGATAATTTCAATAATATTTGGGGTATTTCATATTTTAAGTAAGGTTTCTTCTATTAATGTCATTATGTGGTGTGGTTCACAACACTAGGAAATACTTTATAAATATTATGGGTTTTGGATATTTTGAGTTGGGATTCATGTACCAATGTCATTTCATGTAATAGTTCACAAAATTGGGACAAATTTCATAAATATATGGGGATTTGCATAATTTGAGTCAGGTTTCCTATACCAATGTCATTTCATGATGCAATTTATAACACTAGGATAAATTTTATAAGTATTTGAGGTATTGAATATTTTGAGTCATACTTATCATTCCAATGTTGTTATGCATTGTAAATTACAACATTGGGAAAAAAATTGTAAATATTTTTCATGTTTAATATTTTGAGTTGGGTTTCTTATACCAATGCTTTTATGTATCACAATTCATAACACTAGGGAAAAATTAAGAAATGTTTTGGGTGTTACATACTTTTAGTTATGTTTCTCATAATAATGCTATTGTGTGTCACAATTTACAACATTAAGAACAATTTAATAAATATTTGGGGTGTTTTATAGTTTGAGTCTTGTTTCCCATACAAATGTCATTGCATGTAGGAATTTACAAAAGTATGAAAAAAATTAGATTTATTTAGGGTGGCATATTTTGAGTCAAGTTTCTTATACCAATGTCCTTATGCATCATAATTCACATCACTAGGAAAAATTTTATAATTATTTGAGGTGTTGCATAGTTTAAGTTGGGTTACCCATAATAATGTCATTACATGATATATTTTGAAACACTAGGAAAAATTCAAAAATATTTGGGTTATTGAATACTTTGAGTCACATTTAATATACAAGTGTCATTGCATAGAATAAATTGCAACAGTGAGACAAATTAAAAATATATTTGGGTGTTTTAAATTTTAATTTGGGCTGTAATTCAAAAAACTAGACAAACTTGGAAAATATTTAGGGTTTTGCATATTTTGAGTTGGGTTTCTTGTACCAATGTCCTTGTAAAACATAATTCAAAACACTAAGAAAAATTTAATAAATATTTGGGGTGTTACATATTTTAGATTGGGTTTCCCATTCCAATTTTAATGCTCATCACAATTGTAACATTGAGAAAAATTTTGAAAAAAATTTTGAGTCATGTTTCCCAGCCAATGTCATTGTATAATACAATTTGCAACATTAGATCAAATTTCAAAATTATTTGGGGTATTGAATATTTTGAGTAGAATTTCCCATACAAATGTTGTTGTAAGGAGAAATTTTTGACATTGGGACAAATTTTTTAAAATTTTTGGGGTGTTCTCCATTTTGAGTCATGTTTCTCATACTAGGTTGTTTTATGGTATAATTGAAAACATTAGGAAAAAAATCAAAAATATATTTGGTGTGTTGTATATTTTTAGTTAGGTTTCCTATACCAATGTCATTTCACATCATAATTTGATAAAATAGAATAAATTTCAGAAGTTTTTAGTGTGATGCATATTTTGGGGCTGGGTTTGTCATACCTATGTTGTTGTAAAACACAATTCACAACACTAGGAATTTTTTTTTGAAATATTTTGGATATTGCATATTTTTAGTTGGGTTTCCCATACCAATCATGTTTCATGTCATAATTCACAATAATACTACAAGTATTTGAAATATTTATGGAGTTGTATAATTTGAGTTAGGGTTCCCATGCCAATGTCATTACACATTGAAATTCATAACTCTAGAATAAATTTTGGAAATATTTGTGGTGTTACATATTTTGAGTAAGGTTTCCTATACTGATGTCATTATGTAGCATGATTTTAAATAATGGGACAAATTTAATAAATATTTGGGGTGTTGCATATTTTGAGTCAGTTTTCCCATACTAATGTCATTACACAAGATGATTTGAAACAATAAGACAAAAATTTAAAATATTTGGGGTGTTGCATATTTTGGGTTAGGTTTCCCATACTAATGTCATTGGATGTTGTCATTTGTAACACTATGAATAGATTTATATATATTATGGGTTTTAGATATTTGAGATAGGTTTCCCATACCAATGTTATTACATAATAGATTCATAACAATTGGAAAAAAATTATAAATATTTGGGTTGTTTCATATTTTAAGTTGGGTTTCCCATACCAATGTCATTGCATAATACAATTCACAACACTAGGATAAAGTTTAGAAATATTTGGGGTGTTTCATATTTTGAGTCAAGTTTATTATACCCATGTGGTTATGGAGTGTAATTCAAAATAGTGGGATTTTTTTTGAAAATATTTGGGGTATTATATATTTATAATGGGCTTTCTTGTACCAATGTTGTTGTGGGAAGAAATTTATAAAATTAGCACATATTTAGAAAATATTTGTGGTATTACATAGTTTGAATTGGGTTTTCCATACAAATGTCATTACATAGTGAAATTTATAACAATGGGAATTTTTTATAAATATTTGGGGTGTTGCATATTATAATTCAATATTCTTATACTAATTTCATTGTGTGTTGTAACTCAAAATGCTAGGACACATTTTTGAATTATTGTTTGTGTTACAATTTGAGGTAGGTTTCATAAACCCACATTATTAGATGGTGTAATTTGTAACACTGGGAAAATTATAAAATATTTTATGTATTGCATATTTTGAGTAAGGTTACCCATACCAATATCTTTATGTGGTGTAATTGACAACACTAGGAATAATTTTGGAAATATTTTTGATGTTGCATATTTTGAGTTAGGTTTATTGTATCAATGTTGTTCTTTGGTGAAATTCACAACATTGGGAAAACTTTTAGAAATATTTGGGGTTTTGTATATTTTGAGTCAAGTTTCCCCTACCAATGTCTTTGCATAATGAAATTTGGAAAACTAGGAAATTTTTTACATATATTTGGGTCATTTCATATTTGGAGTTGGGTTTCCCCTACCAATGTCATTATGCATTATAATTCATAACCTTAGACAAATTATCATAAATATTTAGGGTGTTTCATATTTTGAGTAGGGTTTCCCATACCGATGTCATTTCACATCACAAATTACAACACTATGGATAATTTAAAAAATATTTTGTGTTGCAACATTTGAGTATATTTTCTTGTATTAATTTTATTAGCCATCACAATTTGTACCACTAGGATAAATTTCAAAAATATTTGGGATGTTCTATATTATGAGTTAGGTTTCCCATATAAATGTCAATACCCAACATAACTCACAACAATCATTAATTTTTTGTAATTATTTAGGGTGTTGCATATTTTAAGTCAGGTTTCTCATTCCAATGTCACTATGCATCATAATTCACAATGATAAAAAAAATCTTAAATATTTGGTATATTACATATTTTGAGTTGGGTTTACCATACTAATGTCACTACATGATGTAATTTGCAACACTATAACAAATTTAAAAAACATTTGGGGTTTTGCATATATTGTGTTGGGTATGCTATACCAATGTCATTGTGTAGTGGAATTCATAATGCTTGGACAAATTTTAAAAATATTTTTGGTGTAACATATTTCTATAAGGTTTTTATATACCAATGGAATTGCATAGATGTGAAAAAAATTTATAAATATTTGGGATGTTTCATATTTTATTTTTTAATTCATGGTTGGTTCTCATTGACACTTTTAGGCCAAGTATCTTTGGTGTGTGTACTTTTATGGACAAATTTTTCAATTATTGGAGGTGTTGCATATTTTGAGTTGGGTTTCCCCTACCAATGTCATTATGAATTATAATTCATAACCTTAGACAAATTATCATAAATATTTAGGGTGTTTCATATTTTGAGTAGGGTTTCCCATGCCGATGTCATTTCACATCACAAATTACAACACTATGGATAATTTACAAAATATTTTGTGTTGCAAAATTTGAGTATATTTTCTTGTATTAATTTTATTAGCCATCACAATTTGCACCACTAGGATAAATTTCAAAAATATTTGGGATGTTCTGTATTATGAATTAGGTTTCCCATATAAATGTCAATACCCAACATAACTCACAACAATCATTCATTTTTTGTAATTATTTGGGGTGTTGCATATTTTAAGTCAGGTTTCCCATTCCAATGTCACTATGCATCATAATTCACAATGATAAAAAAACATCTTTAATATTTGGTATATTACATATTTTGAGTTGGGTTTGCCATACTAATGTCATTACATGATGTAATTTGCAACACTATAACAAATTTATAAAACATTTGGGGTGTTGCATATATTGTGTTGGGTATGCTATACCAATGTCATTGTGTAGTGGAATTCATAATTCTTGGACAAATTTTAAAAATATTTTTGGTGTAACATATTTCTATAAGGTTTTTATATGCCAATGGAATTGCATAGATTTGCAAAAAAATTATAAATATTTGGGATGTTTCATATTTTATTTTTTAATTCATAGTTGGTTCTCATTCATACTTTTAGGCCAAGTATCTTTGGCGTGTGTACTTTTATTGACAAATTTTTCAATTATTGGAGGTGTTGCATATTTTGAGTTGGGTTACCCATACTAATGTTGATGCATGGTGTGATTCACAACTCTAGGAATTTTCTTGGAAATATTTGGGTTGTTGCATATTTTGAGTCCCATTTCCCATACTAGTGTTGTTGCATAGAGTAAATTAAAACATTAAGACAAATTAAAAATATATTTGGGGTGTTTTTAATTTTGATTTTGGATCATAATTTGAAATACTAGAAAATATTAAGAAATACTTGGGCTTTTGGACATTTTGAGTTGGGTTTCCCATACTAATGTCCTTGGATCACATAATTCGTAACATTGGGATAAATTTTATTTTCGAATGACTTTCACATTCTAATGTAATTATGCATCACACATTGTAACATTGTGACAAATTTTGAAAATATTAGGGTATTAAATATTTTGATTTAGGTTTCCCATACCAATGTAATTATGTACCATAATTTGCAATAGTGGATAAGTTTTATAAATATTTGGTGTTTTGAATATTTTGAGAAGCATTTCAATTATAAATGTCTTTATAGGAATTAATTTTGGACACTATGACAAATATTAAATATAATTGGTGTGTTCCATATTTTGAGTTGTGTTTCTTTTACCAATGTCATTGTGTGGTGTAACTCATAACACTAGGAAAAAGTTCAAAACAATATTTAGGGTGCTGTATATTTTTAGTTAGGTTTCCTATTCCAATGTCATTGTGCATCATAATTCATAACATTGGGATTAATTTTAGAAAATTTTGGTGTGTTTCATATTTTGAGTTGGGATTACTATATCAATGTTATTACATAACACAATTCACAACATTATGATTTTTTTTTGAATATTTAGGTTGTATATTTTTAGTCAAGTTTCCCATACCAATCTTACTCCATGTCACAATTCATAACACTATGACAAGAATTTGAAATATTTGGGGTGTTACATATTTTGAGTCAGGGTTCCCATAATAATGTCATTACACATTAAAAATTTTAACACTAAGACAAATTTTGGAAATATTTATGGTGTTTCATATTTTTATTGATGTTTCCCAAACCAATGTCATTGTGTAACATGATTTGCACTAATGGGACAAATTTAGTACATATTTGGGGTGTTGCATATTTTTAGTCAAGTTTACCATACTAATTTCATTAAATAAAATGGTTTGAAATAATGGGATGAATTTTTAAAATATTTAGGGTGTTTCATATTTTGAGATAGGTTTCTTATACCAATGTCATTGCATGGTATAATTTGCATCACAAGGAAAATTTTTCTAAATATTATGGGTTTTACATATTTGAGTCAAGTTTCCTATACTAATGTCATTATGAATCATGGTTTTTAAAAATTTAACAAATTTTAGTAATATTTTGGGTGTTTAATATTTTGATTTGAGTTTCTTGTACAAATATCATTGTATAGTTAATTCACAACACTAGGAAAATATTCAAAAATATTTGGGGTGTTTCATATTTTGAGTTAGGTTTATCATACCCATGTGGTTATGCGGTGTAATTCACAATAATTGGACAAATTTATAAAATGTATAGGTTTTTTTATATTTATAATCAAGTTTCATATACCAATGTTGTTATGTGAAGTAATTCATAAAAATAACACATATTTAGAAAATAGTTTTTGTTTTGCATATTTTGGATTGGGATTCCCACACCAAATTCATTACATAGTGAAATTCACAACACTAGAAATAGATTTATAAAGATTTTGGGTGTTGCATATTTTAAGTTAGGTTTATTGTACCAATGTTCTATATGTAATGAATTTTTTAACACTAGAACAAATTTTTGAATTTTTGTTAGTGTTTGATAATTTGAGTTAGGTTTCCTATACCCATGTCATTGCATGTTATAATACACAACACTGGGAAAAATTAATAAAATATTTTAGGTGTTACATATTTTGAGTAAAGTTGACCATAAAAATGTCCTTGTGTGGTGTAATTCATAAGACAAAGAATAATTTTAGAAATCTTTGTGATGTTACATATTTTAAGTCAGGTTTCTTATGTCAATGTCATTATGTGGCATAATTCACAACATTGGGACATATTTTATAAATATTTGTATTTTTTATATTTTGAGTCAAGTTTAACTTAAAAATTTCATTACATAATGTAATTTTAAATATTGGGACAAATTTTTGATATATTTAGGTTGTTTGATAATTGGATTCAGATTTATCCTACCAAAGTCATTATGTAGTGGAATTCACAAAATTGGGAAAATAGCATAAATATGTGGGGTGTTTCATATTTTGAGTAGGGTTTTCCATACTAATGTCATTTCATGTCACAAATTGCAACACTATTGAAAATTTACTAAATATTTGCTCTATTACATAATTTGAGTTTAGTGTCATGTACCAATGTTTTACCCATCACAATTTGAACCATTAGGATAATTTTCAAAAATATTTGGGACATTGCATATTTTGAGTTAGGTTTCCCCTATAAATGTCATTACCTGGTGTAATTAACAACATTTGTAATTTTTTTAACTATTTGGGGTGTTGCATATTTAAAGTTGATTTTTCCATTCTAATGTCATTATGCATCATAATTTACAACAATTGAAAAAACCTCAAAAATATTTGGGGTGTTACATTTTTTAAGTTGGGTTTGCCATACTAATGTCATTACATGATGAAATTTAAAACACTAGGTAAATTTAAAAAAATATTTGGGGTGTTATATATTTGTGTCAAGTTTCCCATACCAATGTATATTTTTAGAGCAATTTTTTACACTTTGATAAATTTAAAAAATATTTTGAGTGTTACTTATTTTGAGTAAAATTTCATATACCAATGTCATAGCACAATACAATTCATAAAACTATCTAAAATATTTGGGGTATTACATATTTTGAGTTAGACTTACCATACCAATGTCATTGTATGACATAATTTAAAACACTAGCACAATTTATAAATTATTTAGGGTGTTACATATTTTGTGCCAAGTTTCCCATACAAATTTTATTGTGTGGTGCAATTTACACCAATAGGACAAAATTAATAAATATTTAGGGTGTTACATATTTTAAGTCAGGTTTCCCACACCAATGTCATTACGTGTTATAATTCACAACACTAAGACAAATTTTAGAAATATTTGGGGTGTTACATATTTTGAGTTGTATTTTTTGTACCAATGTCATTGTGCAACTCATTTCACAACACTAGTAAAATTTTATAAAATGTTTGTAATGTTGCATATTTTGAGTGGGTAACCCATGCCAATCTCAGTGTGTAATACAATTTAAAAAATTTGGACAAATTTTTGAAATATTTGAGGTGTTGAATATCTTGAGTCTATTTTCCCTTACCAATGTCATTAGGTGGTGCAATTTCTAACATTAGGATAAATTTAATAAATATTTAAAGTATTGAATATTTTGAGTTAGGTTCCCTAAATCATTGTAATTATGTCATCAATCTGTAATATTGGGAAACCTAAATCAAAATATGCAACACTCAAAATGTTTCTAATATCATCATCATTACATCAAATAATTCACAACATTGGGACAAAATTTGGAAATATTTATAGTGTTGCATATTTTGAGTCAAGTTTAATGTACCAATGTTATTGAATAATGCATTTCACAACATTGGGACAATTTTTAAAAATATTTGTGATGTTGAATATTTTTAGTTGGGTTTCCTACTAGATTTTGTGAATCAATGTCATTGTGTAAAAAAATTTAAAATAATACGAAAAATTTTGGAAATATTTTTGGTGTTGCATATTTTAAGTTAGGTTTCCTATACCAATGTTATACATGATACAATTCACAACACTAGAAAATTATTTGAAATTTTTTAAGGTTATGCATATTTTGAGTCTTGTTTCATGTACCATAGTCATTGATGGAATAATTCAAAATATTAGGAATTTTTTTGGAAATATTTGGGGTGTTTCATATTTTGAGTTAGGTTTCCCATAACAATATTGTTATGCATAAAAATTCCAAAACTTAAGACAAATTTAATAAATATTTGTGGTGTTTCATATTTTGAGTCATGTTTCTCATTCCAATGTCATTTCACATTTAAATTCACAACATTGAGACAAATTTTTTAAAGATTTTGGGTGTTGAATTTTTGAGTTGAATTTCTTGTAACAATGTCATTATGCAACATAATTCCCAAAATTGGAAAAAAATTCAAAAATATTTGTGGTGTTACATATTTTGAGTTGGATTTGTCATACCAATGTTGTTGTGTAGTATAATTTTCAACACTAAGACAAATTTTATAAATATTTGGCATGTTTAATATCTTGAGTCGAGTTTCTTGTACCATTCTAATTACATGGGGAAATTTAAAAATCTTGGAGAAAAATTATAAATATTTGGGGTGTTACATATTTTTAGTTAGGTTTCCCATACCAATGTCATTGCATGTCATAATTTGTATCATTGGAACAAATTTTGAAATTATTTGGGTGTTGCATATTTTGAGGTGGGATATCGATATCAATGTAATTATGTGTCAAAATTCCCAACACTAGGACAAATTTCATAAATATTTGGGGTGTTGCATATTTTGAGTTGGGTTTCTCATACTAATTTCCTTGTGTGGTGTAAATCACAACACTGGGACAAATTTTTAAAATATTTGTGATGTTGCATATTTTCATTTAGTTTTACCATTTTAATGTCATTAAGCATAAAAAATCATAACATTGAGACAAATTTTAGATATATATGGGGTGTTACAAATTTTTAATCTTATTTCCCATACCAATATCATTGTGAAGAATAATTTTCAACACTAGGAAAATTTTCAAAAATATTTGGGGTCTTGTATACTATGAGTTAGGTTTCTTCTATGAATGTCATTTCATGTATCAATTTAAAACAATAGGAAAAAAAAGAATATTTTGGGTGTTTCATGTTTTGAGTCATCTTTCCCATACCAATGTCATTATGTAGCATAATTCACAACACTGGGAAAAAAATTAGAGAAATATTTGGGGTATTTCATATTTTGAGTCAAGTTTCATTCACAACATTAGGACAAAATTTGTATTTTTTTTGGTTTTGCATATTTTGAGTCAAGTTTCTTGTACCAATGTTTTTTTGACATGTAATTTGTAACATTGGGACAAATTTTAGAAATGTATGGGGTGTTGTATATTTTGAGTTAGGTTTCCCATACCAATATCACTACAGTGTACCAATGGATAAAATTAATAATAAGATCCAAGCATTAAATGAACTACTTGAGGATGTTAATATACCTTCACAATAGTTAATATCCTTTATGTGTGTTGTGAGTTCTTTACAACAACAAGTACAACACCACACATAGGAAAGAAAATCATACCACTGTTACATGAATTCCAATGTTATCCATGGAAATACTATCCAATATAAAACCTTCAATTGAAAATTTCGATTAAAGTTGTAGATTCCAACTTTACCAATGTTTGATGGACATTGACATCCATAATTTCACCTTGAAGCTTATAGGAATGTAACAATACACGTCACTATTTGTTTGATCCTATTATAGTTATTTCCTAGAATTCTAGAGGGTCATTGCCATATTGGTTTCATCATTCAATTCTTAGTGGTTCACTATAAACATATGATGGGTTAGAAGAAGTCTTTCTCATGGATTACATTCAAAATAAGGTACATCAAGTTACATATGAAATTTTGCCATCAGTACGTGAGGGCTAGTCAAACACAGTAAATGAGTAAAATATAATATTCAAATCATGTAAGAATAAGTTGATCTACTAGCCAAAAAAAATAGAGGTATAATACACTTTTGATAGAGGTCTCATTCTTCCTCTTAATGATAAATTGTTATAAGAAACATCCAAATCAGTCTAGAATCTATGTAATGCTTGTTGTAGTATTAGAGAGAAAATTTGTAATAGTTAAGACACATTCAGAGGTCGAGTCAGATGTAAATTTACCATAGACATAGTCATCTAATTTAGTATAGGAACTTACTCTACCTCTACTTAAGAAATAGGTGGAACAAAAAAAACCAATTAAGATACTCAATAAGGGCAAAGAACCACTTCACAAATCATCTCTTATAGTGAGTAAATCATAAGACACCAATATAGGGGCTATAAAAATTTTAGATAAATATAGGCCTCATTATATCTTAATGATATTTATAGATAGGGAGATGATTTCATTTCCTTCAATTCATCACCATCTAGAGCACTACTTTCACATAATACATAATAAACCATATTGTATTTTTCATAAAATAAATGGACACTAAGATAACAACTACTATGCACTTAGGGATTATATTGACTAGTATGTCGATAAAGGCATTATAGAATTTACACATGGAGATTCAAGATATGACTCTACACACTCTCTTAGATCACATTTCTCTATGAATGGTTTATCCTAGGATGTTCCTTTTAAGGAGCCATTTGTTACTCATCATATGAGCTATTTAGTTTCTAGGAAACCTATTTATGATAGATATTGTGTACCATTGAATCAGTAGAGATGGAGTCTAATTAATATATATCCACCTACTTACATTGACATGGTAAAAAATTTAAAATAACTAAATCATGAATTTTATGTCCACATTGATTAAGACATTTGGTAGAAACTAGAAAATAATTTACACACCGATTAAGATGTTTGGTAGAAACTAGAACATGGTTCACACATAGATTAAGATATTTTGAAGATATCATAGAGATCATTACATATATTTGGTATGACAATTGATTAATATATATACTAAATATTCTACACATATATCTACTAACAGTGCACCAAAAGTAGTACCAATCCTATAGTCCACTTCTACATAGCATGAGTAGTATGGTCACTTGTTCACCATGTTATTAGGATTCACATAGTGGACCTTTTAGTTATAGGATCCAATATCAAGTATATTATGTCACTCATATACCAACTATACTAATAAAAAACATTCGTCATCTAATATAAAAGTCTATTAAAAACATTTATAGATATCTAAAAAACCCTTCTACCATTACTTAGTTAAATACAATTTTTACCTATAAAGATATAAAAAATGAATGTACTCAATCACATGAAAATACCAAAAATCAATATTCCAATATAACACAAATAAACACATCAAAAAAATCCATATATATATATATATATATATATATATATATATATATATATATATATATAACACTAGATATAGGTTTTAATAAAATGACATAAATCACTCCATAATTTGTGCCTAGTCACCAAGACCAACCTTCTCACTTTAACTCTTCAATACATCTACACTAGATCTAGATGTTCCACTATCCCATCTATATCTCAATTCAGATGAAGATCTACAAATATACTCCCTCTCATGTATCGCTACTAGTTTGACCACTAGCTTTGAATGACCTCATTATTCATGAATATAGTCATATAATTAATATATTATTCCATGCTCCACCTAAAACATTGAGTGCAGTCATAGATCATTTTTGTATCTCTACATGTGTATCATCCGTATCAGCTATTACTCAACTATATGCCACCATGATAATTGATTCTTAATCAGATAGGTGGGAATGAATGCCAACAACATCTTTTACCCTCTCCACTAGTCTACAATCCATGGCATGATCTAGGATATGTCATGTTAATCCTTAGAGTGTAGACTCAATAGTATTCTCCCAATAATCATCATCACATGAACCTACACATGTCAACCACATACATCATATACTTACCCATACAAATTAGTAACAAAGTAAACACAAAACATATAGATATTTGATAATAACATACCTTCTATCACCTTAATGGGCTTAATCTCCTTTATCTCCATAATGATCATCCCACCTCTTAGAAATAGTGGTTTATGCCTATGTTTCTCCCACCGTGATATATAAGTATCAATTTTTCCTACAGAAACTACATTTGATAAATACTATTGGAGGTATAATCATTGAAAGGGGGGTGAGTTAGTGATTCAAGATATTTTAAACTTTAATTTTAATCCTTTAAAACTCTTAGTCAATGAACATAAGCATTCATCAAGCATACAAGATATTCATAACAATGAATAATAAATATGATGCAAGATCACATAAATAACATAAGATCTACATGGGAAATCCTCTTGGGGAATAAAACCCACACTAAAGCCTAAAAACACATGGATTAAATGTTTTATAAGATGATCACAAACATGAGACACTTTTAGTGAATCACCCACTTCACAAGGAGCACCAACCCCTAAGTATGAATAAGCACCCATTTGTTCTAGATGTTGAGCACCCACACAACACCTTAAGAAACAAACAACTCTAAAACTTTGATTGCATTTCAATCTAAAAGGATAAATAATCTATCACACCTCTCTTTCAACTATTCACACACAATCAAACTTGATCATACATGAAATTCATCCAAACACACATTTTGTATCACTCTAGCCTTCTTCACTCATCCTCAATCTTCTTTATACTTCAGTGCATCTAGTGGTGATATGTGAGAGGGAGCATATTTTTAGATCTTTGTCTAGATTGAGATATAGATGGGATGGTGGAAGATCTATCTCTAGTGTGGATGTATCAAAGAGTTAGAGTGAGTGGGTTGGTCTTTGTGGCCAAGTACCAATTATGGAGTGACTTATATCATTTTATTTAAACCTGTGTGTGTGTGTGTGTGTGTGTGTGTGTGTGTGTGTGTGTGTGTGTGTGTGTGTGTGTGTGTGTGTGTGTGTGTGTGTGTGTGTGTGTGTGTGTGTGTGTGTGTGTGTGTGTGTGTGTGTGTGTGTGTGTGTGTGTGTGTGTATGTGTGTGTGTGTGTGTGTGTGTGTGTGTGTTTAAATAAAATGATATAAGTCACTCCATAATTGGTACTTGGCCATAAATACCAACCCACTCACTCTAACTCTTTGATACATCCACACTAGAGATAGATTTTCCACCATCCCATCTATATCCCAATTTAGACCAAGATCTAAAAATATACTCCCTCTCACATATCACGACTAGCTCTGAATACCCTCATTCTAGATGAATATAGTCATCTAATATCCTAATTTTTGATCCACTTATAACATTGAGTGTAGGCATGGATCATATCTATATCTATGCACGTGTATCATCCATATCATCTATTGCTAACCTATATACCACCATGATAATTGATGCTCAATTAAATAGGTGGAAATGAATGCCAACAACATTTATTACCCTCTCCACTAGTCTATCATCCATGACATCATCTAGGATACATCATGTTAATACTTAGAGTGTAGACTCAATAGTATTCTCTTAATACTCATCATCATGTGAACATACACATGTCAACCCCATAGATCAAACACTTACCCAATCAAGTTATTAACAAAGTAAATATAAAACATATAGACTTATGATAATAACCTACCCTCTATCACCTTAATGGTATTAACCTCCTTTGCCTCCTCAATGATGATCCAACCTCTTAGAAATAGTGGTGTCCACCTATGTTTCTCCCACCATGATATGTAACTGTCATTTGTTCTTACATCAAATACATTTAGTATATACTTTTGAAGGTACAATCATTGAAAGGGTGGTGAATCATTGATGCAAGATATTTCAAACTTCAATTGTATTCCTTTCAAACTCTTAATCAATGACCAAAAGCATTCTTAAATCATATAAGATGTTCATAAAAATGAATAAGAAATATAATGCAAGATCCCACACATAACACAAGACCTACATGGGAAACCCTCATAGGGAATAAAGCCCACACTGAAGCTTAAAAACACATGAATTACTTGTCCAATAATATGATCACAAATATGAGACCCTTTTAGTGAAGCACCCACTTCACAAGGAGCACCCACCCCTAAGTATGAATAATCACCCACTTATTATAGATGGTGATCACCCACACAACACCTTAAGAATCAAAAACTCTATAAATCTAATTACATTTCAATCTAAAAGGAAAAATAATCTATAGCGCCTCTCTTTTAATTATTCACACCCTCAAACTAGCTCATACAAGTAATTCATCCAAACATAGATTTTAGATCACTCTAGGCTTCTTCACTCATCATCAATGTACTTTTTACTTTAGTCCATCCATTGATCACACTCCTTCTAATCTCTTTCCTTCATCTCTATCTTCTACTCTCTCAATACTTTCTCATCCAAGTCTAGAAACCATTGCCTTGGTTTTCACTCTTTATAGAGTCTTCATGAATATCAAGTTTTACGTCAGCCATAACACTTTCCTTTACCCTTAAGACATATATCATTATAACACATATCTCAATACCATCCTCACAAGTTGACCATAGCATCCAAGGGTCACACTTAAGCAACTACACCATTTAATTAGGCCTTAGTAGCCTTTATAGGTCTCATAGAGACATATTACCCATTTAACACTTCATTAACTAAATTAAGAACATAAGATTGCCTTAAAATACATGGGTTCACTCCATATAACCTCTAAGAGATCTTTAAATGAATACTCTAACCAAAACACTTTTTTGTTAAAGAATAAATTGCTTAAACAATATTTTGTACACAATAACACCATAAATGAACAAATATTCAACTTTGAAGCTCCATATCTATAGTTTTACAAACATTCAAACTTTTAACTAGATTCTCTAGATTCACCTTGAATTAATTTACAACTTTTCATTTTAATTTATCAATAAATTCATCTTGGATAAAAATATATAGCTCAAAAACTACATACTAGTTTTCCCTTGTTAATTTGAATATTCAAATTCTAATAATCACTATTCAACCACTAAACATCAGACACTTTGTCATAATTTCATGCTCCTAGAAACTTTGGACAAATACACATCCTTTATTTAATTATAAGTGTCCTATTATTTACCTTGAAATACTCACCATTGATCTTAGATCCTCACTTCCATGATTGTGCCTCTTGGGAGCTCTCTATGCCCTCTACATACCATGCATTGAGTCTTCTAGTGAACTTCCACCACTTGGCAGCCTAACATGCCTTTTGAGCACATTATATATTTGACTTTAATGAAATTTCACCACTTTAAAAAACCATGTAAATTCTTGACTATTTGACTCAATAGTCTCTGTTGGATCATAATCTACAAGATCACATGCTCACCATTGATCTCTATCTGACAGGTTTTATGTTCGCCATTAGATCTACTATTAAATTCCATGATTATGACACATGCCACTAGTGCATGAAGTCTTTAATATTTCACTTTGAAATATGAATTTGGATCATTATCTATTTAGATTAATTTTTCACTATTATATCTATGATCTGATTAAATGCTCATCTTAGATCTTCAATATGACAAATTTGGCTGTGTGGGAACTTATTCAACTCCACCTAAAAAGCCAAATTTTCACCTTAATAAATTTTTATACACTAAACTTATAAACCTAAATTTTGAACCATATGATCACCTTTAATATGGGAATCCATCCATGTATCAAACTACTCTTGAAACCTTCACACATGTGAAATATGATGTCATCAATATGTTTACTTAGATTTATCTATCAAGATCACTACTTGAATCTAGACACTCAACTGACTACTATGATGAATTCCTTTTTCTTCCATAAGCACTCCATGTACTCATAATACCTCATAAGGTCTCTACAACATGTCCATACCATCAATATGATCCATAAACTGCCTCACTAACTTAAACACTATCTAAACCATCAATCTAATCAATTTGTCATTAATGCACTATTACCACATGTTGTCTCTATCATCAATGAAAATTAAACATCAATTACCATGATCAATAATCTCTACCTTTATCATTGATGTAAAAAAATCCTCAAAATGACTTTTTACTCATTTGAACTCCTTCATTCTGATATTTCTCCCCTTTGACATTAATGAAAAAGGGTCTCTTCTTCAACATGCCAAAAATTATTCCTCAACATTATGTATGAATTAAAATACTATTTAATATATTTAGGATACTTAAATACTTTTAATCATATGAATCAATTACTCTCCCTTTGACATGCACCAATATGAACTTGGACTTCTCTGATCTTTGGTCTTGATGAATTGCTTACAAAGCTTAGTAAAATACTCCTAACATTATGTACATATCTTCAATCCTCTCAAAATATCTGATTTATCTCCCTCTAACATAATGTTTTATCTAAAAGAGATCATCTTTAATAAGTCTACTCAATGAAATAGGTCTGCCAATAACACTTCATACACTATCCACATTGTCAATATTCTTATGAAACCACTAAAATATCTCATGTCTTTACTAGGTCAACTTTAAACATCTAAATTAGACATGAATAAATCTCATATGGATCTCATAGTAATAAAAAAATTTCCCTTTATCCTTTACAAGCCATCATGGTTTAGAACCTTTTCAAATCACTCTCATGGAACCAACTCATCTTTAGAACATTGTGAACTCTATGACATACACAACTTGTCATATACATAACTTTGAGACCTTTTTCATGATATCAAAAATATGAAAACACATTCACCTCCTACTAAAATGACCTTTTAATGATTCATAGACAAGGAGGTGACTCCCAAGTTTTACCTTAAATACTCAAATGTGGCCTTTGTCAATGGTTTCGTCATAATGTCTACAAGTTATTCTTTTGTAGACACATTCTAATTTAACAATTTGATTAATTACTTGTTCTCTTAATAAATGATATCTGATAGGAATGTGCTTATTTTTTGAGTGCATAATATAATTCTTAGATATACTAATTGCACTTTTATTATAACAATTGATAGGACAAGGTCCATTTTGTCTTAACTTATAATCTTCCAAGTTTTGTTTTATCCACATTACCTGAGTACAATAGGAATTAGTAGTTATATAATTATCTTTTTCATTTGATAGATATAGAGTATTATTTATTGCTTATACAAGACACCAAACATTCACCCATGAAGAAGACACCACCACTAGTACTCCACATATAATCTACATATCCTACCCAATATCCATCATTGTATGTCTTTAGATTAAATTCTTTACTCTTAGAGTACCATAAACTACACTCTATTATGCTTTTGAGATATCGTAAGATCATTTTGACTAATTTCAAGTGAGATTATCTGGGATTATCTCTAAACCTTCTTACAAGGCCCACTATTTACATGATATCAGGCCTAAAAGTAGTAGAGTATAAGATACTTCCAATCATGGATCTATATAAATCTTGATCAACTTTTGGTGAGCCATCTTGTTTACTTAACTTACATCCAGTGATCATTTGAGTACTTCTTAGCTTATGATCCAACATGTCAAACTTTCTTAGCATATCTTCAATGTATTTTGCCTATGAAATGAATATCCTTTAATTAAGTTGGTTAATTTATAATCCTAATAATAAGTAAAGTTATCCCATCATTGAAATTTGAAACTTAGTCTTCATATCATCTAAAAACTCTCTACTCATGTTGTCATTATCAGAACCAAATATTATGTCATCAACATAGACTACTATTAGTAATTGATGAGTAACATCTATCTTGATATATAAATTACTATCAACTATCCCTCTTTTAAATCCTTGGTTTAATAGATACTTGTTTAATCTATCATACAAGACCATATAGAGCCTTCTCTAGTTTGTAAACATAGTCCTAATTACTTTTCATTAAAAAACCTTTAAGTGGCATAATATAAATTTTGTAATCTAAGTTGGAATTAAAAAATGTAGATTTCACATCCATTTAGTAAACTTTGAAACCTTTGAAGCTTTCACATGATACAAAGAGTCTAATTTCTTCCATTCTTGCTATAGGAGTAAATATCTCATAAAAATATATCCCTTCAACTTGATCATATCCTTTACACACCAATCTAGCCTTATTTCTTATGACCTCTCCTTTCTCATTCATCTTGCTTCTTAAAACCCATTAATTTCCTATCACATTTTTGTCTTTTGGCCCAAGAACCAAATCACATGTTTCATTTCTTACTATTGATCAGGTTACTCCTCTATGGAAAATTTCCAATCTCATCTTTGATAGCTTATAAGAAAGTTTTATGTTCAATCTTAGATATCAAAATATGTACTATTTATTTTGATTAATCAACCTTCTCCTCTTAGTCTAGAAACTAGCATTCACATCTCCAATAACTTCGGAAGCTAGATGATATTTTTGTATTTTCCTATAAGGGGATTTAATATCCTATGTTACTTCTTCCTCTTTAACATTTGATTGATCAGGTATTCTTTCATTATTTAAAATAACATCCTTAGTAGTGTCATTTGTCTACAAGTTAGGCTTCTTGATGTCACTTACCTCTTCAACTCTCACATTAGAGCTTTCAATAAATTTGTGGAGCCTTTTATTGAAACATCTATAACTAGAACTTATGGAGGAATGACCCAAAAAGATGCCCTGATTAAATCTTGAGTCAAATTTTTGAAGATTTTCTTAATTTCTCTTGATAAAACACTTGCTCCCAAACACTTTAAGGTGTTTGACATTATCTTCCATATTTTTCCATAGCTCATATTGAGTCTTATCACTATTTTATCTTACTTGGAATCTATTTAAGATATAAATAGAAGTATTGGAAACCTCTTCCCAGAAACCATTTGAAAGTTTGGAATTTTGAAGCATGGTTTTAGTCATCTCTTGGATAGTTTTATTTTTCCTCTCAACTACCCCATTCTATTTGGGTGTCCTAATATTAGAGTAATGTATTATAATTAATTATTCCTCACAAAATTAATCAAACTCATAAGACCAAAATTCACCTCCTTTGTCTAATCTTACACACTTGATTATTGGTCAATTTTCATTTTCAACAAGAGCTTTGAATGCTTTAAATTATCCAAAAGCTTTTGATTTCTCTTTAAGAAAAATATCCAAGTAATTCTAATGAATTCATAAATTAATAACTTAAAGTAAATATTACCTTTAATTCCTTGAGTTCTTATAGGTCCACAAACATCTATGTGGATCAAATCCAATGGTACTATAGTATAATGCTCCTTAGATTTCTATTTTATTTTGACTTGATTTCCATGAAGGCATGATTTGTAGAGAGTATGAGGAATCTTAGTGATTTAGGCATATGATTCACTAGTCCTTTTTAATTTATCCTTACTAAATTATCAAATTTTATATGTCCAAGTCTTCAATGTCAAATGCAACTTTCCTCTAATTGATCCAAGATGCACTTTTCTTTATTGGATTCATGAAAAATATATAAGTTGTTATCTACCTAGTGAATTTTTAAAACTAATTTTCCAGACTTAGAACTTCTCACTTCACACCCTTTATCATGTAAAGTCACAACATTTCCTTATTTATACCTTTGGTTAACACTTAGAAGATTGTGTTTCAAACCTTTTACATATAAAAAAATTTAACTTCTAGTATGACCATTATCCAAAATTATAGAGCCTTTTCCAAATATGTTAGTAGAGTTTTTGTCACCAAACCTTACTGAACCTAAATTATGTTTCTTGAGATAAATGAAATTATTCTTGTATCCTATCATATGACTTGAGCACTCACTATCTATGTACCATTTCTTCTTTTCATCATCTTGAGTATATAAGGTAGTTTGTATAAACATGGATTCTTCCTTTGAGTCCTACTCCTTTCTTTTAATCTTGTTTTTTTCTTTAATAACTTGAAATTTATTTTCCCAAAAGTCCCTTTTGCAATACTTGGCTATATGTCCCTGTTGATTGAAGTTATAGTAGAGAACCACACATATTCTCCTTGGAGACTAAGTAGAGTCCTTATATTTGTGACCATATTCATTACAAGTATAATATTATCCATTGAAATTATAACTATAGGTATTTGATTTAATCATCCTTTTGTTTGATCATCATTACCCCAAGACATTTCATCCACATATTCTTTTATAGAGTTAGATTTGTGCTTGTATTTAGATAAAAGTGAATCAATATAAGTCATAACTTTACCTTCTAATTGATCTATTCTTTGATTAAAATTTGTATCAACCACAACCTACAAATTTTTTACTATCGATTCTATTATTCTTGTTTTTGTATTCAAACTATCAATACTTTCAAGCATCTCATGACATATAGAGGAATTCAGCTCTAAATTTTTACTCCCTATCATGTACTTCAATATTTAAAAATTTTAGTTTAGACATTCATATTTCTACCTTGAATATTTGAGTTTTGATAAAGCACATATTAGTTCACCTTAAATAAAAATCTTAGCCTCTTTATCTTTCATTGTACCTATGATCACCTTCAAGTGGGTAAAATTGTAACAAATGTCCTTTGATACTAATTGTTGGAAGTATAATCATTGAGAGGGAGGGGATGAATCAGTGATCAAAGATATTAAAAACCTCAACTATAATCCTCTCAAACTCTTAATCAATGATGATAATCATTCCTAAAGAACACAAGATGTCTATAATAATGAATAAGAAAGATGATGCAAAATCACACACATAACATAATATCTATGTGTGAAACCCTCTTGGGGAATAATACCCACTCTCAAGTATGTAAACACATGGACTACTTGTCCTATAAGCTCATCACAAACATGAAACCCTTTTAGTGAAACACCTACTTCAAAAATATCACCCTCCCCTAAGTATGAATAAACCCCCACTTGTCCTATATGTTGATCACACACACAACAACTTAATAAATCAATAATTTCAAAACTCTAATTGCATTTCAATCTGCAAGGAAAAATAATGTATAACACCTCTCTTTCAAATCTTCACACACACTCAAACTTTCTCAAACAAGTAATGCATACAAAAACCCATTTTAGATCACTCTTGTATTATTCACTCATCTCCAATCTACATTTTATTTTAGTCCATCCACTGAGCACACTCCCTCTAATCTCTTTCCTTCATCTTTATCTTCTTCTCTCTTAACACTTCCTTATCCAAGTCTAGAAACCATTGACTTGGTCTCCACTCTTTATAGAGTCTATATGAATATCAACTTCTAATTTGGCCATAATACTTACCTTAACCCCTAAAGAATATATCATGATAACACATATCTCAATACCATCCTCATAGGTTATCCATAGCATCCAAGGGTCTCACTTAGGTAGTTACACCTTTCAATTAGGCCTTAGTAGACCTTATAGGTCTTATGGAGACCTATTACCACTTTAGCACTTGATTAAGAAAATTAAAAACATAAGATCACTTTCAAATACATGAGTTCAATCCATATGACCTATAATACATCTTTAATTTAATATTCCCACCAAAACACTCTTTTGTTATAGCAAAAATTTATTAAACAATATTTTGTACATATTAACACCATAAATGAACAAATGGTCAACTTTGAAGCTCCATATCTATACTTTTAAAAACATTCAAACATCCTAACTAGATTCTCTAGATGAAGCTTGAAGTTCTTAACAATTTTGATTTTTATTACATCAATAAATTCATCCTAGATCAAAAGATATAGCTTACAAAATATAGACTAATATTCCCTCATTAATTTGAATATTCAAAATCCAATGGTCACTGTTCAAACACTAAACATTAGACACTTTGTCATCATCTCAATCTCCCTATAAAATTTAGATAAATTCACACCATTTATATTTTTATAATTATCTTAGTATTTACCTTACAATTCTCACCATTTATCTTAGATCCTCTCTTACATGATTATGCCACTTGGCATCTCTACGTGCCCTCTGTGTACCCTACAATAAATCTTCTAATGAACTTCTACCACTTGGTAGCCCTACATGCATTTTAAACACATTAAATATTTGTCTCCAATAAAGTTACACCACCTAGAAACCCCACATGTAATATTGATTATTTGAATCAATATGCTTTATTGGATCAAAATCTACATAATCATGCACTCACCAATAATCTCTATCTGACAGGTTTCATGCTCACCATTAGATCTACTACTCAAACTTCATGATTATGACACATGCCACTAGCACATGAAATATTGACTATTTAAATTTGAACCTCACCACTAGATCCTTATCTAGTAAAATTAATTTCTTTCCATATATTTGTGATCTGATTAAACACTCACCATAGATTTTCAATATCACAAATTTGGTTAAGTATGGGAACTTAGTAAACTCTGCCTAAGAAGCCAACTTTGCACCTTAATAACTTTTTCTAAATTCAATGTCCCAGACTAAAATTTGAACCATATGATAAAATTTTATAAGGGAATCCATCCATGTTTAAAACTACTATTGAAACTTTCACATATGTGAAATATGACATCTTCAATCTGCTCACTCAAGTTTATCTGTCAAGATTACTACTTGAACCTAAACACTCAATTGACTATTCTAATGAATTCATTTCACTTTTATATGAACTTAAATCACTCATAACACCTCATAGGGTATTTTAAACATGACTATACCATCAATATCATCCATTAATTACCTCATTATATTAAACATTATGCAAACCATTAACTTGATCACTTTGTCATTAATGCACTAGTACCACATGCTCTATTTGTCATCAATGACAACCAAACATAAATGACCATGCTAAACATATCAAAATTACATCTCCCTCTTTAAATGTAATTAGAACTAGATCTACATTACATTTTTTGGGCCTACTCCTTAGTTTACTTAGAGTTCAAGAACTCCTTAACCACACTAATGGTGATGGTGGCACATATTGAGTGACACCAAATTGTTACATCACTCTCTCATATTGAAACCTATTAGACACATTGACCCAATGGTCATGTAACCAAAAAATTACTCACACCCATATCAATAAAGCACCATCCTCACACCATCCCTCATAACCCATATAGGGTCTTTAGATAATATTTCTAACTATCAACCTATCTAAACCCTATTAACATTACATTGTGCTCCTCTTAGGCATTTAGGACATACTTGTCAACCTCTTTACAAGTACCTCAGAATGAGCCCAATCACCTCAAAGAGGAAAAATTAGTCTAATCATTGCTATATGCTCATAATCCCATTAATGTAATAATGTAGAATACCCAATACCACCTACACATATATCTTGAGTGAAGTAGTTTAAATCTTGATATAAGTGTGACAGCATAATTCAACCCCAAGAGTGCATGGTGATGTGTTATTTTATACCCTATATTATTCCAAGCATCATATATGAGATATATGCCCTACTCCCATCCATGACAATAAACAAATCCTATAGAACTACTAAAAATTTATGTAACCATAGGACATTTTACATAACAAATCAACCAAAATAATATATCATTATTACTCCCTACTTGATGAGTCCCTATGGTCATCATTGAAAAATACCTCTTAAATTACTCTATATCTTAATCACCAATAGCCTCATATAGCACTTCCCTATGATAAATAAATGGAAATATAAGTATCCTATAGACATCCTCTAATTTAATAATCATTTCCCTAGTAGATAGCCAAAAGGTACTCATATTTGTATTCCACTTCTCGCATAATGTTTTTCATCACATGTTTGTTTGAGGGAATCAGAGCTAATGATGCCACATGGTCCAAATTTATTGTATCTACAATAATACTATCCTCATATATTAGAGGTGATCAGTATAAATAATCCATCATCTAGCCACTCTAGAACTCTCTCATATGTGTATCTTCCTACAGAAATATATCCAAATCCAATATTAATAGCATAACATACTAGATAAATGCTCAATAATATTCATAAAAAACCAATTAAAAGAAATAAAGACTAAAACTTGTGCTAGTGAACCCAATCACTACATATGGTATAATAGCTCTAGATAATAGTACCCTACCTAAGACACTAGTGGCATGTCCTAGACACTATCATCAGTCTCAAGACAGTAGTGTCACATTTCAAAAAATTGCCCTAAACTACCAATTTTTCACTAAAAATGATAGAAAATGCAAAAAATGTGTCAAAAATAGGGAAACAAATAGATTATTTACCCAGGTAACCTTTTCCAAAACCTATATAAGCACCTCCACCTCCTCATATTGGGTTTTACTCACTATTAATCTCCTTGGCATGTTTTCTAGCCAAAAGCAAAGAACACTATCAAAACAAATGGTTAAAATGAATTATCAAACCAATAAACCAACCTATTTAATCTATATTTTAAAAATACAATATCTAAGTTTTACTTTGCATGCCAATTGTGCCGACTAATACCAATTTATTCTAAACATACTATCTAGATAATCATAGCTCTAATTTTTGATCCATTTCTTATGCATGGGACTTTACTCTATTATACCTTACCTTGTACTAGTTACACTATTGTCCTAATCAATTCATATCTAAAAAAATGATAAACAATAAATTTCTTTCATAAGCTCAATATAGACTAAAGGTTTATCCTCATATTTATTCAAATATAACTCTTTTATAACAAACAAATTAATCAACCTTAAAAACCATTACCCTAACTAATTATCACTAGCTTATCAACTGATATTACTTTTAGTTATACACCGTTACCATAGTTTTTGATCTCTCACCAAAAGGGGGACATATATTCATAGATTGGTTTAGATACATAATTTTACTTAGATATACAAATATTCAAATACATAGGTTTACTCAAATATATACATATTTAGATACGTAGGTTTATTTAGATATACATATATTCATGTTTACTTAAATATACATATACATAGATTGATTCAAATTTTTAGGGTTCCATGATATTCTTAGATATGGGTTTAGATAAATAGTTACATTACTTAGATATCAAGTTTGGGGGTATGGTGCATGGTGCATGTTCTCAATCCAATTTGATCAACTAGATTATAAAGATGGAATTGAAATTTATACCATTCCCTATGTTTAGATTACAAGTTTAGACTTAGATTGCCACCTAGATGTCATTAGGATTCACCTATTTGGTTCATATGTCTACCTATAGTAGTTGATACATAGAGTTTCACCAGACCTAGATTATACAAGATAAATGATAGTGTCAAACTTTAGTTCAAATTACATTACATTCTTAGCCTCAATCTAGGTGTAAGAGTGGGGAAAATTAGACCTTATTTCTCCACATTTATAGATCACATTCTCAGATTCTATCCAATTATAAAGGTGGGGAAAAAATAGGGTTTCTATCTTCATATCTTAGTTCATTATTTAGATTAAGTACATGGGGAACCCATATTGTGTGTTTCCTCTTCACATACATTTTACCATCTCCTATCCAACTCTCTAGCCAAGAAGTGAGCCAGGTATAAATCACATCTACATAGGTAAGTATAGGTAAACATTTCTATTTTTATTTTACTCTAATAATTTCAATTCATTTCATTACTATAATAAAAGAGGGGCAAATTTACACACCTTAATTAATAAAAGAAAGCATAAGTACTATGTATTTTATTGTTCTTTCACAAAGAGGCCTTAGTGATGAATGTATCTCTTGTTGACATGCTCATTTTAGGAATTTTGGTCTCTCTTATGTATTTTTTTTCCCTATTTTTTACACCCCTAGTTGTCATAGGTCATTCCCTCCTAGTCAAACGGACCCCTAGCTTATTTTGCCCAATCTTTTCTTTATTTTGGGACCTCAAGACAATAGTCCCATTATCTACATAGTAGCACCATTGGCACAAGTTTCCAATTGTGGTGCCAGTGTTAAATGGTCATCTATTTCTATGTTTTGGGTCTTGACCCTCCCTTGAGCCTTTTCTTGTATTTTTATCCCTCTTTTGCATCTTGTCAACCAATGAATAAGGGTCTTACATCCAAATCAAATTTCCTTTTATATAAATAGAATCATAAGTCATTTTATATCTATAACTTACTATCATACCACATAATTACATAAAATAAATTAGTAGTACAACTCAACATACTACACATTAACCACCTATCATATCTAGACTTTCATGCTTAATCAATGGATTTGAGTTAAAATAATCCTATCATACTGTGCACATTGATTATGCATGTTACCTAATGGAGGAATACATGTGATCTAAGGCTCCAATCATTGGGTTTAATGTAAGCAAAGGCTGGGATAATAGGGGTTCTATCTCACATGATCATACTATCCCAAAACCTAGTTTTTCTTTTTTCATATATATTCCATCTAGTTGTTGTTTCAGGTGTATAGTGGCATATACGAACTTCCAAAAGTCATAGGATCACCTAATGTCTCTAGAACCCTCCCACAACATATTTAAAAGTTTTAGGTAGCTCTTTTGTGGAAGGAAATTAGCACCATAATTGGATAATATCACCATTGGCTTTAATGTACTCTTAATGACTTTATAGTGTAAAGCCTATTTTTTTCTATAGTCCTTGAATTAAATATTCCTAGTTGATCTTCAAGCTTGTTCTAACCTTCAGACTGACATAAACACCTATTTTTCTCCAGATAAGTACACTTTATTAATGTTTTTATTATTTTGGAAAAAACTACTAGATTAAATATTTCTTGTATTTATCTCAAGTTACTATTATATTCATGCCTTTAACAACCTAAGATTTATATCTAATAATTTCTAATAAATTAAAACACATACATATAATCTACTATATATAAATTTTTCCCATGTTATATAATATTTAAAAATCTTTCACCAAATACAAATTTCATATGTTGTCTTACAATTAATAACATTAAATAGTAAAATTTTAACCAATCAAATTCAAGGACTCTTTAAGATTGAAATAGAAACAAATAGAAATTAAGTATGGTTCATTAAATATAAAACCTATAAATCCCATTTCTCATGTAGATGTACTAAGTCACATGATGCCTCCAAGTTGAATTGAAATATTATTATCCAAAACTCTGCTACCTCCTCAAAGACTATTCTTTATTCTCATAATTCTCTACCAAAATACCCACTTTTATATTCCTCCCACTATAAAACAAAAATTAATAATATATGCTACCATAACATCCTTTCTTCCACACAAACCATTAGAGTAATAGTGTAGTAATGGGTGTGAAATATTTATTTGACTAGCCACATTTTTTGAGTTATATGTTGCAACTATATGGTGTATTCCCTTATACAATTTATACAATCTCATAATAAAAACATATTTTCCTAGCCCACTTAGTTTTTAAATGACAATAACAAATGGTTTTTTAGTTAACAATTGCATCCCTAAAACCTGAGGGAAGCCTATAGATGCTTGAATCTATATTCACCTTTCAACCTGATTGGAAACTCATCCTTAAAACCATATACATTGGTTACTCCATCCATGATTTGGAAAGAATAATTTTTATTTTCCTCTTTCATTACTAAACCACATATATCATTCTCACATCCAAACACACACCTTCAAAATATATAGCAAAAGCATATCCTTTCCTTCAACAGCTATTAACGCTCCTCCAAGGGTTTCATATCATTTCTCCTTTCAATTTTTCTCTCTCCTCCTAATTGATCTAGTATACCCCCTTAGTAAATGTTCTTACTACAAGGGGTATGTGTTGTAATAATCTTGCATGTTAGGCTATGTGATTCTATTAGATGTTTATCCACCACAATGAATTCCTCCAACCAATTCCATTTTGAATGTCTAAATAGTGATCCATAAAGTTTTTTATAACCAAGATTTTGTCTCCCTATATTCAAATGTGGCTGGGACCACTTTTGTTAAATATGCAAAACTTTGTTAATATTTATTATTATTTAAAAAAAAAAATTGATGTTAGATTTAAGATAAAATATTTATTACACTTGATTGATAATTGAATCATCATTTTAGAAAAATTAGATATTTTGAAGTCATTAAAAATGATCCCTCATATAAACTACTTACATTACTCATGGAATCCTTCATTTCTACTTATTATTATACTAATACAACATGACTATGTATTACATTATCCATAATTTATACTAAAAATGTATTAATTGGACACATATTTTATAAAATTTCATTATCTAAGTCACAGTTTAATAATAGAATTATATTTTAATATAATTATAATTAGACTATATTATTTGATAACAAGATCTCAATTAATGTCGATAAAATATGTTTTTATTGAGTGACACAACTATGTATCATGTAGAAACACTTGATATTTTCATCCATACATTGAGAAACTTGTCATAAGATCACACATTTAATTTTAATTGGAAAGGAATATAGAATAGGGAGTTACATGCTTCCCCTCTTATAGTATCATATTCCTCGATGTAAAAATCATAATGATGAATAGTACATTAATTCCCTGACCTCAAAATTATTAAAATACCACTAAAATCCATTAATATGGTCCAAATTTATAATATTAAAATGACTGAACATAGATAATCATTGATATAATAATGTGAGTATTAGTGTCAATCTTCTTGTAAGATCATATAAATAAACTATGTACCATCCAATGATAAACATACAATATGACAAATAAGTGTCAAACCATGGAAACATACTACAATACCAACAATTTTAAACAATACTCAAACAACTATCATATTGAGTCATACTATTTAAATTAATCACACTAATCAATATCATAAGGTGCCCACTGAAACATGAATAGCCTAAAAAATGAGCAAGTGAGAAAAAAATTCATTATGATGTAAGTCATGTTGTCATACACATCTATTACTAATCAATTGAAACCCAAAATCCTTTGCTATGAGTATGATAATTCAAGCACACATATGATTTATCTATCACACTAAGAATACAAAAATTAAATAAATAATAATAATGTTTAGTATTAATTGGTGGTGAAATTATACTACTAAGATAAGTGCCCATCTACAAGAATATCATTCTAAGCAATATTGAGGCATTCCAAATATAGTTATCTATATTAAATCAACAATAAAATTATATGCCAAAGTTCCCAAGAAATCATAGTATACCCAACCATATCATTATACCTCCCAAACAAGGATCAAATATAAAACCACAATAATGGGGTGGGAAAGATTGTATAATGAACCCATCTTTTCAAATTCCCATGATTAACCACTATCTATACTCCAAGATAATTCTTCTCCCCCATACCATGCCATAATCAAAATAGTTATTCACATATGAACACATGTGAAACCACTACCAATAATCATCAAAATAAATTTTAGATTTAAACTGATCATATAAGTAAAATCAATAAAAGGAGACATATTGGCCTTAAAAAAGGATAAAATTCAATTGCAAAAATTGAAAATGGTTTTCATGATTATTTAATTGATTAAAATATTTGAATACAATAAAAATAGTATTGGTTTAAAGTCAAAATAAAATAAGGTGTTCAAATAAATTAAAATTAAATTCAACAAAATGTAGTCAAAAATAGATCACAGTATAAACACTATGTGAATTGACATACCACCCAAAGGGAGAAGGAATAAGGTAAGATGTCATTAGGTGGTCCATTATCCATCACAAATAATCAAATTACATCATCAATCATATAGGATTTTGTCCACCTACCATTACCAATATGAAGATATTCTATTAGGTGTACAAATAATCAAACTACATCATTGACATAGTGACATGGTCCATCATAACAAACCAAATGATAATAATGAAGGAGAATTTAAAAACAAACACCTACACATGGAATCCTAGTGATATATAACTTCCAAATGTAACTATACTAGCTCACACCTATGAATATCATGTAATCAAATTATTTTCAAGTAGCATAGCTTATAGAAAATAACTGTGTCAATATATCACTCAATAAAATTATATAGCTCAAGTAATATCAAGTTAAAACTACCTACATGTTCAAGTTTTGGTCATTAAAATTTTTCATATATTACACATATCTTAACAAACAAAATAAGATAGAAACTAACAATTATTTTGTCTCTATATCATATTGTCCCAAGGTAATATAGATAGGATTTATGCCATAGTTTATAACTATACATCACCATAACCAATACTTTTATTCAAACATTAATTGATATTAATAAGGGTTGTTATTTTACATGAAATTTACATATATGGATTATATATGAGTTAATAAAAAACATGTACAAAATAATACAATTGACCTTAACAACATGTCATTATGAAAGTGATTAATCATACACACACATAAAATTTATATAACATGGTTTGTTACATAACATAATTTTATTGTTTATAAGGTTTTATTAGTGAACAAAAGATGTATGGTTTTAAAAAAATCTTACAATTATATATACACAATATCAAATTCAAATGTTATGTTTACACAAGTATAACTCAATTACAATGATTATATAGTTTCATGATAATTGAAACAATTTTGTCACAAAATATTGGTATCTGACAAGGGTCATAGAAATGTTATCAATCCCACCAATGTTCATATATCATCTTATATGGCATCTTTAATAATGTTATACCACTATCATAGCCACAAATCAAACATTATGGCAAACCTTTGTGCATAGGATTAAAGTGCCTTAGATGAAACTGTACATACCCTTCTCATAAGACTAAACTTGACATTAAATGTTCCAAATAGCATTTCTCATTGTACCTAAATATATATTTTCAAAAAGTGTCATTCTATAATGTCTCACTAACCCATTAATAAATAACTCACCATAGGAGAGTATTTAACCAACCATAAGTCACTTCTAATATAGTACATTTGTACACAAAAATAATAAGAACCATTCTTACTAATTGAAAGTAAACACTCTAAATTTTATTCATTGTGAAGGTAATTGAACCAAACCCTATGGTTTATCAATAATACCCTATACTAATACCATGAATACAACTATCATAAAACCATTAATCCACACAAGACACCCACATATAACAAATTAAGCTTAATTATTGAACCAAGAGTCAACCTTCATGGTTGTATGAACCAAATTAACCCATCAATATATTCTCTCTAAATTACCCAAGGAAATATGTGTATGATAATGGCTAATAAAAACTCATCACCCTAACACACTGGAGCTTGTTCATGATCTAAATATCCCTTGGCCCTCATAACAATATGACTTACTACACCCTAGTTGAATCCTTATTTCAATCCTTCACCAAAGCTCATATGTTTCACTAAATGGGTGGATATTTTACAAGTCTAAACATTAGTCTTTCAAGTGGAGAGACCAATCATGAAACCAACATATAGAACTTTGCCAAGGAGTACAATAGTCCAACTCTCCATATGTATTATCCTTACATCCTCAGTGAAGACTAATAGTCAACACATACACACATTATTTGGTTGAAAAATAGGTATTATTAAACAATAATCCCTATAACACCTAGTGTGGAAACCTAGCTATGATATGAAAATGTCATGCCCAATTTTTCCCCAAAACTTATGTATTTTTTTGACATCTTATTTTAGTGATGTTTATTTTTTCATCATGGTTGCTTAATGTTTAACTATTGTGATTCATTAAATGCATAATTAAAGTGTGATATAAGTAATTACTATAATATTTATTTAATACATTTTATTTCCAACATGATGCATCTCTAATATTAGAATACAAGTATAGGAGGTTAAGATCAATGTGATTATATAAATCAATAAGTAATATATTGATTAAAGAAGTTGGACAAGTCACATTAGTAAGAAGTATTGAATTATAATTTAAGGATTTAAATGATCAAAAATTTATTCACATGTAACCTGATCAACATACTCAAGATAAAAAAGTGAGTTTAAGTGAAAATCAATTAACACAAGGTCACCACTTTATGTCTCCTAATGGAGATTCATATAACACTATAAAACTCTAATCTTAAGGCACTTTAGATAAATAAACCAACCAACTTTTAAATTAAATGGTTGATAACAATTACATGATGATCAAGCTCAAATTTTAATTAATTAAAATTAACTATAAATCTAATCCAACCACATTTAAAAAGTCAACATGAATGAGGACAACAAACACCAATACTCTAGCTAAATAACCTAGACCTGATGCTCCCAACATAACTTGGGTAGCCTAAATATGCACTCCATAGAATCAAGGTCTGATGCATTTCTACTTTCATTTGTGATGGTTTCCTTGACAAGACATCATCACTGAGACTAGGTTGTTAATTTAATCTAATAAGGGATCTAATATGTCACTCAATTGAGATAGTAATCTATTATTTCTTACTCAAATAAATGGCACATCCAAATGAAAATAAACATAACTAAAACACCTCCAAGTGTTTGTGCTTACCCAATCACTCCCACATGGTAATAAAAATGAGTCAAGCATGACAAAAAGCCTATTCTCTTATTCTATTGAGCTCAATGTCTCAACACTCTTTGACTTATGTTACTCAAAGAAGATATATCTCTTAATAATGTCTTTAATGGTGATCATGGCTAAAACATGAGATATCATGCTCAAATCTCAATAATCAATAAGGCTCACTATCATGTAATAGCTAAACAACTAACAAATCCACATCACTACAACTAGAAATAATAACATGCATGAGGAAAAATCCTATGAGATTTATGCTAAGGCAAGTGATCTAAGGATTGGACATTTAATCACATGTTACAATAACACATTAACATTGTTTCTATGATGCATACACATAGAGGAAATATTAAGGGTTAGTTATCTAAACATGTTCTCCAAAAATATCTTAAATTTATTTGATAATGCCTAGACAAAAGGGATTTTAGTGAGTTAGTTTCTTAAGCGTGCACTCTCTCCCTTAGTTTTCTATATATTTGTGGTTATTTCAATGCATAATTAGGTATATATGTATTTCACTAGTTCATAATGAGTGTTGAACCAAAGTGAATGCACATGACTTGGTCAAGTTGTCTTATGAATACGAGATGTAGTTACCCCTTGTGGGTAACCATGTGGTCACTAATTAGACCAAACACAACTAGCCACTACCAAGAGTTACAAGGAATGTCTCACAAAAATTATTATTTGCATTTATACTTTTAAGTCAAATAATAAAGGGTGAGCCTTACTCTGATGGAATACTCTCAAATAAAAACAAGAATGTCTCTCCATTTTTAACCAACAAGATGTATCTCGGGCTTATAATAGCTAAAATAATATTAAAACCAAAACTCTAAGCTTATGTCATATAATTTTTTTGGGATGAAAAACTAATAATAATGTGTAGTCACTAAATTCACTAAGCATTGGGAAGGACACATTTTAAAAATTACTACCATCTTATGTATTGAACGTGTGTTTACTTAAAATCATCATCACATAAAATAATAATCATGGAGGTAAGGAAACACACATTAATTAAATACAAGGATAAGACCCAAGAGTCTTTACATTCTATATGACTCATATCAAATAAAACATCAGATAGGATTGGTGAATACCATCATTATTTTCATGACCTTATGCATTCCCATGCTCACAGTTATAGCCATATACAAAAAGATTTATCTAACCATAAATTAATGTTGATTTTTTCTTGTCACAATACAATTTGATACTTTACTTAAGTTTTAAAACTATATCTTCACTACGGTATGTATATACAAAGGTTTGTAACACTCTTCTACATTGAATATAAATTATCTTATATATTTTGTATCAATATACTAGTTTGATAACACATAATTATTGATGTTACATTATCATATTAACAAAATTAAAACCTCGTAATCATATTCACATCACCTTATTTAAAAAAATATATTGTGTTATAGTTAATATAAATACCACTTGAATCTATGATAACTAAACTTTAATTGAATATTTCTTCATATTTTAAATTAACCACTACCATGTGTGACACTATGCATGTTACTTTATTTAATCATGTATAATGTATTTTAACTTACCTTTATATATATATATATTAATCACATGAATATTTACGTAATAATACTCACTTATTATATAGTGTAAAATATAATTTTTACCATTGAGATTATATTTCACTTCATATTGTTCATATCCTACATTAAACAGTATATTGTTTTTCATTATTTGTATTCATTTGATTATTCTATTTCTTAAATCATTTAATTTTTGATCAATTTACTTCATTACTACCATTGTGCTTTGGTACTTTGAATACGTATGTAGTGTATAACTTAAATAAAATACCTTCAACATCATGCTATTAAATTCATGCTTATTATGATTTACTAATATTTATAAATAATTAATCAATTTCATCTGCTATCAAATATTACAATTCACTCTTATTAATAAAATTATGATGATGATTATTTCTCTTCTTATAATTAAAATCCAAAGACTTATTATTATTATTATTATTATTATTATTATTATTATTATTATTATTATTATTATTATTATTATTATTATTATTATTATTATTATTATTAGTCAAAGAAAAATTAATATGAGACCTTAGTTCATATTCCTTGAAAAAAGTCCCATTTACCATTTATTGAATTATTAGTTGACATAATAATTTAATAATGTGAATAGCACAATCCCAATATAAAAGAATGAAATGAATGAATGAAATATTTTAATCATTTTCATGAGACTAAGTAGTCTATGAAAACAACCACTACAATAAAGTTATTACATTTGACACAACCTCTTAACACAAGGACTATCCTATTAAACTTTCAAGGTTTTAAAATCTATGATAGATGACAAAGAATAAAATTGAATCTATGATAAGACGAGATCATTACATGATCATGACCAAGCTAGATTGAAAGATGCACATTTTAACAAAATAGTTAAAATCTCAAAATATTAAGGACTAAAAAAAAAAGGTTCAGTAGATAATGAATTTATAAAGGTGATAAATAATTTGAATAACCTATGTTAAGTACCTTTTAAAGGTTTATATTTTATTGGAAAATTTTATGAATAGTGATAAACATTCATTTATATATAGACAATCTACTATACATAAATTGTTCCCTTGTTATTTAATATTTAGAAATATTTCACCAAATACCTATCTCATTTTTTGTCTTCTAAGTAATAACATTGGATAATTAAACTTTAACCAATAATATTAAAATACTCTTTAATATTTCAATAGACACAAACAAGAATGAAGTATGGTGCATTAAATAGCAAACCCAAAGATCCCATTTCTCATGTAGATACACTAGGTCACATGATGCCTCCAGGTCTAATTGAAATATTATTATCCAAAACTTTTCCACCTCCTCAAAAAATATTATTTATTCCCATAAATCATTTCCAAAATACCCAATTTTGTATTCTACCTACTATAAACACCAACAACTACCATATGCAGCCACAAAAGCCTTCCCTCCACACAAGCCATTAGAGGAATATACTAGTAGTGGGTGTGAAATATTTATTTGATTGGTTTAATTTTATGAGTTCTATATGTAACTAAAAAGCATATTCCCCTGCACACTTCTTACAGTCTCTTGATAAAAACATATTTTCCTATCCCACTCAGTTTGTTAATGTTAATAATAAATGACTTAATGGGTGAAATTTTCACCACTAAAATAATAGGGAAGACTAATGATGCATGGATTTGTATTTAGCTTTCAACCTAATTGAAAAGTCATCCTTAGAACCATATCCATTAGTTATTCCTTCCATGATTTAGAAATAAGAAGTTTTCTTATCATCTTCCATTGCCAAACCACATCTTTCCTTATTGCATCCAAACACTCAATTCCAAGATCTCTATCACAAGCATATACATTCCTTCACCATCCAATAACACTCCTTTAGGGGTTCCATCCCATTTCTCCTTTCATTTTTTCTCTCCGCTCATAATTGATTATATATTTCTCCTTAGTAAATTTGTTGACTATAAGGGCTATGGGTTGACATACTCTCCCATACTAGGCCATGTGATTCCATTCAATGCTTATCTATCACAATGAGTGAATCCAATCAATTCAATTTTTTAAGACTAAATTTTTTTCCCTAAATATTTATGTAATCAATATTTGGTCTCCCTATATTCAAATGTAGCTAGGACCACTTTTTTTTATATATGCAAACCTTTATTTATATTTTTTCTTATTTTGATGTTAGATTAGGATAAAATATTCATTATACTTGATTGATAATTATATCATCATTTAACAAAAATATTTTGGATATATTTTAAGTCATAAAAAAAGATCCATCAAATAATCTACTTAAATTACTCATGGAAGCCTTCATTTCCACTTATTATGATATTAGTACAACATGACTATGTATTAAATTATTCATAATTTATAACTAAAAGTGTTTTAAATGGACATATACTTAATAAAATGTTAGTATCCACTATTGAACGTAAGTTACAACTTAATGATATAATTATAGTTTAATATAATTATAATGAGACTATATTATTTCATAACAAGGGCTTAATTAAGGTTGATAAACTATGGTGTGACTAAGTGATGCAATTACATGCCATGCCAAAAAAATTAAAATCTTCATCAATATATTGATCATGTTGTATTAATATTGAACATTTACTCACAAGTGAAAGGGAATATAGAACATGGTGTTATAATTATCCTTATTATCAATGGCATAGGTAGTCCAACTCAGTTGCCTTCTTACTCAAATGTGTCTTTCATATTTAACTCATTTAGAATAGACATATTACCAAAAAGTCAAGATACAATCCATGAATTAATAACATGATAATCAACTCAAGATATAACTATACAACTCTCTCTCTCTCTCTCTCTATATATATATATATATATATATATATATACAATCCATGAATTAATAACATGATAATCAACTCAAGATATAACTATACAATTCTCTCTCTCTCTCTCTCTCTCTCTATATATATATATATATATATACATACATATATATATATACATACATATATATATACATATATATATATACATATATACATATATATATACATACATACATATATATATATATATATATATATATATATATATATATATTCTAACCTCAACATTGATTCTAACATGAGGAGATACATTAATCATATACAAATAAGAAATTTAGCTATAATAATAATAATAATAATAATAATAATAATAATAATAATAATAATAATAATAATAATAATAATAATAATAACTAGAATAATCTATTTGTTAAATACATAATGATTGAGGCTCATAACCTAGCACAAAATTAATCATTAACATAAAATACATTAGGTTCAAATGATAATAAACAATCCTTTGTTTATATATAGATATATAAAGTGGAAAAATAAAAAATACCAATCATTGGAGGCAATCTCCTCTTCTATATAAGGGAAACATTGACTAGTGTAAGGAGGGATCACCTCCCAACATTTTTCAATCATCAAGCAACTTATCTAACCACCCTCTAGTAGCACTCCCATATCTAAACATGTTCACATCATGGTACATGTAAAACAAAGGCATAAGGTAGTTAAGATGTTTAGGGGTCAAGTTGATGGCTACTCATAAGGTGATAATACAAACATATCATATTCAAATTGGCTTGTAACCTTGAATCTATTTCAATAAACACAAAAGTGCAAAAAGGAAAACACAAGGATATAAACCATTAGGCATATAACCATTAAAATATGTTTTAAAAGTAGTCATGAGATGGATTAGATAACATACCATCATGTCCCATGTGAGAGACCTAACCCTTATTCCATCATTCAGAATGTAACCTTTCAAGGAATCAAAATTCTTTTAGGGAAAGACCTTATAATCTATGTAAGTAGAAGTCTTAATGGCTATAAATATCTTGGTGGAATACATCAACTTGAGACTACCACATAATGGTAATAAAACTATGGGGTGACCCAATCACAACTAGAGAAAAATAATAAAATAGAAGAAGTAATATGAGCATCCTTACTCCTTTCAAACATAGTAAATCAATTAGGAATCACACAAACTTCATTTGATCAAACAACATCATATTTTAGTCATAAGGGAAACCCACCAAATGATTTAGGCCCTCCCATGGATATTTTTTGATGTTTTCTACTAGTTGATGCTCTCCCTCTCAAGGATATTTTTCTCATTTTAATTCCTTCCTCTTTTAGTACCAAGATAGCCAAAATTTCCTATAATAGGTGTTCTCTCTTTTCTGTAACCTAATCAGAACATCACAAGTGTTGTTCTTTCCTTAGATCGACTAGCCAATCTTATTGCTAGTCCATGCCTACATAATGGATGTCATTTTAAATTCATAAATGTGCATGGGGAATCTTACATAGTCCCAAAATTGACTCTAAGATAAACCCATATATTCATATTAGTTTAAGGTAATGGAAAAATAATAGATAGGCATGTAAATCAGCCACTAAACATTGTATACACATAATTGTTTTTAAACATTATCAATTGATAATTCCTTCTATCTTAAAAGAACCTATCAAATAGCAATATTTATCAATGAACAACTTAATGGGTGCACCAACAAGGGGTGGGTATACCATTTTTGATTTGTAGGATTTCTTTCCTCTTACTACCACTTGCTATTAATCCAACCATTTCCTAAAAACATTTTTCTAAGATTCAACTCTTCTTTTACACCCTCCTCTAGTGATTTTATGCCTTCATTATCCCTTCCCTAGACTAAAATAATTTTATATTGTTTATGTTACACTACCATCCCCATCAAACTTGTACTCTAATTAATAAAAAATATTTAGGTTCTAGGTAGGCTCCTGGCTAACCTAGATTGTTACCTAATTTGTTTTTCTTAATAACATTCTAAAATCGATTGGGTTGACTTTGTCAACCTAAAATTTCGAAAATGACCAATGTTAGATCTATATATATATATAAACACATTGATTTCATCATTCTTAGAGAGAAAACAAGATTTAGTTATTAATTTTCACTTCTTTACAATCTTCTCTTTTGCAATTCTACTTGAAGAGTATTTCCTTAGGGTTTTTACTTGGAGAATAATTTGGTATTATGGAGAAGTCTTGGATGATTTGTCCTTTCTTAATTATCCTTAAAAAACATAAAAACCTCTTGTGAATCACCTTTTGGCAAGGGAGAGATTGAGTCTCAATGGGTTCATCTTCAACGTAAGTATCTCTAAATTTGATCCTCTCTTTAGTAGATAGAAATAACATAAGTAATGGCTTTTGAATATATTGCTCTCTCCATGCATTGGGGTTTTACCTATACATAGCTTAATTGGGATTCTCTTATTCATATTTACTTTTATGCTAACTAACCCCCATTTTGTGCCACAAGCTTTATTGGTGAGCATAATATTAGACTTTAGTTTACTTATTATTAGTTTAGTGAATATAAAAACATAGGACCTAGTTAGGGTTATTGTAATGTTTTGATTGACTAGAGGCTTTGGAACCATCCCTAGTGAATTTATTGTGGTAAGACATCACTTAGCTAGGTCTAACGAATCCATCTAGGTCATGAACCTAAATATGTAATGTATCCATAATTGGAAGTGTAAGTAGGATTTTTCTTCTTTGTGATAGGATTGATTTATAGATCAGGTAAATTTACCATTACATACATTATAGTAAACCCGGCATGAATCTAACCCTTGCAGGTTTTCTTTCACACCATTTTTATCATTTTATTATATTTTTCCATATTTATAAATTGTATCAAACTGACTAGTATAGTTATAACTTTTTCTGGGTAGGTTTTCCTTATAGACACTTAAAAATGATTATGTTCTCTCTATGTAGGTCCTCATTAGATACTAGTTACTAGATTAAACATGTCAACACAATACTCTTATTCAGATCCAAATTATCATACACTATTTAATAGGTCAACTTTGTCTGCTAATTATTTCTTCCAGCATACACATCAAAAAATGCCATCTAACAAGTCAACCCTATTCCTTATTATTGTTTAGCATATAGGGTTTTACATAACTTTGTTGAACTAGTTGACCTAGTTTGCATAATTTGAAAACAATAACTCAAGCATTACAACATAAAAAATTAAATCTTAATTAGCTTTAAGCACACCAAGGTTCCTATTTTTCCCTCTCTATCATTTTAATATTTATTTTATTTATTTTTTGACAAGTTATTAGTATTTAAAACAACTCTAAAGCTAACTAGGTTGACCTAGTTGATCTATTTTTGTAGTTTGTCTTCTATTCGAGAGACATGGTTGACCTATTCAACTTTGTTCTTAAATACCTTAATTATATAAATTAGTATTGACCCAGTTGAATTTTTTTTGTATTATTTACATACAATGTCTCCTAGATTACCTCTATACTATTCTTAATCAAGGAATTAACAACTATTTTCTAGTAATTAATTCACAATTTAATTTTCATTTGTGTTGTCTTTTATTTTTTTAAAAATCTGATATTTCAAAATAATGTCATCTTGGTTGATACAATCTCTCACAGACTATGTTTTACCTTCCTACCAATAATACATAGTTGACTTGCATAGTTATGTCTTCTTCCCTCTGTTATGTCATCTATCTAGTAGTACATAGTAAACCCATATGAATTTGTACTTTTCTTATCCTATGTTTTATTAGTACTCTATTAACCCAATTGACTTCGTACCAATTGGATAACTCTATTCTTTTATCTATTTGACTTAGTTCTATATCTAGCTGACTCTATCCCCAATTCTGTTTCTTCTTTCCAAAATTATATTTCTCTCATTAGGCATCATGAAATCTCCCATAAAAATATTTTCAAACAATCTAAACCCACTTAGGCACTATATGGGGTATTTTTTTCTTCCTATCTTTACCTCCCAAGTGAATCCTCACTTTTGAAATAATTATTCCCCTCTAAATATGAGGTAGGTGGATGAGATCCTTTTTGTACCTATTAATAAAATTCCCATCTTCAAACATCTCAACATAATGTGGGAGTGATTGACACAAGTGTAACTAAAAACACCACTAGTAATCCACCTCATAATAACCCCCCCTAATACCCATTCATGGAGTCCTCCTACCAACACCAACCCACTAATTGATATAACCCAACTTCTTGAACAAATAGTGCAACAAATGAAATTAATTCAAACATCTAACACCTCCAAAATAATTTAACTACAATTTAATTTAATCAATGTGGCTAATCAACCTATAATTTTAATTCTTTAAAATAACCAAAACTTTATTCCTCCACCTCTTAGAGATGTCATAGGAAATGTCATTCCCAAACCTATAAAGAATAATAAGATGTTTCAAAACATCCAAAATAAATATTTATCTCCTTTCATTATTTCCATTAATATTGGTAGCATATCTCCAACTATAAAGTATGATAGGACTAAATACCCTACATCTTCCTCAAGGCATTTGGTAATATTTACAAAGAGTGGATTCAAACTAATAATTTTGCCACAACTAAAATTCTAGTTAAAAGATTCTTTGGTGATGTATTAGAATGGTACAACAAACTTCCCCTATAATCCATATGGTAACTAGAGTATGTAACCAATCTTTTAGTTAAAGAGTTTTAACATAATGATCTTCCTAAAATTGCATTATCTATTTCATCAATGATAAGCAATCTCCAACTGAATCATCTCATGACTTTATCAAATGATGGAAATCTTTGGTCCACAATTACAATCATAACATGACCAATGATAATATATTTAAACTCTTTATAATTGCTTTAACTTCTTCTCTTCAATATAAGGTTTGAAATTTTGTCTGTCAAACACTTAAATAAGCTCTTAACTAATCCAAGAATCAAGAATTCTTAATTAAATAATTTGAATCTAATAACAAATTCCTCAAAGGATCTTTTCAAACTTCTACCAATGTAATAACTAGAAATAATCCTCAAACCAATCTAGGAGTTACCAAATGTGACAATATCCCATCTTCTCATACACCATTGACTATATTGTTAGAGTATCTATTACTCATGCTTTCTAGGTTTGTCTTATGTGGACTTTAGTCTAACATTGACTAGTTTAGATTTCTTACTAATTTGACTTGCCTATATAAGCAAATGAACTCTTTGTAAGAATCATGCTTTTATATTCATATCACTTGATTATAACAATTGTTTTGTTAATTGGTTTCCTCTTGTATATACTAAAGCATTAATGATTATGGTAATGAGCCATTGAAGAGATCTTGGTTGAAGAGTTTTTACAACTCTTTCATTATAATCAAAGCCATCTTCAATAGACATTACTCATCCTACTTCAATGCATTTATTTATCCTTAAAATGTGACTATGTATCTGTGATTTTTACAAGATTTTTGCAAGCTTCTTGGTAATGCAAACATCTTGATTAGATATATTGTTTTCGTCTTAAAAGGTGTTGGATAAAGGACAAAAAGGTAATATGTTAAGCGTATTTACTTAGATCTTGTCTTTGGCATCCTTATCCAAAGTTTGGAATAATTCTCCAAGATCTACTAGGCATTAGTTATTTATATCAGATCTTATATCAACTTTTATGTTCTCTAAAGCTTTGCATCATATATTTAGCTTTGAGATCTATTATTTTGGAATCATATTGCTACATTGAATATCTATCTTATCATATCTATGTTTCTTTTCCTAAGGTAGCTTAGTCTAGTTGAAAGGATTAAGCTACATAGGAGTTAGAGTTTTTTTTTAAGGTGGCATCTTGTTTTCTACTATGTGGCCTTTACTAGTGTTAAAATATGCATAGTGGTTATGGATTTTGGCACTAGAGTTTTGGTACTTCGCATTAGATCTCACCAGCATTAAATTTTTAAGAGATCAAATCTCTATTTTTGATCTGTATAACATTTATAGGTGGCACTAAAATCAGCATTGAAATATGCATTCAATTTTTATTTTCTTATTTGCAATGATTGAGGCATTGAGGACATCTATGTTTTTTTTAGTCCATGTTAAAACTATAGTGACCTACATTGGTGTGGAGAGTGATTGAAGGAGATCATGTTGGAAGACCTACATTGGATCATAGTTCTACATGGAGGATATCTTATAGATGCCTTCTTCAAACCCTAGCATTATTCTTTTCTAGATCTACTGTTTTCATTTAGTGTTGGAAGATCTTTCTATGTTCTCAAACCTATAAGGAAATTTTGATAGGAAATTTGTAGATGGGAGGATCCAAATCTACATGGACTTAGCAGACCTAAGTTTCATGTAGAGATGTCCTTATTTTTGTGTATACTTGTAATTTCAAGGATAAAAGGTAATTACGTTGGAAGGAGAATCTCATCTGTCACTTCTAATGCACTGAGTTTCCTTAGGTCGACATGAAATATTGTGTGAATTATTTTATTTTTTAGGTCTGATAGAAGTCAAAACTCCTTTATTTACTTCTTTTACCAACTGTAATTCATTATTTCTCTTTATAAATGTATAAATTTCTTTTTTTTTCCTTGCTAGATGTAATTTTTCCTTAAAGAGGAAGTCAAACTTGCCTTCTTACATACCAAGGTAACTAGGAATATTTTTTTCACTTCTATTGACTTTTTTAAGTCCATATAAAAATTATAGTTCCAATGATTGGTTGCATGCTTATGTTTTTTTACTAATTTGATCTCAAAAATGAGTTTGTGTTATTTTTTAATTATTTTGACAAATTTTATAAGATATTGAAACACCTATAACTTTTGAAACGTAACTTGGATTTGAGTTCCACTTTTTTTAAGAGTGCATGTTTTTTTATTATCTATCTATTGGTTTCATTAAATTGTAAAAATGCACTATTTTTTAGTGTTCTACATTTTGGGGGTCTCTTCACATTGGTTGTGCTCCCTTTACTTATGGTTTATGGTGACATTTTAGTGGTGATGCATTTCATGTATTGTGAACATTTTTGAGGGATTATTCATTATTTTTATGTAACTTATCTATTTCATTTGCTAGAGATCATAGGGTGATATCTGATATGGTAGTAGATCAGAGCCCCTCACATGCAACACAAACTTCCTTCTTGCTTCCTTCTTTGCATTATCATCATTTGTTGCACTCATGGATGCAGTTTTGATTGAGTCTAACATCCTTTTACTGAGTTTAAATTGTCACTACTATAGGGTTTTCTTATGTTATGGTCTCTACATTGTAATTTGCACACATTATCTTAGATGCATTTTTGGTTGAGCTGGACATCCTTTTACATGTGCTTTGCATCTTGGTTTTTTTTATATATTGATATTTTTATGATGTGCTTATATACATTATGGACCTTTTCACATTTTACACACTCTTCTATTAGCCCCTGACATGGATTATTACTTTGACACATTGGTAATTATGTCATGTCTCCTTGAGGCCCCTTCTTTAGCAGCTCACCTTCTTCTATGGAGACACCTCTTCATTCCCTTATTTTTATAACATATCTCTTGATAGACATTAGACAAGTCAATAGTCTCCTAATTTGGAGCTATTTTTGTGAAGCTTAGTGTCTTATTTGTTTCCATCTAGTGTTTTTTGTGTATGGTTTATATTGTACTCACACTGATTTATAATGTGTTATGGGGGTTTTATTGATATAGCATTGTCTACATTCATGTGTTTGTGTCTCTATTTTGGTCACCTTTTCACTTTGTTTGTTGCTTGTCTTTTCCATCACCACTATGGGCCATCTTCTTTGAGAGACTTATCTATATTTTTGACACCTTTTTTTATTGTTGATAGTCTCCTTATTTGGAGCTATTTTATTGTATACAATATCAACTTATTTGGTGTTTGAGTAGTGGATTCAAACCACTTATGTAGAAATTTTCTCTACTCCATCCATTCAGTAGTATGGGGGGGGGGGGGGGTGTAGTGTATATTTTGATTCTTTGTGTTGAGTGTTCCTTTCACATGATGTAATTTTTTATACTTTCATCACCATCAATAGTCTTCTTGATTGAAGCTATTTTAGTGAAGCCCAATGTTAATTATTTTTTGATCAAGTAGTGGATTCAGACCACTCATTTAGATTGAGTTATTTTATGACTTAGTGATTACATGGAGTGAAAAATTCTTTAGCATCATCTTTAAGGGATTTTATCTAGATCTCTTTTCTTATTTTCTCTATTTTGGTGGGGGATTCTTTTTCCTATGGGTTTTCTCTCTTTTTATCCACTTTATGAGATTTACATGTATATGTTGCACTCTTCTAAGTGTTTTCTATATTTTTCATTTATACATGGGTATCTTATTCAAGTAAGTTATTTGCCATAACCCATATGAGGATTGTTACTTGATTTCATAACCTTCATGGTGATTCTTATAGTGACACCAATGTGGTATCCCCACTAGTGATACCAGTGTGGTAGTCCAACCAATATTTGTTCTCACTTTTCACCATCTTTTTAGAGAGTATTCATGCTATGCTTCCTCAAGTTCATCATTATACCTAGTATTTTAGACCATAGTGTTTATGTTCAGTGATCCTCATAGTCAGCACCATTCCTACTTCAACTTGGTAGTTACAATGACTTGACATCCATGTATTATAACATGATGGATTAGTATTTGTAGGGAAATGTGATTTGACATTGTATCCTTTATTGTTATCTCTTATATTCACTTTAGGTGGGGTGTTAGAGTATCTTTTATTCATGCTTGATAGGTTTGTATTTTGTGGACTTTATTCTTACATTGACTAGTTTAGCTTACTTATTGCTTTGCCTTACCTACATAATCAAGTGAACTATTTATAATATTCATACTTTTGTATTAATATCATTTGAGTATAACAAAAATTAATTAATTGGTTTCCTCTTGTTTATAATGAAGCATAAATGGCTATGGTAATGAGCCATTAGAGAGATCATAGTTGAAGAGTTATGATAACTCTTTCATGTAAAATGAATGAAACAATTTTTATCACCTTGTAAACCATTTAATTACCCTAATAATACTCATAAATGGTATGATCACAATAATTTTTTTTGGTTCTATGCTAACATTGGTCATTCTCATAAAAAATGTAGAGGGCTTACCAAATTTATTATCTCATATATGCTTGGTGATTCTTTCAATCATGAAGCCATGATTTAAATTCATCATAAAGAGTAAAACACCACCTTATAAAAATTATAATCTCCAAAAGTTTCTTCTTTTAATAACCATTATTTTTCCACATCTAATGCTCAATAAGCCATGAAGGATGTTTGCTCCATTGATGTAGACTATGACCAATATTAAAATAATTCTCAATATATCAATGCAGCCAAAGTTAATTATCACCAATGTTAGGCTCACAAAGATGCTATTACCAAAATTAAGAAACCATATTTAGAAGAGACACTCCTAAAAGATACAACAACCACTCACCTAGCTTAAAAAACTAATGGGGAACCATCTCCCTCTTCCAAACCACCATGCACTTCCATTCCTTCAAAGTCTACCTTAGCTTCTAAACCTTACACTAGTTATTCTTCTAAAACCCATTGGAACTTATTAGAATATCTCAACTCCATATCTTGCAATATTTCTCTTATATATTTAGTTTTCACCTCTTCTTATCATCTTAAGTTATGCATGCAACAATTTATAGAACTTGAAGACACATCTTCTATAGAAGAAGAACCAAACTCTCTTGAGCCTCAAAAAACCAATGTCCATACCATTGAATCCATTTATCCTTATTCTAAGCCTTTAATGGAATTTATCAAATAAGCATGATTAAAGACAAGATCCTCTTCCACACTAATGATCCAACCCTATTCATTAAAATTGCCATTAACACTACCCTCATTCATAAATTTTTAGTAGAGAAAGGGTCTGGTATTAATGTGACATATCTGTGGCTCATCTAAAAACTTATCTATAATAAATATCTTCTCAATAAAACCCACTTAACATGTCACAAATTCGATAAAACTAATCAAAAGCCACTTGGTTTTATTTAGCTCCATCTTAAAATCATACCTAAGATTGTTCTAACTAAGATTATGGTCCTTTATTTACCCCTATTCTTAAAAATACACCTAAGATGACTATGGACTCATAGAATGAGGGATATCACCTATTCCAGTAGTTAATATATCAATTTTTTTCATAATATTACAAGGTATAAACATTAGGGTGATTCTAACCCTTAGAGTATTCAACTTAAACTCAATAGCACATTCCTACCATTATAACAATCAAAAGCGCTCCCTTGAATTTATAAACGTGAATATCGATTTACATGTCACTCTTGTTGATTTAGATTATTATGACCCTAATAAATTGTAACATACTTGTAACACTACTAGGTTACCTCCTTGCATATCAGAGTGGCTTCTTCCTTATTTATTTCCTCCTGATCACACCATCCCTCTCTTTGATGAGATCACTAATGTCCCCCCCTTATGCAATGCTTATGAATCCTCTTACATAGAATATGCCTTCACATGTAATGATTATATAATGGATAAAATATTACAGGATCCTTTAATCATGTCTCTACTTAAATTGAGTGATCTTGGTATTTCCCCTTTTGAAACTCCTAAATCTCAAACGTGTACAATTTATCCAACCTATGATGATAACTACATCATGTTCCAAGCTCAATCATGAGACTTTGGTGTTTAAAATTATCATAAAAGTTTAGGCCAAATACATTATTTCAATCATGATTTTCATACCATTACCACTAAATTTGAGTTAACTCCTAAGTGTCAAGTACCTCTTTTTAATTATTCACTTTTTGATACTCCTTAGGTGTTAGAACAAATCATAACTTCTAAACCTCTAAAAATTCCTACATATTCTATACCACCTATAGATCCAATCATTACATCTAGTTCTTCCCCCATCAATGATTATAATAACAAAAAAAACAAATCTGATCAACCTACTTCTGGAAACTACTCTTAAGATTACATTAGATGCCAAGGCCATATATGTATGCCAAATACATTCTAGTATAACTATCATGGTGATAAAATTATCAATCTTAAAGTACATGTCAATTATTATGGTCATCTTACCACTTTGCCTAGTGATGAAGCCATTCTTGATTTGCTTCATGCCCAAGAACCTCAACTACCTCAACATCATAAAAAAATCAAGAATTTAAAAAAGAAAACACCTTATTTTCACAACTTCATTTCTAGCATTAATCCTAAATCAAATCCTAATTTCTCTTTACCTAACACACCATTTCATTTCCAACATGGTAATGTTATGCTTACTAAAAAAAATACTAGAATTGAATATGGCACCCCATCATGCAATTGACTAATTATAGTTTCTCTTAAACTCACACAAATTGAACATGATAACTTCAAATTATTCTTTTATAAATAGTGTCAAAATTTTACTTGGTCTTATGAGGACATTCTTGGTATTAACCCTAACATCATGTTACACAACATAATCACTTACCTTGATGCCAAACCCTACAAAAAAGGCAACAAAAATTTCCATGAAAATATTCAACTTTATGTCATAAATATATTATAAAATTGATTTAACATATTTGGAAATAATGGATTTTTATTCCTAATTTATCTAAAGGTTTTGATTAATAAATTAGTGTATAATATAAAAATAATTACAATCCTAATTTGTATAATTTATTTTTCTTTTTTCTTTTTCTAAAAATAGAAATAAATAAGGAGAAATATAACTTAGCTTGAAACCAGACTGAGACAACTAATATAGAAGTTGAAACTAGCTATGTAGGATTAAGAAAGTGTTAAAAACCTAGATCTGGCCTTCATTTGATGAAAAGATAGGAGCACCTAAAATAAGAAACCTTAGGGTCTGATGCTTAGTCTAATCCTACTACTATTGTCCAAATTGGTCATAAAGATTTAAAACTTTTTAAGTATTTGTGTTATGCCTATGTGAGCCTGCATGTAAAATATTGAGTGTTAATTGTTGATAGAACTCACTATAGATCTAATCTAATATTTAAAACCCTAACCCTCCATCATGCTCAATAAATTTATTTTTTAATCACTTGAGAAAGGTTGGGGGGGGGGGGGTTAGTGTGTAAGATGTACTGAATGTGAAATCCACACCCCTTGTGTTAGCACGCTACCTACATACTAATACTCTGAAGAGGGATCAAGCCATATGTAATTCTTCCACCTAATGTGCTTGGTGAAATAGTGTGATATAAATGCAAAAATTCAAAATTTAGGGTGCTTGAGGTGGCTAGGGATTGGTATGAAGGTTTGAGTATGTTTACAACTATCTTATGTGATTGTATGCAGAGAATAATGAAGTTTGCCTTAGTGATTTTATTTGTATTCTTGCTTACTTTGTAAGATATGTCACCTCCCTTTGTAAATGAGATTTGGATGGGATTTTATAGGGAATAATTGGTCATGGGTTAGATGTATTCATGTTAGGATGACATAATGAAAGATAGGAATTAGATAAAAATGATCATTGGAGCTCAAATCTCAAATGGATAGGAGCACTAAAAATGGGACACCCTAGGGTCCAACACTATATTCCAAGTATGACACTCCTATCCTACAATCTCAAGACTTATAGGAATAATATTTCCTTAGGAAATATAGTTTAGATAAGGTGGAATGATCTTTTAGAAGGTTTTGTATGATAAATAAAAAAAAAAAACATGTCTATAAGGGTCATAAGATCATGCAAAAAGGATCTATGGATAAGGTGTGACAAGCCACACTCAAACTACCAATTTAGACATTTTATATGACTACATTCCCTCCCCCCCCCTTATTTTAGTGATGTATCAAATTTAATTACTAGGATAAAGGAAAAGTGGAAAGTGTACTTAAACTTACCTACAAGGGTGAAACCCATGAAGATGTGTGATGTTGGGTATGTCTTGTACCAAGAGTAATATCATGAATGGAGTTGAGTGCTCAATTCCTTGGGAGTAGCTCAAGAATACAAAGGTTATCCCTTTGGCTCCATTTTCACCCACTAAGTGAATCTATGTGATCATGTGTGTGTTAATCGATGTTTGGACTATGTGTCCAATCCCTCTAAGTAGGTGGCTCAATAATACAAAGGCTAGCTAGTCCTTTGGATCCATCATTGCCCACTATGAAGTTAACTATGAATTGATACTGGTATGAATGTATGTTGTATGAGATGGCTCCTGAAGCTCATGAATGATCTGTAATCTAACAATGTGGTGTGGATAGATAAATGTGTGCTAAGAACTAATCTAATATTGGCCACTTTTAAAGGTGAAGACTAGGATTGTATGAAAGCCACTCCAAAACTAATAACTAGACTTATATGAAAGCCACTCCAAAATGATGCCAACCATTTATAGATTAAATAAGGCATGTAAATATTGAGAATACCTATGTAATTTAATGAATTAAAAATAAAATAAGTTAAATGTGCTTCGTGCATTACCACTAATCACTAGTGTCTATAACATGGATTCTAATTTGGAAGTTGTAACAACTACCCAATATAAAATTAGAAGAAAGAGCCATCATGTTGTGCATGATGCCTGTAATATCTATATACACTAAGAAAAACTATATTAAAATTTCCCAATCTAAATTGAACTATAGATGACAAAAGTATAACTAAACTTACCTTTTAATCTATTTCTAGAAAATCTAGGTTTATTGCTATTTGGATAGGAGCGCTAAAAATAAGACACTTTGTTGTCAAATATTGTAGTCCAAGTATGGTGCTCTTGTTATTTATTTATTTTTATCACTATTATGTATTCATCATTATTTTCCTTGTTTTTTATGCTTGGTTTGGGTTTTGAATGATGTTTTAGGTGTTCTAAAAACTATTTTTTAGATCGATAGAGGGATTTGATCTCTATGACAAAACCCTTGTTTGTTTCCCCCTCTTTTGAGGTTAGGAATAAGACCCTACAATGATTTATCTCAAAATAAATATCCCTACAAGTGTGTTATGTTGTGAAATACATGATATAACAATGATAATCAAAATGATGTCTCAATATATAACACAGTTTATATTAGAGATGGTTAGATCAATAGGAGTATGTCTAGAGAGATGTAAAAATGTAATATCATGTGTACTATATTTAAATAAACTTGGAGAATGTTAGTTGTTAGTTTTCAAGGAGGGATGGTGCATGATGTCAATCATGTCATCCAAGAGGGAAATGTAATGCATGATGTGGATCATGGCATTGCAAACAAATAAAAAGTAAACAAACATGCAAGGCAAGAAGCAAGAAGCACACAAAAGTGGCCAAAGGGCCAACCAAACAAAGGACATGGGTACATATCACTAAAAATAGGAAAGCAATCATAAAAGGCATGTTCAAATGCCCACATACACATATAATTACAAATAAGCAAGATTGGCTAGAGGACCAAATCACATACAAGAGTACAAGCAAAGGACATTGGCAAACATCCTAATGAACACACAAGAGTAAAAAATAGGAACTAATAAATTAAATCATATATATCTTCTCAAATCAAGAAAGGAAATAATGTAAATTCTTGAAATACTATAACATATAACTAATCAAAACAAGAAGTAAGAGTATGCAAAACATGTAGTACCTGACTAGGTAGATCCTAAGAAATACACAAGTGTTATATACTAGTGAGTGTCAATAGAATAATTTGTATAATCTAGTAATTAATGTACATAAACATGCTAATTTGAGTGTGTGGTATAAGAATGACATAACTTGGATGATGTAGTCATGCAGGAGGTACCCCTAATGGGTAAATTTGTCAATGCATGTCTCAAATGTAGAAATAGGATGCCCCCTAAATGGGTAGAGTGAATCAATCAAAGATCTATATGTCACTTCACACACTCAAATAAGATCAAGTTAATCATGATAATGTAGAAATATCAACAAATGATAGCATAGTATAGTAAAATGCATGTCTAACATGGTATTAGAAATGTAAATCATGGATAATGCATATAGTTGAAAAGTTTTTGGTATTTTGAGTTATTTGAATGGTTTTTTTATTTTGACCTATTATATAATTTTTGGTTTTTTGAGATATTTCTATGTATAAGAAATCAAAAGGAAACTATGTACAAGAAAGCTAAGAAATTATGTACAAGTAAGCTAAATGAAACTATGTACAAGAAAGATAGAGAAGAAATGATACTAACTAGTGAGTCTGATAAGAGACTTCCTATCATGGTGTCTTATATCAAGTATAAGGATTGTGTGTGATCATGAAACACAATGGAAGGGATAAGATTATGAATTTAAAAGTTGTGTATGTTGTAAGTGTTTTGAAATCTCTATAGTGGAAACTAATTATAGGGTCCCCTATAACTCTAAAAAGTGGATGAAACTATGGGGATCTTAGGGACCCATGTGGTAGTAGAATAAACTCTTTGAAAATTTTCTCTATGTGTAAAGGCATTATTCCTCAATGATACTACCTTAGGTGTGAATAATATAGTTGGAAATTATGTAGAGTCCTAAAACTATCACTGATGTGGTGGTTAATCTAAAAAAGGCATCCATGGAAGTGTATAAACTCTCTATGATGGTGAGGGAGGCTTTGACTATGTTTAAATGTCAATTGGATGAAGAACTAGGAATTTTAGTTGTTAGTAGAAGGGGATGTAAGATATCACTTTATGCATATCAGCCCCATGGCTACTATATCACTACCTAAACCCTAATGGCTAACTAAAAAGTGATCATACTACTCATGTTGTGTAAGAACATGCCCTATATATGATGTTGTTTATGGTGCACTAACTATAGCTATATGTGGATAATCTATAATATGTAACCTTAAGGGATGTGTAACTAAAATTGTGTGCTATGAAGGAGGCTCATCTATTTGTAATCATAGTGGATTTTAATGTGAAATAACACTATGGAATCTATTGTGATACATATGATGAAGCAATAGACTAAGATGGAACTATAACCTATGATGGGGGATCATCTAATCTCAATTTTAGTGGGTTGTTACATGAAATAGGTCCCAAAAAACTTGTCTTTAGTGAATATCTATCTGGATTAGTACTCTATGATGTGAGTTCATATAATCTTAGCTATAGCAAGTTATTACATGAGATAGGACCCTAAAAACTCTATTGTCGTGCCTATGGATATGATGGATATGTATATGGAACTACATTTTATACTTTATATACTACACTACTATATGTAGGTTTCCCTCACTATACTCATCTCCAAATAGGAGATCTCCTATGAGGCTATATCCTAAAAACCACATTACTCTCATGATGAGTAACTGATGATTCCTATGAGCTAAAGTCTTGGGATGTCTCAGTGGACTGAGGTCTATGGATCCATGATGGAGGAATCTCAATGCCCTCAATGTGAATGTTATGAATTTATTATCAACACATCTATTAATACAGTCTCTAAGTCCATAACAATCATTGTCTTTATGTCCACATATATGATGATAATTATAAAAGGGGCAGTGTGGATGTTTTTGTAAGAGATATGGATCTTGATGATGAGAAGAAGGTAATGTGATTAACCTATTATCTAGTAGTACAAATAATATGACATATGAGTTATCTTGATTTGAATCAAAAGGTAGTGGTGCCCTACTATTCTTCTCTATAGTACATACTATAGATGGTGCTCTAGAAATTGGCTCTCTATTCTTAACTAGTTACTTTTCTAGTTATGGTCTCCTATCTTGTTTAGGACATGGTAGATGTTGTGTGATAGGAGCTGTAGATGGAGGTAATGATATGAAATCTAAAGTATGCTGATCAACTAAATATGATTTAATCAATCCCAATTTATTCTCCAATGCTAAAACTATATAGCATAAGTGCCTAAAAGAGAACTTTTTTTGATATAATATATGCTCCAAGAGAGGTTTTAAAATCCCCTCAATAAAGATATGCTAGACCTCTAAATTTTTTGGTTTATAGATCAAGTGTAACATGCAAGTCTTAAATCATAAGATATAATCACTAATTAGCTCTAAAGAATTCTGATGCAATGTAGAAAGTTTCTCATATGTAATATGAGGGCCCATTTTTTATATTTAATATATGAGAAATGATTCCTCTAAGTCATCATATGTATGCAAGGAACCAATAGAGAGTAGATGAATGAACCAATTATATGCATTCCCAACTAATGTTTATTGGAACAACTTAAGTGGAATCAAAGGACTCGCATGAGATGGCAAAGCCTTCTGAAAGGCTTTAAGGTATATGAATGGATTTCTATTTCCATCAAATTGAGGCAATGATGGTATTTGGAAATTATTAGGTAATGAAGCTTTGACAAATGTCTTGGGGAGATGGTTACCATGATATTCATTGGCATCCATCCAAGATTTATAAGACTTATTTTCCAAAGTAAGGAGATGTACTTGGTGTTGTAAATCACCAACTACATGCATCAAATAAATAATCTCTTGGGATGATATATTAGTATCTTGAAGTGGTTCATTTAAATATTGAATTTGATCATTTATTTTATCTATGAGAATGTTAAATTTTACAATTAGATCATAGAGAGGGGGTGTGCTCACTTGAACCTTTGGAGGAATGGTAACTTGGACCTTAGTAGAGGGATGTGGGTTATAATTCTTTTTAGGTGGAGAGTGAGAAATAGGTGCTACTATAGTAGGGGTGATATGGGAGATTCATTGGTGTCTTTAGTATTTATTGAATCACATTCTATTTGAATAAAATATGTGATATTATCATTGACATTTCCATCATTTAAAGAATCATGCATAGAAGAAGAAGTACCATTTTTTAATTCCTAATGTTTGAGAGGAGTGAGAGAATATTTAGAAGCATGAGATGCATTTTCTTCTTCACTATATGCATAATAGTCATCATTTTTCCATGCATTATCACAATCATAATTTTGTTCATTTGAAAGAGAAGTAGAAGTATCACTTTCATATTCACTCTTATTATCATATTCATTTACATGTTCGCTATCATACTAATTATCACTTGCATATCACTAGGGAGAGGGTTAAGAGAACATGTTAATTCTTTTCTTATATGCAATAAATTGTCATGTGAAAATGGAATGTGATGTGCATCTATGGTATCCTTGAATGAAGTGCATGCATTATTTTAATTTCTAATATGAGAAGTAAGAGTAAGAGAGTTATCATTTATACATTATTTTCTCATTGTTTGAGATGAAAAAGTAGAGTTAAGAACATGAGACTGATCATTTGAACTATGCATTAGAAATTTGATTTTATTTGATTTATATTGTTGTAATTTGAACATAGAAGTAGCAAAAGAGAGGGAGAAAATAGGTTAAAATTCAAGAAAATTATCACCAATGAGAGTTTCAATTGGAATTACATGACTAATTTATATATTTGATGTATTGTGCATAAGATAATGAGGTGAAAAGTGACTTTCCCACTTATCAAAATTATTTTCTTTGAAAGAGGGAAGAAAAGAGATAGGTTTGAGAGAAGCAGATGCATCTACTTTTTCTTCACTATCACTTTTCTATGTGTCATCATATTCCTCATTACAACAATAGTAATTATCTTCATTGTAAATGAAATCATTTCCCTCATTTTTGGCTAATGTACAATTTTTCAAATTTGTCCATTAATTTCCATAATTAGGAGAAAAATTTAGAAATTTATCTATAGGATGAGAGGGAAGAAGTATCTTAGTGGCCATTTTATTGCTTTCACTAAAGAGAGTATGTAAAAGTACTATTAATCAAATAAATGCAAGAATTATTACTAATATAGGTATTTTGAAAATATATTTGACACTCTAAAAATTTTGGAAAAAATCCAAAAAAATTATTTAAAAATTATAAGGGAGTAAGGCTTGGGGTTTGAGGACCTAGTTTAGTAATTTAGGGTTTTGGTTTGGAGTTTTATAATTTTGACATTATTGAAATAATTTAAATTTTAAAATAAATTTGAATAAAACAAATGTAAAAAAATTTATATAAAAATTAAAAATTTGAAATTGAATTTTTGCATAAAAATGTGAAGCAAAAACCTTAGGTGTACCTAGAGTTTGAGATTTGTTTGAAGTAAGTCAAGTTCAACAAATGATTTAACTTATTCTGGAATAATGGAGTTGTATTTCTAATTTAGTTAAAGGTATAGATTAATGAATTAGTGTAAAATATATAAACAATTAGAGTATTAATTTGTATAATTTATTTGTCTTTTTTTACCTTTCTAAAAATAACAATAAATAAGGAAAAATCTATCTTAGTTTGAAACCAAACTGAGATGGTTGATATAGAAGTTAAAACTAGTTGTGTAAGATGATAAAAGTGTCAAAAATCTGGATCTTATCTTTGATCAGTGAAAGGATATGATCACCAAAAATAGGACACCTTGGGGTTTGACATTGTAGTCCAATCTTGTAGTTGTTGTTCAAACTAGTCATAGAGATATGAACCTTTTTAGATATTTATGTTGTGCCTATGTGAGCCTGTCTATGAAATATTGTGTGTTGATTGTTGATGGAATTCATTGTATAACTGACTTAATTTTCAAAACCCTAACCCTCCATCATGCTTGATAAAATAATGTTTAAATTAGTTGAAAAAGTGGGGTTAGTGTGTAAGATGTATTGAATGTGCAATCCACACCCCTTGTGTGGGCACACTACCTACAAACCAATACTCCTAAGATGAATCAAGCCATATTTAGTTCTCCTAGCTAATGTGATTTGTGTAATAGTGTGATCCAGATGCAAAAATGCCAAATTGAGGGTGCTTGAGGTGACTAGGGATTGTTATGAGGTTTGAGTATGTTTGTAGCTATGTTGGATGACTATATGGAGATAATAGGGAATTTTCCTTAGTTATTTTACTTATATTATAGCTTTATTTATAATATATGTCACCTCCCTTTGTAAATGAGCTTCGGATGGGATTTTATAGGGAAAAATTGGTCATGGGTCAGATGTATTCTTATTATGTTGACATAGTGAAGTATAAGAATTAGATAAAAATTATCATTAGGGATTAAAGTAAAAATGGATAGGAGTGCCTAAAATGGGACACCCTAGGGTTTAGAAGTATAGTCCAAGTATGGAAATCTTATCTTATAGGATTGAGACTTGAAGGTATAGGATTGGCCTAAGAAATATAGTCTGGTAGAGGTGGAATGATCATTCAAAAGTTTTTATATGATTGGTAGTAAGAAAAAATATGTCTAGAAGGGTCACAAGAGCATGTAAAAAGGAGCTATGGATAGGGTGCCACAAGGCACACTCAAAATATAAATGTGGACATTTTATATGACTACATAAACTTATCGATGATAAGATTATCAAGCATGTGGACTATTTAGAATGGGTCTTTAACATTTTCCCTATTCAAAATAAAGTCACCATGGTCATTTTCATTTGCATTGATTTCCATAATCTTAATCTTTCTTATCCCAATGAAAAATTTCCCATACCTTCTATAGATTCCATCATCAATTAACTTGTTGGTTATGAAATGTTATTCTTTATGGATGTTTTCTCAAGTTATAACCAAATTCACATTACCCCCTAAGACCAATATAATACAACTTTCACCATAGATAGGGAAGCCTATTGTTATGTTATAATTCCCTTTATCCTAAAAAATGTTCTACCTATCAATAAACAATGACCCATGTTTTTCATAATATCCATAATATTGAAAAACCCTGTGTATGACCTCATTACCATGTCTAAAAGATGCAAGACTCATCTTTATGATCTTGGTATCATTTTTTATCACCTCATTATACATAATGTTAGACTAAATCCCTACAAGTGTGTTCTTACTATAACATCTAGAAAACTAATAGGATTCTTACTCTCTTTTCATGGAATTGACATTGATCCCACAATTATCAATGTTTTTTCAACATGTCCATCCCTCATCCCATTCTAATACTCAACTTGAGAAACTTTGGGAAACTAGATGGTTTTTACCCAAAATGGGTTACCAAATGTATTAAGTTAATTATCTTCTCAAGAAAGGTAATGACTTAGAATGGATGGATCCTTGTCAAAAAACATTTGACAATATGAAACAATCCTTTCTCACCCACCTATTCATCCACCTTGTAATGAGCATTTATTAATATTATATACCTCTTACACAACCATATCAATTGGGGCAATGCTTGCCCAATAAGATGATATTGGCATGGAATATGCAATCTATTATATCAGTTGGGGCCTCATCAACTATGATAAATGTTATAGAAAAATATAATGTGATTGCATCACCATATATTTTACTGCCAAAAAAATCCTACATTATATGCTTTATCAAATCACTTACATTATTATCCATTATGATCCACTCCATTTATTTTCCAAAGCCTTTCTTCCTAGAGATAGAATTGGAAAGTGGATGGTCCTCCTCATTGAATTTGATCTATGAATTATTACACAAAAATTTGTCAAAGGATAAAAAAATGTTGATCAACTTTCCACAGCTCTTTTACAAACTACTAACCACCTTCATGAAAGTCTTCTCGATAAGATATTCTCTATATTTGAGGTTTTAATCAAGCCATATCTCTTAAATATTAATTCTATAATTTCACTAAAAATCTTGAAGAAATTAATCTTTTCAAGTCCTCTATCTTCCCTGATACTACAAAACCAAAAGTGGTTATCAAATAACTTCTTGAAAATACAATCGATTTACATTAAGATACTTGGACCAATCATTTTGATGGCATAAATGCCTTAAAGGTGTTGGGATAGGTTATATCCTCACTATTCCTTGTGTTAAAATTATGCCTTTGGTATTTTTCCTTATATTTGGTGCCACTAATAACATGGTAGAGTATGAAGCCTTAATCTTAGGCATGAGAGCATCCCTTAATTTGGATATCACATATCTACATGATTTGGGTGCTTAAAAACTCATTTTATACCATATCAATGGTAATTATCAATTAAAAAATGAAAATCTCACTTCTTATCATCAAATTGATACTACCCTTGCCAAATATTTTGCTTATTTTATAATCTATCCTATCCCTCAATATCAAAATTATATTGTTGGTTCACTTACTTCTTAAACATCTCTTTTTCATCCACACCAAGTTCTTCCCAATTTCAATTTCTGTTATCAAAATAATAAAATTCACATCTTCCATTCAACCACAAGATTCATTAATCTTCCACATTGAAGTTATCACCTTTTAACAAAGTAGATGGTACAAAGATATTATTCAATTTCTTGAACACCAAACCTATCCTTCAAACATTGATTCCCTTTAAGACACTCACATTCATAAACAAACTTTCAAATATGTATTTATTTATAACATCTTGTATCATTACAATGTTATGGTAATTTACTCTATTATGTTATGAAGGAGAAGTTTCTCCTCTTCTTGAATAAGCACATGGGGGTATTTTTGGTAGCCACTATAGCGAACATGCTATATATCAGAAATACTTATGTATGGGATACTTTTGGCCCAATTTTGAAAAATATGCCATTGAATTTTCTAAATATTGTACTCCTTTAAAACTTCATGATGATATAATACACTCACCTCTAGTCAAGCTTCAAATTATGGAGTCTCCTTGGCCATTCTCCATGTTTGGATTATATCTCATAGGAAAATTACCTTGATCTCAAGATGGTCATGTATTTATTATTAAAACCATAGAATATTTTACAAAATGGGCTAAGGATATGCCCATCATCAATGTCACCATTACAACCATTTACAAGTTCATCCTTAATCATATCATTTATTGGTGTGGTGTTCCTCATACTATCATTTAACACAATGGTGGTAACTTGAAAATTAAATATGTTAAACAACTCTATACTAAATTTAAAATCAATCACAGATTTTCCATGTCTTACCATCCTCAGCACAATGGCCAATTCAAGGTCACAAATGAGATTATTAATAAAATTATCCAAAATATAATTTGTAAAACTCGCATGGATTAGAATTTTCATCTGCATCTTATACTTTGGGCCTACCTCACTAGCATACACACTGCTACTAGGGCAATGCCATATTTGCTAATCTTTGGTTCTAAATCAATCCTCCCATTAGAAGTTAAAATTCCCTATATTTGTATATCTCTTCATAGTACTATACATGATGATAAATTACATGATGATCTCCTTCATTCTCTTGATCTTCTTGATGAATAACATATTTTAGCCATGCAACATAATCACCAATACAATGCCCACATTACTAAACAACATAATAAAAGAATCAAACTTCACACTTTTAATTTTGGTAGTATTTTCCTTAAACTCAACTACACTCATGAAAAATAGGGTAAATACACCCAAAAATGGTGGGGCCCTTATTTAGTCAAAGCCATCCTTGGTCCAAGCACATATTACCTTTAAACTAATGAAGGCACTATTTTTAAATAGCCCACCAATACAAATTCTTAAATAAATTTTTTACCAAAATGCTTCACCTTATTATCATGATTTATATATGTTATCCTAGTAACACTTTTTTAGAATATCTACATGGGTATCACCCTCTATAATAGCTTCTATTTTATAAAACCTTAGTCCTTCCTTTTGGCCCTTTAGTTTCCTCTTTTATCATGAGTTGCATTGTAAAGCCATATATAGGACCTGATCTTCCCCATGATTTCCTTGCACCCTGTTTATATTCTTACTTTCTAATACTTATTATCACCCCTTAAATTTATTTTTTTGTGAATTGAAGTGTAAGACCATGGTTAAGACTATGCCTTTCTCACCAATATATTCTTTTTCATCCATTTGTTCATCCTTTATGCACCCTCATGGGTTTTTATTTTATGAGTTGTAGTATAAGACCATGGATAAGACTAGGCCTTCCTCATAAAATCACCATTTTTATATTAGTGTTCCTTTTCTAGAATGTGTTTACAATTATCACAAGTTTTTGATCCTTTGTTTTTAACTTTGGATTTTACTTCTTTATAGATAAGATTTGCAAAATATCCAATGTTAGAATGTTTTCCTACACTTATTCTTATCATAAAAAATCACACATCAATGTCATTGTATCCCTTTTTTCCCCTTTATCACATTTTTTGTGATATGTAATAATTCAAATTATTTCATGTTTCATTCCTCTTAACTTATTTTGATTTTGATCTACATTAGATAAAATAGGGTAGATGTCAAGATAGCACTTTTATTTCACCTGAATTAATAAACACTCTTACACACCATGCTTTCTAAGTTCTCTCTCTTAGCAACAAATTCTAAAGTATTCATATGAAAGTCATATTTATTACCCATGTTTAGTTTTTTAAATCCATATGGAAGAGTAATATAAAAATACACCAAGAAAATTAAAATCCAAATATTTTTAAATAAGAATAAATGATATAAAAAAAGATAACATACACAGTCAAAAATTTAAAATCACACCAAAAAAACATGATTACAAGCACATATCCTATCTCTAATTGAATATCAAACTCTATAGTTGGCCTCATGATAAAGATAAGGTCCATTGGGTTATAGTAGGTGAGTATATTGAAATAGGATAATTCAACAAACTCTATGGTTTTACCTACTTTCTCATGCAAGTATCCATTTCTTGTAGTTGACCAATGACTCTATAATGGGTAATGAGGAATGGAGAACACATTATGGGAAGGTAGGTCCATTTAAATTTTCATGCATATATCACTCATGTGTTTATTTACCTATTGCATTTGTTGATCTAAGACTTGTGTGGATAAGGTAATTTATTCAGAGTCCTTAAGGTCAAGAATCCTCTTATTCTGATAAGCTTAATATCAATGTCTTCACTTTGATAAATAACTTATCTACCTTGGTTTTTCCTTCATTAACCCCTCTACCCATTTCAATTCCCCCCTTGACAATCACATGTGATTCCAAATATGGTTTCCCTTCTAATATATTCCTTCTTCTTCACATCTTAAAAAAGATGATAAGACTACATTTTTAAATTTTATCTATCTTTAGAACCAAAAAATATGTTTGAGTGACTATGGATTATCTTTAAAAAATTACTTTACATCCTTGTATCACTTTTATTTCCTTTAAAATTTTGTATCATTGTAATACCCTTTTTGTAGACACTTGAGTTCATTTCTACTGTCATGTACTTTTTCCATTATTGTGTGAGGTTGACTTATTAATACTCACTCATCAATGTTGTTTTACCATTTTTCTTGCCCATATTTGTTTAATTAAATATTGCTACTACTTTTACATTGATTTTTGATTACCATCCATTTTTGACATGTATCCTTGGTTTGACTTGGTGAGTTTTCCTTTCTTATTTTAGGTTTACTTATTTGAATTTTTTCATCTTTAGTATCCTTGTCTTTTCAATTACCCAATTTAATATAAAATTTGACTTGGTCATTTGGTCTAACATAGAACTTGTCACCTCAGCTTGTGAAATTTCCAAGTACATCTCATCCACATAGCATTAGTTATCTTGACTTTCCTACCTTTATTTATTTTTAATCTTTAGTTTTGTATCCTTATGTTTGTCAAAAGTAGTCTTTGTGCCCTCCACAATCAAAACTAAAAACATAATAAAAAATCATAGAGTGATAAAAGTAAGTCAAGGTACACATACATTACTTTTATTTTTCAGTTATTCTCATTTTAGTCATTTACTATAAGTTATTTTATGATTTAAAATATTGTAACCTATTTTTTATCCTAAACATTATGTTTTGATATGCTCTTTTATTGAAAAACCATTCCCTATTTCACCTAAGTGACACATGATGAGCTTTGAGTGGGGCATATGTATACACATAATATTTTCAATCTTTATGAATTATTGATACTTTCTATCTTATAAGAACTAGTCAAGTCTTAATATCTCTGAGTGCATGCTTTAAGGGTGCCTCGAGAAAGGGGTGTGTAGATGATTGGTACTTCTTAGGATTATTATCCCTTTAATAACACTTTTTCTCAATCTAACCATATCCTCAAAACATTCCCCTAAGCCTTACCTCCTCTTTTTCAACCTTTTATAGTCATTTATCACATTCAATACCCTTTCCCTAGCCTAAAATAATTTTTAATAGTTTATGTTACATTTTCAACCCAATAAACCTTATATACTAATTGATAAAACTCATTTATGGTCTAGGCCATCCCCTAGTCAACCTAGACTATGATTTAATTTATTTTTATCAATAACAATACAAGGTCAATTGGGTCAACCTTATCGGCCTAAAATTTTGGAAAGGGCTAGGGTTAGATCCATCTATATAAAAACACCCATTTAAACATTCTTAGAGAGAAAATAATAGTTAATTATTCATTTGGGGCTATTTACAATATACTCTTTAACCATTCTACTTCAGGAATCTTAGCTTGGGTTTCTACTCGTAGAATAATATTATCGTATGGAAAATTCTTGGATGCTTTAGCCTTTCTTAGTGATCATAACAAATCACAAAAACCTATTTCAAATAAAATTTAACCAAGGGAAATATTAATTCTGAATGGTTTCATCTTCAAAGTAACTATCTCTAACTTTTTTCCTCTATTTAGTAGATATAAGTAGCATAAGTAATGGCTTTTAAATATATTTTTCTCTCTGTGCATTAGGGTTTTACCTATACATATATTAATTAAGATTATATTATGCATGTTTAATTTTATGTTTAGTAACCCTCATTTTGTGCCACAATATTTGGTGATAAATAGATTAGACTTTACTTGTTATTAGTTTATTGAATATGAAAACATAGGACCTAGTTACTATTATTACATAGTTTTGCTTAGATGGAGGCTTTGGAACCCTCCCCAGTGAATTTATTATGGTAAGAGATCCCTTATATAAGTCTAGAGGATCCATCCTAGTTATGAACCTAAATTTATCATGTATCCATAATCAAAAGTGTAAGTAGGTTTTATCTTCTTCAAGATAGGATTGATTTATAGATTAATTACATTTCCCATTGCATACAAATGTTTTATACAGTATCCAAATTTATCTTATGAATTAAATTTGACAATAAAAAATGTGTTTATACCAAATTAATAATGATTAAAATTAAAAAACATGCCAATACTTAATAACAAGGGTGAATGGTAGGCAAGGCATCCAACTAAAGTTAAGTAAGGTTTAACATATGTTATGGGTTAGAGTTAGGATCACACATTATGTGATAATTATTAGGGTATTACTTGTTCCTCTATTACTAATAACCTATTCCTACACACTCATTACACCCATAACATCAACCTATTTTAATAGCCAAATATTATAATCCATAAGCATTCTACCTCATTTACCTCAAACCAACATAATTAGATTATTAAATAGTTCATAAGGTCATGAAGAGAAGTGATTATAACACTTATTACATGTATAGTTTCAATTTAAACATTACAGAAATAACTCAAGCATTGTTTCACCTATACTTACAATTTGTATAGTCCACTCACCTTTTCAATTAACACCACCTAGTGATTATGACCATAAGTTTAGCATTGTCACATTTTCCATTGTTGAAGCATGTATCAACAGGTTGTGAATAACATTAGAGTCAAGAGTCAAAAAAGAGTATCATTTATTCCACATAAATCATGTTTCCATAGGAGAGATCCCTATCATCCTAGTGTTAATAGTATTAGTATTATCTAATAATCATATGTAAATTAGAAATATAAGTCAATTTTTATCCCATGAGGTGCATTAAATTCTCCCCCTTAAAGGGGAAGTGTCCTTGGTGCATGATTACTTTATTCACCCATTATGGATTTCAATAGCCACTAATTGTCAATCTTTTGATACCAATTCACTTAATAACTTTATAATAGGTGCAACATGATCATTCCATTCTTATATCATAATTCATGAGTTTACTTTTTAGGATGTAAGCATTCGTTCCACTTGTTCAAGGTTTCCTCTTCACATAATTTTTTTTTATAGATAATAGTTTTGGTAGGATTCTTACCCTATTAAATTTTTACCATAGCTTTAACTAGTTTGGAATATAATCAGGGGCCCATATCCCTAAGTGATCATTCATCACAAGTACCATAATTAGCAACAATGGCCATAACCAACCCAATTATACCAATGAATGGCCATAACTAGCCCAACAATACTATTAATGACCACAACTTACCCAAGAATACCAATGATTGATCATAACTAGTCTCTGATACCAAATTAAGATTTTAACTTTGGTCATGCTTGAATTAACCAAGTAACTTTATCAACTCACCCACATCTCATCAATAGAATTTAGGTACAAACATTTTTATAACTAGAATATCTAAACTAGCATTGAATAGTATCCTTAGCCATGGATTGTGGACTTGCCTTATCACATTAAACACAAGTTTCAAGCCACATGTCGATCCCTATCACATTGAACACAAAACTATTCATCCCATTGCATGTGGATGATTCTCACAAATGTATGCATACCTTACCCCTTGTAAGATTAGAACCCTTGACCTTCCTTTTAAGAACACATATTCTTCACCACTAGTCTAACTTAGATGCACATAAAAAATGTTGGGTAATGACATTTTTACATCAAAATGTCTAAAAATGTGGTGAATATTATCCTTATCCATGGACTATAGACTTACTTCATCATATTAAACACAAGTTTCGAGGCATGTGATGACCTCCATTGCATTTAACATTGAAATAATTAGCCCATTGCATGTGGATAATTTTCATGAAGGTGTGCATACCTTACCCCCTATAATATTAAAACCCATGACCTCCCTTTTGATAAATTCACCATTAGCCTAATTCTAATACATAAAATATTGGGTACTAACATTTTTTTAAGAAAAATGTCTAAACCAATGGTGAATAGTACACCTATCCATGCACTTTGAACTTGTCTCATCACATTACATATAGGTTTCAAGCCATGTGTTGATCCATATTACATTGGACACTAAGCTAGTTAGCACACTACATGTGTATACTTTTCATCAAGGTGTGCATATCTTACCGCCTACAAGATTAGAACCCATGACTTCTATTTTTGGAACACATGTTATTCACTATTAAACCAACTCAATTACACCAAAATGTTCGGTACTAACATTTTTTTAAATGGAATTTCTAAACTAGTGGTGAATATTTCCCTAGCCATAGACTATGGACTTGCCTCATCACATTGAACACACATTTCAAGATCTTCACATAATTATTATGATAAGACTATTACTAAAATTATAACATAGTGAGATTCCCTATGGCCAAATCATAAGTATCTTCAATTCATGATCATGAAAATATAAATTTATGTAAAAAAACACTATTTAAATAAGAGATAAAAATGGTCCGATTTTAAACCCATGTCTTGCTTTACTCAAGGATATATTCCCATGTTATACTTCACTAGCTAATTTAGATGATTGGGGATCATACAAAGTGAAACCTGACTATTTACAGTCTTTCACTCAATAAGATTATGGATGAATTAAAATCAACTTTAGAAAGACAATAATTTGTTTTAATATAACCTTATTATAGTGCATATTTTCCCCCATCCATTGAGACCCATAATTTATCCTATATAATCATGAGAGTCTGAGTGTTCCCTAGATGTATATTCATTATGAGAGAATAATGATAGGTGATAATAATAGCAAAACCACCCTACTAAAATAGGTATCAATCCATGGTAATACCATTCTAAGTGGAATTAAATCATATGACATTTATATTGGATCAATAGAAACATACTAATAACACTAAGTTACCATTTGGTTCTTTAGAATAAGAAGAGAATGGTGATAATTTACTCTCATGGCATCAATTCTACTAAATAAGAATACAAACATGGGACTATCTCCATTCACAAGATATCATGGTGATCATGGAAGGTTTGAATCAACCTACTACTATGTTATTTGATATATATGGGTTCCTAGACTATTGATCCATGATCTATGAGAATAATATGCCAATAAATATTTATTTACTCTCAAGAAATTGGTCTACCAACTAGGAAAATTATGTGTAGATCAAGATATATGTATCTCTTAAGACATTGATCCACTAGCCAAGAAAATTATTTGTAGATTAATATATATGTAGCTCTCATTACATCTATCCACCATTTAATAAATTATGTCTAGATAAATATATATGTAGCTCTTAAGATATTGATCCACTATCCAAGATAGTCAATATATATAATAACCTTAAGACACACTCCATAATCCACAGTTAATGCGTAGAGTGAATGATGCAACTCAATTCTCTTAACACACCTTGATTCTAATACCAACACATCTAGTGGGTAAGGAATGAAGATATTTTGAACTTGTGAGAGAAGTTAACAATATAAATCACTTATATATGTTCATATCCACTTCACCTTTCCTATACTAACACAAAGAGATAGTTATAAATATACTAACATATGAAACCAACATCAACATTCATCACAATAACTTGAAGAAACATAAATTTATCATGTAAGATAAAAATCAATAAAATGAGACCAAGTACTAAAAGTAATGAAGTCAAATTCAATTAAAATTTCATCAACAAATTCAATGGTCAAACTTTAGCTTAAAACATTTGAAAGAAAGAAGAAAATAATGTTGGTTTCTAAGCAATATAAAAAAAATCTTAGAAAATTTAAAATAAATTCATTAAACTAATTAATAAAAATCAGATGATAATATGATCACTATGAGGCTCTAAGATACACTTATGAGGAGGAGTAATAAGGTAAGATGGCATCAATGATCCACTAGTTTTTCAAATAACAAAACTACATTAACAGTATATGGGATATGTTCCATTAGAAATTACCAAGGTAATTATTATATGCATTAACATAATTCACTATGGATCCAATTACTACTTTGAATAAGGTAAGAGGCCATTTGTGATCCACTAGCCAAACAGAGAATCAAACTACACTACCAACATAGGGGATATGTTCCACTACCATTACCAAGGCAATTATAGTATCATTTCACATAATTTATTATGGATCTAATTACTAATTTTAATAATTTAAGAGGGCATATGTGATCCACTAGCCATGTAGAGCATTAAACTATATTACTGGCATATGGGATATGTTCCACTAGCCATTACCAAGGAAATTATAGTATCAATTCATATAATTCCTTATGGATCCAATTACTACTTAGAACAAGGTAAGATGGAATCAGTGATACACTATCCATATGATAATCAAACTATGTTACTCACATATGAGATATATTTCACTACCATTACCAAGTCAATTCTTGTATCTATTCATGTAATTCTTTACAAATCCATTTACCACTTCCATTAATTCCTCACTTGATAAAAAAAATATACCTAGGCAGTTCTGGTTAAATGAATTCAATATTTTATATTTCCTTATACATTATATTCTCTATACTTTCATTAGAAGTTTTAAATTATTGTTTTAAACAAAACTACATTAAAACATTTATTGTGGTAATACCTATGCCTCTTTAGAGGTCATACTTCTGTATCTTCTATATTCATCACCAACCAAGGTGTGATATGGAGTTGAAATTAGGCCTTGCCAACCTTATCTCAAGAATTTAATTACAGTGCCACCCATTATTATGTCCCACCTTTATGTGGAGACATAATGGTAATGGTAAGAGGGATGCAAAGCTATAATTTATAGATAAGGGCACCTCATCAATCACCACTTTATAATTATTGTTGACACATAATGTTTTATAACTGTCTATGGGAGTTATCATTTAATCTATCATGATTATAACAAGTTATTATCATAAAATAAATAGAAATATTATATGTATTCATTCATTTTACTACCACATATCTTCCAACAAATTTTATCATTATCCATAATTCTAGGAATTCAATCAACCAATCAAAATTATTATAGAATTAGTTTTATCTATTGCTAGATTCATCATCATAATATTAAGAATGTGCAAGATTACCTCAATCCATTTTAGGCACTTCACAAGAAGGAATATATACTCATAACCATTTGACATGACCCCTTAGATAACATTATAATTTAGGTTATTCTTTTGTATACACAAGGAAATTGACACTTAAAACTATCCAACTATAATATGCTCTTTTCATGAAAAAATAATTGTGCAAAGGCATACATGTTGTGTTTGGTTCCCAATAGATTCATCTTAATTAATAGTTATAATTAAATATTACCACTCAATTGATTACCATAAAGTAATATTAGATTTATTTAGATCACAAGCCGTAATATAAATTTAATATTTCTACCATATTATGGTTCATTGAATGGTTCTAAAGCTTTAAACAATAATAAAGACTTCTTATTGAATTCCAACAATCTGACATATTCAATCAACATATCTATGGGATTCATTTTTCATAATAGAGGTTATAAGCCTTTTCATAGTTATTAGTTTAATTAACAACATTTGAGCATTAGTTCAAGCATCATAAGCTAGCTTCATTCATTTTTACAATCCCTCATAAACGTGGTAATATCATAATAAAAGTATATCTTTCTAGTCAAACACTATAATAGATTAAAAACATATGTATCCAAATATACATATATATCCATATATCTAGCACTCGGTGTTTCTTAACAAGAATACATACTATTATTTCAAATATAATAGCATACCATGGTCATTTCATTATTTATCATAATAGAATAATAAAAAAATATATATTAAAGATTATAAAAAATTTTGGTTTTTGCAACTAGTCCATATCAAGGATTTAATACCCCATGAGAAAGTGTTATTAGGGTAATTTTATACATAATGGTCAGTAGTTCTATATTGTAATAAAGTACCAGAGTTAGTACCCTTTCTAGATTGTTTTTGCCCTTTTTACATGGTCCTAAGTCCATATTTTTCATAGGTGGAGCTTGTGTCTGAGGACATTGCCTCTTTAAATAATTTTGAATATAGGTCTTACGAGTTTCTTGTTGATGAGATGATAAATATTTTACAACCTAATCATGCCCTTACTGGGGTGTGAAATAGTTATGAAAAATCTTTAGCCAAGATCTCTCCAATGGCTCATTAATATAGCCATTGATGCTTCAACATACACACTAAAAAAACCAATTGTAAACAAGAAAAAAATTATACATAAAAGATATAAAAAAGACTATGAAACATGTATATTACAATATAAAAAACTTTATTATATAGGAAATGAAAAAAAATATGCAAGCTAAACTAGCCAATGTGGGACAAACCCCCACATAAGACAAAACTAAAACCTAACAAGCATGAGTAATAATATACTCTAACACCTCCCCTCAAGTTAAGATAGGGGATAACAATGGATGATGAAATGTGAATCCACATGTCTCTATGGATGACAATCCATCATGTCAAATTATATGGATGTTGAGTCGTTGTAACCTCCAAGTTGAAGTATGAATGGTGTTGAATATGAGGATCATTGAATATGAACACTGCACTCCAAATTACTAGGTAGAATGATGAACTCAATGAATCATCACTTGAAAACACTCAATAAATATGGTGAGCAGTGAGAATAAAGACTATAGGGGCTACCACACTAGTGTCACTAGTGGGGATACCACATTGATGTCACTATAAGTATCATGAAGAAGGCCATGGAGTTAAGTAACAAACTTCATATGGGTTTTGACAAATAAAATGCCTAGATAAGATAATCATGGACAAAGAAGGATTATAGAAGGACTATTTATATTTAACTAATTTTTAAAACTGGTAAGTCAAGGCCTATAAGGTCCAATTTAGAAAGTTGGTAGTCTAAGTTGGAAAGAGTTGATGCAAGCATGGTAGAGGTTTCAAGATTTAAATGAGATCGAAGGTGGTTAAAGGAATTAAATGCAAGTGGTGCATGAATTTAATGATGTAAATTGGTTGGTATTTAGTGAGGATTTTGGTTATTACTAAGTATCAAAACCCTACTTAAAAATAGTAGTCAGCTAAATACAAGCCTCAAATTAATATAACCAATTAGGTGAATTCATGTAGACACAAGCAGTTAAGGATTTAGGTTTACTATAAAGATATATTTTTTTAATTTGTTAGTCATTTTTTAAAGATTTATATAGAAGATACACTATATCATGATAGATTTTAGAGGTTGCTTATGGGAAATTTTAGGTGAGAAGTTGCACATAGTGTAAACATGTATGCCATATAATGAAAATGAATAGGTTTGGATGGATAGAAATGATAGTTTTGGCTCTGCATGATATTTTGATAAGTTTTGGTGAAGTTTAACTATTTATTTAAAGTTTTTTACATGCATAAATCTTAGAATTATTATTGATAAGGATACTTGGAAATCTTTTTGGGTTTATCATATTATTTACTAAGGTATGAAAATTTGATGATAAATTTTTTTCATTATCATTTTAATTATGTTCATCTCTATTTTTGAAGGTAAAGTTGATGAATAAAAGTATATTATCATTTATGAAGTATTGAAAATTTCTTAAGCTATGTCTGAGATGATTATGAGGGTTATATTGTGAATACGTAGAATTTTGGTTTTGGGTTTCAGTTTGTGATTTTGTTATATTGATAACTTTAGTTATCTCAATTTGATTGAAATTTATGGTTTCATAAATGCATGAGTTGGAAATTTTGATGATTTCAAAGATGATTTTCTCATGGTATTCTGGTCATATTGGTTTTGATTATGAGTTATGATTTCATAAATGCATGGTTTCAAAATAGTTGAAGATTTGATGTCTTGAGATTGGTTTTCTCATGAAATTATGGTATATTATTTTTATTGAAATACATAATGTAATGGAATGCAATATATATGATTGTCCAAAATACAATTTTATGGGTTTTAGTCATGAATATTTAAAGAATAGTATGAAATAGTTAACCATTTTGGAAAAATGATGATATGTGGTTTTTTTAGTTTCAATACAATGTTCTAAGAAGGGTACAACCCTATCAATAATATTATAATAGTTTATAGACCATCTATCAAAATTATTCTTTCAGTCATAATGGATTTGTTAGTTTAGAAAATATGTATAGTTTTTAGTTTATGGATAACATAAATGTTATATATGTGAACATTGCAGTAAGAACAAAATGTTTAAAGTATGAGAGAATATGTTGAAATAAAATTATGAATTATATATTTTTACTATTATGATTTTAATTTTTGATATTTTAGTGATAAATGACACAATTAGATTGAATTTTTCATGCAAATACTCCAATTACAGTCAATATAATTTTTTATGTATTAATTTTATTGATAGCTAGAAATTTTTGTAGGTGATTGAAAGTTTGGAATATTGAAGTAAAATTTTTAGTTTTAGTTTTATAGATGATATACTCATTCTTTTGATTTTAGTCAAATGATAATAAGATTTTGAATATATATTTTAAACTATATAAAAGATGTCAGGATGAGACTAACCAGATTCAAATAGGGAAAATGAAAATAGATGCTAGGAAAGGAATAAAAATTATGGTAGTAAGAATCAAGAGGCACTAGATAGGCAATTTCCTAGAGGGGGTTTTAGGGGTAGATGGTTTGGCCCTAGATATGCTAGTAGAGGAGCCCAAATGTCTATTTATTTTGATGACACCAACCTTAAATTTTGAAATGTGTTAAATAATTTTCCATTTAATCATGCCAATCATAGGGGTATTAAAGGTTTTCATGGTCACAGATTCATTACTAGATCTCATTCATATATCAGCTCTTCCCATCAAATGAAAAATAATCGAAACCATCTATTTATTTAGTTACCTATCCAAGAAAGAGTTAATGATGTTAATAAACCAACACATCTAGCCAATGAGATAGCTCATGCAAAAAAAATTATGAATCTTTCCTTACGATCTTGTTTTAGTGATCCTACACCACCTTAAAATATGCCTATTACAACGTGAAGGAAGCTCAATTTTGAAAATCCACTTGTTGTCATTCATCCAACCACTTCAAAAATGCATTCAAACAGTTAGGATGAATCAAATACTCCAACATAGATAAGAGTTATGAAGCAAGTTAAATTAGAAATAGATGATATTATAGGTGATTAAGGAATGAACATGGTCTAGTTTACTAGAGTTGAAATGGAGTATAATGAATGATTTTATGAAAGGGATGAACCTATGATTTAAGTCCTATATGATTTTGATGATGTTTGATCATCAAAAAGATACTTTTTATTTAAAAGTTAAACTTTTAAGTTCATAATACTTAAGTACATTTCAAATTTTTATACTTTAGTTATAACATTTTTGTAAGTGTAGAAAATTTTTAAATTTTTATATGTATAATATGCTTAAGTGATTTTGATTATATGCATTATGGAATTAATATAAATAAGAGTTTCATTTTACTTTGAATTATCTTATTATTTATTGAAATATGTATTTCATATTATTATTAATTGATTAGATGATCCCCACCCATTAGGAAATACCCAATTTATTTTAAAATTATTGATCTCTTAAGACTTTTAATTCTTAAATAAACCTTAACTTATAACTAACAATACTAATTAACTTTTAAAAGTTAACTTATTTAAGTTAACAAGTAACTAACTAAGGTTAGTTACAACTTATTTTCAACAAATTTTGAAGGATAAAAGGAGATAAATGATTTATTTTAAGAGTGGGAACAACACATGTATTGAATACTTATACATTGTAAAGTTAACCATTTATGTCTCTCTTCTATCCAATTTCTCTGAGATAAGATGACTTTTGTAGATAGACCAATAGTACTTTCTCTGATGATTGAGTATATTGCTTAGGGAATGTAGGTATATTCAGTTTTATATTATCATTTATAATATATTATTTGATGTTTGTCAAGTTTAACATCTTTTGATGATTGATTCTTGTAGTTTTATGTACAAAATCTGAGTATTTGATGCAGGAGCATCTACAATAGCTTCATGGAGGACTAGTTGAGGTCATCAATTATGCAAATTCAAATGATGTTCTAGCATGAAGTTGAATTCAACTTCAAATTCTTGTTTTCCCTCCACAATGTGTTTAGATTTCAAACTTTTACCTTTAGAATAAATGTAATTGTCAAAAGTGAAAAGTGAAAAGGCAAAATTAGGTAGGAGAGAATCCCCATGTTGGAAGCCAATATTGGCTTACAGAGTAAATAAGGGGAGTGGTTGAAATCTTTCAACCATAAGATATTAGTTGAGATAAATCTTCTCTAAATTGGTATATTGTTACAAATTAAAAAACTGTGTTTTGCCTTGAGCCCAAGATTGGGCATAGAAGTTAGAGAGGAGGCTCTAAAAAACAAAATATAGCAAAAAGAAAATTCATTCAAGAGGATGAGAGGAATGTAGAGGAGAGGAAGGACAGAGAGGAAAATACCTCTCATTTAAGGGAAGAGATGTAAGAAGAGAAGAGGATCTCAAAGGATGCAAAATGAAGGCGAAAAAAAAAGTTGCAGGTGGAGTCCAAGAATTGGTATGGATGTGTCTATGAAGGTTTCATAAGCCTTTGATCAATGAACATTATTTGTAAGTAATTCTATTTGAAGAGGAAAGAACAGAGTTTTGATTTCCATGATAGTGTTATGGTTTCCTTTATAGAATTTTGGTTTCAATAGTGACAGGCCTGTGTATGTGTATGATGGTTTTCTATAGAACATTGACAAAGACTGGTTATCTTGTATGTTGGGAACAAGTTGAAACTAGTATTATGTGACCAAGACATCTTAAAGAACTTTGAATGTTACAAGAATCCTAAACAGGGTCTAAATAGGGTACTCATGCATGCATACCTATAACCCACTATCCAAGAGACTGAGATTGTGTATTAACATAGCCTGTGTTTTCTTTGTTTGTTTTATATATTATTCTATTTGGATAAGGCAGAGCCTGCATGGAATATGGTCTTCAAATTTTGGAAGATATGGAATGTGGTCTGTGTGTTATTGTCTTTGAAGACACAGATCGAGTTTGTGTAACTCGTTTCTTCAATTTGGTGTGACCCGTGGCCGGAGAAGATATAGGTAAAAATGATTGTATATGTGTTTACACAGTCCTGAATGGAGGGAATATATGTATAGACTTGTTTTGAGAGACTTTTAAGTCATGGGTGAATATGTATGTTGTTAGGTGTCTATTGCAAATGAAGGCTTTGAGTTGTGGGTGAATGTTGGTGATAAACTCGAGATGTGGATAGAACACACAACTGGAAAATGAATAGTATGACATGTTTGCTTTTAAAAGGCTTTTGAAGCCACATTGAAGAGTCAGACTAGAGCTGGTAAGTGGGGGACCTCCTCCCATGGGTGCCAAGAAAGCTACTCTTGACTCTATCACGTAGCAAATAATACTCCAATTCACTTACCAGGAAGTTGGTCACTTAAGTTCTATAAAGGCAACTATATTGGGATTTCCCAGACCTCAACTAGATCTGAGCGCTAGACAATTTGGCAAAGCCATTGATGCTGCATTCAATACAATGTTGAGTCCTCCATTTGATCCTTATGCTAATTCTATGAATTATCTTCTTGCCATTTATTTTATTCCCTATGTGGGACTCACAAGCTATGTTGGCACCAATGCCCAACTCCAATCTAAGACCTAATTTTCTATTGTTGTTTTTAAAATTGTAGTTGCTCTAATTGAGCATGTTAAGCTGTTGATTTAGAATCAAGATGAAATGTTGAATTCTGGTTGGCTTTCTGAGCTGTAGTAAGTTATTGTTGATTATTTTAGATGAACAATCAAGGAAGAAGGTATGCTTGCTTTATGGAGAGGAAACACTGCTAATGGCATACATTATTTTCCCACTTAGGCACTCAACTTTGCATTCAAAGATTACTTTAAGAATCTATTCAATTTCTAAAATGAAGGACAAGGATGGTTATTGATAATGGATTGCTTGCTATATACTTTTCATATGTTGTGCAACTTGGGGATACACGTGGTGAATTGGGGGTTAAGTATGGGACCACTATTACAGGTCTGATGACAATGCATCATTTTTGGTATCAAAGCTTGAAATTCTTGGGATTTGGAAATTGAGCATGTTTGCTAATAAGTATTTACAAGATTTGGCAAAGGGACCAAGAGGAGACAGCACTAGAAGACCCTGTGGAGGAAAGGTATGAGTAAGATTTAATATTCGATTTGAAGTCTATGTTTTGAATATTTTTTTAAAACAAAACAAGAAGTCTTGAAGCTAATTAAAGCTTGGAAAAGAGAGAGAAGAGCTCATGGAAGCTCAATAAATGGTGACCCAAGGTAAAGTAAACTTGGATTTCTGATTGGTGTTTGTTGAAGTGTTGTATAAAGAGTTGTTGGAGGATTGATAAAAGGATCAAAAGACTAGGATGCAAAAGGCCTAGGTGAGATCAAGGAGATTGTCAAAAGACCAGTCAAGGAGAAAGGCTTGGGTGAGACAAGTGGACTTAAAGGGATCAAGAGACCAAGGTGGAAAAGACTTGGGTGAAGATCTCAGAGATGGAAATATTGCTGAGAAAAGAGAAAAGCCGCAAGGTACATGAGGGCACCAAGAATAAAGCAAGCATCCAAAAGAAGAAAGGTATGACCAGTATTGAAATTGATAAAGAGATTGCTAGTTTAAAGAGAGAGTTAGCTAAGATTAAAAATGAATATGAGTCTTGGATGTAGTTGAATAGGAAAGCATGGGTATGGCCAATGAGGAGGAGGATGAAGTGGCCAATTGACCTCCTAATGAAGAGGAGAAGAAGGAAAAATCAGATTGCCAAGAAAAGAGAAGCCAATAGAGGCTTGAAGAGTATGATTAGGTTTCCAAGTGAGCAATAAGAGAAAGAGGTGGAGAAGAAGGTCCTCATTGTAGTGAACAAGAGAAGAGAAGAAAGAAAAGATGAAGTGCCAGAAAGAGCACTTGACAAGATAAGAGTGTTGATGTAGAGAACACTCATAGGGACCTTATGGTCTCTTATTTTTATATCTAATGTTGTCTTTGCATGGGTAATTGCAGGTATGAGCAGCCTTGTGAAGGTCAAGGGAAAGGCCTTGAATAATGAAGAGATTGGTGCAAGATGAGACACCAAGTGCACAAGTGAATGTGCAAGAAAGAGAAGAGAGTTTTCTTTTGTTGATAAGGAAGAAGACATGCATTGGTTAATGCATAAGGGAGGTGTTGAGGAAACCTTACAAGCAATGAAATAGATGGAAGGTGAAGATGACTTCCATGATGCCATTATATGCCAAGAAGAAGAAAGAGAATAGCCAAGCACAAAGGAAGAGAAAGATTGCAACATGGATCAAGCTATCAAAGAGGTAAATGAAGTGTTAAGACCTGATTTTTATTGTTATTGTGAGCATGAAGATGTTAATACATAGGTTAGAAGAGGCAAGAGGAAGATGAAGTCCTCACACAAAGTAGTCAACCATGGCTACATAATGCCTAAATGGATGATGAAGCACACAAGCAAGCAAGAAGTAATCAAGCAGGAAAGTTTACCTTATAAGATTGATTTTTCTCATATTCCTAATATGAATGTAGATGTGCAAGAAAATAAAAGGATAAACAAAGTTGGTTTTTTAGTAGTGTCACAAGAGCATGGTTATAGGATGCTTAAATGGCTTGTGAAGTCAATTGATAAGAGAAAGAATCAAATGTGGGTACCTAAGAAGGCAAAGAGAGAAGATGTGAGTGTTGAGGCAACAACACCAAGAAATCAATGGAGGATTGAAGGTGATTCAAGCAACCAAGAGAATCAAGGTGAGAAAGAAAACTTCTCAGAGAATAATGAGGTAGAGCATGAGGATACAAAGATGAAAGGTAAGTTAATTGCTTGCAATGAATGGGATAATGATGTTTTTGAATCATTTAATGATATTTTTATGGAAAATGAGGAATGGAAAGTGTCTATGAAAACTAATGTGCAGTAAGGAGAGAGTTCCAAATGGATGGATGATGAGGAAAGGGGAGAGTATGTAGCAAATCAATGCCTCATTGAAAACAAAGAGCAAACAAGATCACTTCAAGCAAAGATTAAAGAGAGCAAGGAGACACAAGGTAATGGTGTTTCAATTACATTTGATAAGTGTATTAATCAAGAAGTTGGTTTGTGTGAAGACAAGCTAAGAAAGGATGAGATGAAGAGTAAGGGTAGTAAAGGACAAGTAATCCTTGAGAAAGAAGGACCCAAGTTTGATGAAGAGAATGGTGAGATAGATGATATCTTACTAACGGAAGAGTTGAGAATGTTGGAGGAGATTTTTGGTCATTCAAGAAAGATGAATGAAGGTACTAGCCATGGTGAAGACACCATAGGGAAGAGTGAAGCAATAAAAGAGCAAACCCAAGAGACAAAGGCAGTTTTGGCCAAAGAGCAGAAAAGTGGAGGCAGCCAAGAGAATTTATGGTCTCAAGTTTTTACTTCTAACATTGCCTTTGATGTTTTTAATGCAGCTATTAAAGTTGTAGAGATGAATGAAGTCCATAGTTCAATGGAAAAAATTTTGAATCAAGAAGGTCAAGAAGATCTTGAAGACATGTATGAAGATGAAGAAGCATGGAAGTGGGAGATGGTAGCTGAGAAAGAGATGAGGAGAAGAACATTCTAGAAAAGGAAGAAAAGTAAGAAGATGAAAAACAAAGACAATCAAAGACAAATACCAGCATTATCATTCACAACAAGACCTTGGGATCTAGGCATATAATGAAGACTAATACATGGAGGAATTAGTTCATTTGATGCAGGAGCAAATTGTTTCTAGAGGGAGAGTATGATGCAAGAGCATCTACAATAGCTTCATGGAGGACTAGTTGAGGTCATCAATCATGCAAATTCAAATGATGTTCTAACATGAAGTTGAAGTCAACTTCAAATTCTTGTTTTCCCTCCACAATGTGTTTAGATTTCAAACTTTTACCTTGAGAATAAATGTAATTGTCAAAAGTGAAAAGTGAAAAGGTAAAATTAGGTAGGAGAGAATCCCCATGTTGGAAGCCAATATTGGCTTAAAGAGAAAATAAGGGGAGTGGTTGAAATCTTTCAACCATAAGATATTAATTGAGATAAATCTTCTCCAAATTGGTATATTGTTACAAATTAAAAAAACTATGTTTTGTCTTGAGCCCAAGATTGGGCGTAGAAATTAGAGAGGAGGCTCTTAAAAAAAATATATAGAAAAAATAAAATTCATTCAAGAGGATGAGAGGGATGTAGAGGAAAGGAAGGATAGAGAGAAAAGGACATCTCATTCAAGGGAAGAGATGTAAGAAGAGAAGAGGATCTAAAAGGATGCAAAATGAAGGAGAAAAAAAAAGTTGCAAGTGGAGTCCAAGAATTGGTATGGATGTGCCTATGAAGGTTTCATAAGCCTTTGATCAATGAACATTATTTGTAAGTAATTCTATTTGAAGAGGAAAGAACATAGTTTTGTTTTCCATGATAGTGTTATGGTTTCCTTTATAGAATTCTAGTTTCAATAGTGATAGGCCTGTGTATGTGTATGATGGTTCTCTATAGAACATTGACAAAGACTGGTTATCTTGTATGTTGGGAACAAGTTAAAAATAGTATTGTGTGACCAAGAGATCTTAAAGAACTTTGAATGTTATAAGAATCCTAAACAGGGTCTAAATAGGGTACTCAGGCATGCATACCTACAATCCACTATCCAAGAGACCGAGACTGTGTATTAACAAAGCCTGTGTTTTCTTTGTTTGTTTTATATATTATTCTATTTGGATATGGCAGAGCCCACCTGGAATATGGTCTCTAAATTTTGGAAGATATGGAACGTGGTATGCATGTTATTGTCTTTTTAAACATAGACTGAGTCTGTGTAATAGGGTTCTTCAATTTGGTGTGACCCATGGCCGGGGAAGGTATAGGTACAAATGATTGTATATGTGTTTACACAATCCTGAATGGAGGGAATATATGTATAGACTTGTTTTGAGAGACTTTTAAGTGATGGGCTAATATATATGTTTTCGGGTATTTGTTGTGAATGAAGGCTTTGAGTTGTGGGTGAATGTTGTTGATAAACCTGAGACATGGATAGAACACACAACCGGCAAATGAATAGTATGACATGTTTGCTTTTAAAAGGATTTTGAAGCCACATTGAAGAGTCACACCAGAGCTGGTAAGTGGGGGACCTCCTCCCATGGGTGCCAAGCAAGCTACTCTTGACTCTGTCACACAACAAATAATACTCCAATTCACTTACCAGGAAGTTGGTCACTTAAGGGATATGAAGGCAACTATATTGGGATTTCCCAAACCTCAACTAGATCTGAGTGCTAGAAAACTTGGCAAAGCCATCAAGGTTGCATTCAATACAACATTGAATCCTCCATTTGATCCTTATGCTAATTTTGTGAATTATCTTCTTGCCAGTTATTTGATTCCCTATGTGGGACTCACAGGCTATGTTGGCACCAATGCCCAACTCCAATCTAAGACCTGATTTTCTATTGCTATTTTTAAAACTATAACTCCTCCAATTCAAAATGTTAATCTGTTGATTCAGAATCAGGATGAAACGTTGAAGTCTAGTTGGCTTTCTGAGCCATAGTAAGGTATTGTTGATTGTTTTGGATGAACAATCAAGGAAGAAGGTATGCTTGCTTTATGGAGAGGAAACACTGCTAATGTCATACGTTATTTTCCCACTCAGGCACTCAACTTTGCATTCAAGGATTACTTTAAGAATCTGTTCAATTTCTAAAATGAAGGACAAGGATGGTTACTAATAATGAATTGCCTGCTATTTACTTGTCATATGTTGTGCAACTTAAGGATACACTTGGTGGATTGGGGGTTAAGTATGGGACCACTATTACAGGTTTGATGATTGCGCATCATTTTTGGTATTAGAGCTTGAAATTCTTGGGATTTGGCAATTGAGCATGTTTGCTAATAAGTTATTATAGAATTTGGCAAAGGGATCAATAGGAGATAGCAGTAGAAGACCCTGTGGAGGAAAGGTATGAGTAAGATTTAATATTCGGTTTGAAGTCTATGTTTTGAAGATTTTTTTCTTAGAACAGAACAAGAAGTCTTGAAGCTAATTAAAGCTTGGAAAATTGAGAGAAGAGCTCATGGAATCTCAATAAATGGTGACCCAAGGTAAAGTAAACTTGGATTTGTGATTGGTATCTGTTGAAGTGTTGTATGAAGAGTTGTTGCAGGATTGAGAAAAGGATCAAAAGACTAGGATGCAAAAGGCCTAGGTGAGATCAAGGAGATTGTCAAAAGACCAGTCAAGGAGAAAGGCTTTGGTGAGACAAGTGGACTTAAAGGGATCAAGAGACCAAGGTGAAAAATACTTGGGTGAAGATCTCAGAGATGGAAATATTGCTGAGAAAAGAGCAAAGCAGCAAGGTACATGAGGGCACCAAGAAGAAAGAAGGCATCCAAAAGAAGAAAGGTATGACCAGTATTGAAATTGATAAAGAGATTGTTAGTTTAAAGAGAGAGTTAGCTAAGATCAAAAATGAATATTAGTCTTGGATACAGTTGAATAGAAAAGCATGGGTATGGCCAATTGACCTCCTAATGAAGAGGAGAAGAAGGAAAAATGAGATTGCCAAGAAAAGGGAAGCTTATAGAGGCTTGAAGAGTATTAGTAGGTTGCCAAGTGAGCAACAATAGAAAGAGGTGGAGAAGAAGGTTCTCATTGTTGAGAACAAGAGAAGAGAAGAAAGAAAAGATGAAGTGCCAGGAAGAGCACTTGAAAAGATAAGAGTGTTGATGAAGAGAACACTCATAGGGACCTTATGGTCTCTTATTTTTATATCTAATGTTATCTTTGCATGGGTAATTACAGGTATGAGCAGCCTTGTGAAGGTCAAGAGAAAGGCCTTGAAGAATGAAGAGATTGGTGCAAGAGGAGACACCAAGTGCACAAGAGAATGTGCAAGAAAGAGAAGATAGTTTGCTACTGTTCATAAGAAAGAAGAGATGCATTGGTTAATGCATAAGGGAGGTGTTGAGGAAACCTTACAAGCAAGAGAAGAGATGGAAGATGAAGATGACTTCCATGATGCCATTGTATTCCAAGAAGAAAAAAGAGAACAGCCAAGCACAAAGGAAGAGAAAGATTGCAACATGGATCAAGCTATCAAAGAGGTAAATGAAGTGTTAAGACCTAATTTTTATTGTTATTATGAGCATGAAGATGTTAATACACATGTTAGAAGAGGAAAGAGGAAGATGAAGTCCTCACACAAAGCAGTCAATCATGGCTACATAATGCCTAAATGGATGATGAAGCACACAAGCAAGCAAGAAGTAATCAAGCAGGCAAGTTTACCTTATAAGATTGATTTTCTCATATTCCTAATATGAATATAGATGTGTAAGAAAATAAAAGGATAACCAGAGTTGGTTTTTCAATAGTGTCACAAGATCATGGTTATAGGATGCCTAAATGGCTTGTGAAGTCAATTGATAATAAAAAGAATCAAATGTGGGTACCTAAGAAGGCAAAGAGAGAAGATGTGAGTGTTGAGGCAACAACACCAAGAAATTAATGGAGGATTGAAGGTGATTCAAGCAACCAAGAGAATGAAGGTGAGAAAGAAAACTTCTCAAAGAATAATGAGGTAGAGCATGAGGATACAAAGATGAAAGGTAAGTTAATTGCTTGCAATGAATGGGATAATGATGTTTTTGAATCATTTAATGATCTTTTTATGGAAAATGAGGAATGGAAAGTGTCGATGAAAACTAATGTGCAGCAAGGAGAGAGTTCCAAATGGATGGATGATGAGGAAAGGAGAGAGTATGTAGCAAAGCAATTCCTCATTGAAAACAAAGAACAAACAAGATGGCTTCAAGCAGAGATTGAAGAGAGTAAGGAGACACAAGGTAATGGTGTTTAAATTGATTTTGATAAGTGTATTAATGAAGAAGTTGGTTTGTGTGAAGACAAGCTAAGAAAGGATGAGATGAAGAGTAAGGCTAGTAAAGGACAAGTAATCCTTGAGAAAGAAGGACCCAAGTTTGATGAAGATAATGGTGAGATAGATGAGATCTTACTAAAGGAAGAGTTGAGAATGTTGGAGGAGCTATTTGGTCATTCAAGAAAGATGAATGAAGGTACTAGTCATGGTGAAGACACCATAGGGAAGAGTGAAGCAATAAAAGAGCAAACCCAAGAGGCAAAGGTAGTTTTGGCCAAAGAGCAGAAAAGTGGAGGCAGCCAAGAGACTTTATGGTCTCAAGTTTTAACTTCTAACATTGTCTTTGATGTTTTAAATGTAGGTATTAATGTTGTAGAGATGAATGAAGTCCATAGTTCAATGGACAAAATTTTGAATCAAGAAGGTCAAGAAGATCTTGAAGACATGTATGAAGATTAAGAAGCATGGAAGCGAGAGATGGCAGCTGAGAAAGAGATGAGGAGAAGAACATTCTAGAAAAGGAAGAAAAGCAAGAAGATGAAAAAAAAGACATTCAAATATAAATACTAGCATTATCATTCACAACAAGACCTTGGGATCTAGGCATATAATGAAGACTAATACATGGAGGAAGTAGTTCATTTGATGTAGGAGCAAATTGTTTCTAGAGGGAGAGTATGATGCAGGAGCATCTACAATAGCTTCATGGAGGACTAGTTGAGGTCATCAATCATGCAAATTCAAATGATGTTCTAGCATGAAGTTGATTTCAACTTCAAATTATTATTTTCCCTCCATAATGTGTTCAGATTTCAACTTTTACCTTGAGAATAAATGTATTTGTCAAAAGTGAAAAGTGGAAAGGTAAAATTAGGCAGGAGAGAATCCCCATGTTGGAATCCAATATTGGCTTAAAGATAAAATAAGGGGAGTGGTTGAAATATTTCAACTGTAAGATATTAGTTGAGATAAATCTTCTCTAAATTGGTATATTGTTACAAATTAAAAAAATTGTGTTTTGTCTTGAGCCCAAGATTGGGAGTAGAAGTTAGAGAGGAGGCTCTTAAAAATAAAATATAGCAAAAATAAAATTCATTCAAGAGGATGAGAGGGACGTAGAGGAGAGGAGGGACAAAGAGGAAAGGACCTCTCATTCAAGGGAAGAGATGTAAGAAGAGAAGAGGATCTCAAAGGATGCAAAATGAAGGAGAAAAGAAGAAGAAGTTGCAGGTGGAGTCTAAGAATTGGTATCGATGTGTCTATGAAGGTTTCATAAGCCTTTGATCAATGAACATTATTTGTAAGTAATTATATTTGAAGAGGAAAGAACATAGTTTTGATTTCCATGATAGTGTTATGGTTACCTTTATAGAATTCTGGTTTCAATAGTGACAGGCCTGTGTATGTGTATGATGGTTCTCTATAGAACATTGACAAAGACTGGTTATCTTGTATGTTGGGAACAAGTTGAAACTAGTATTATTTTACCAAGAGATCTTAAAGAACTTTGAATGTTATAAGAATCCTAAACAGGGTACTGAGGCATGCATACCTACAACCCACTATCCAAGAGACCGAGACTGTGTATTAACAAAGCCTATGTTTTCTTTGTTTGTTTTATATATTATTCTATTTGGATAAGGCAGAGCCTGCATGGAATATGGTCTCTAAATTTTGGAAGATATGGAATGTGGTCTGCATGTTATTGTCTTTGAAGACACAGACTGAGTCTGTGTAACAGGGTTTTTCAATTTGGTGTGACCCGTGGCTAGGGAAGATATAGGTACAAATGATTGTATATGTGTTTACACAGTCCCAAATGGAGGGAATATATGTATAGACTTTTTTTGAGAGACTTTTAAGTCACAGGAGAATATATATGCTATCAGGTGTCTATTGTGAATGAAGGCTTTGAGTTGTGGGCGAATGTTGTTGATAAACCTGAGATGTGGATAGAACACACAACCGGCAAATAAATAGTATGACATGTTTGCTTTTAAAAGGATTTTAAAGCCACGTTAAAGAGTCACACCAGAGCTGGTAAGTAGGGGACCTCCTCCCATGGGTGCCAAGCAAGCTACTCTTGACTCTATCACACAGCAAATAATACTCCAATTCACTTACCAGGAAGTTGGTCACTTAAGGGCTATAAAGGAAACTATATTGGGATTTCCTAGACCTCAACTAGATTTGAGTGCTAGACAATTTGGAAAAGCCATCGATGCTACATTCAATACAATGTTTAATCCTCCATTCGATCCTTATGCTAATTTTGTGAATTATCTTCTTTCCAATTATTTGATTCCCTATGTGGGACTCACAGGCTATGTTGGCACCAATGCCCAACTCCAATCTAAGACCTGATTTTCTGCTGCTATTTTTAAAATTACAGCTGCTCCAATTGAGCATGTTAAGCTATTGATTTAGAATCAGGATGAAATATTGAAGTCTGGTTAGCTTTCTGAGCCATAGTAAGGTATTGTTGATTGTTTTGGATGAACAATCAAGGAAGAAGGTATGCTTGCTTTATGGAGAGCAAACACTGCTAATGTCATACATTATTTTCCCACTCAGGCACTCAACTTTGCATTCAAAGATTACTTTAAGAATCTATTCAATTTCTAAAATGAAGGACTAGGATGGTTACTGATAATGGATTGCCTACTATTTACTTGTCATATGTTGTGCAGCCTGGGGATACACTTGGTGGATTGGGGGTTAAGTATGGGACCACTATTACAGGTCTGATGATAGCGCATCAATATTCAAACTAAATAAGGATATAAATTTCATTATTTGTAACATGTCATTGATTTAATTGATTGTAAAAGTTATTAAGATATTTTGTAAAGAGGATATTATTTTCTCAAATAAATGATATATTTTTCTAAGATGACTCTCTTTGTTACGACTCACATATTTTATTTATATTGTATTTTATTTTGACTTTAACTTCTAATTTAGTTTAAATTTGATTTTAATTTAGTTTCTAAGTTGTCATAATTTATATTTCTATTTTAGTTTAATTTTTAATTAACATTAATTAATTTCTTAAATAGGTTTTGTTTTATCCTAATTTCTTCTTTAGTTTGTGTTAGTGTTAGGTTTAGTTAGCACTAGCTAGTTTAGTTTTAATTCTAGATCAGTTTAGGTTAGATTCTTAGGTTTTCTTAATTAGTTTGTTATTTAATACTTAGTTGTTTGATGTTATTTTTTGCTTCTTTTTCTTTTGATTGTTTAGCTATGTCATGTTACTTTCTTTATCGACTATATGTTTATAAATTGATTTATCTTATTATGTTCACTTTAATTTTATACTTATTGTTTATTGTCATGGTATTTATTTGGAAGTTATAAAAAAGACAATATATTATTTGAGAATATATTATATCATTGAATTATATTTATTTCCTTCAAGAGATTGTCTTCTTCATAGGCCTTCTCTATCGAATAGGATAGATTACATATTCATATCTGAATTGATTCATTATTTGATAAGTGTATCTATGAATGATAATGGACTATGTTATATTCGATAGCCTATTTGTTATTTTCTAGAACATTTAAAAACCACTCACATATTTAGGATAAAATTCAAACCTTTATAACCTTACCATTGGATTGGTACAATTCCAACTTAACCTTTGTAATAATAAAAATGGTTGATTGGTTGATTAAATATTTTTCATTGCCAACACCCCACAAAAGAGAGAAAAGAAGAAGAGAGATCAAAATTCCCCCTAAAGATGATGTTGAAGTAGTGTGCATTCCAAGTAATTATAATTTATGAAGGAACTCAATCTACATGAGTTGTCCAAATCCACTACTTGATTACAAAAACAACTAACACTAGGCTTCTCTAGAATAGCTTCAATGAGAAAGATTGTTAATGGTGACAAAAGTAAAAAAGAGTACTACACGTGTAAGAAATGCTCAAAACCAAGAAGTATAATATACATCATAGCCACCATACTATTGAATGGGTGAAGTGAGTAGCATAAATTCAATACTCAAACACCGAATAAGCTAATATTATATACACTAGAATAACTCCATATCAAACTAAAAGAGACTGTCGAAGTGTCAAAAAAGATAAGATAACACTAGGATTCAGGAGAATAGCTACATTTCAAGCTATGGGAGACTATCAACTATCATAAAAGTGGTGTCAAAAATGCATAAATGGTCTCTAAAATAAGATGACTCATTATGATGAAAGAGACAAGGAAATGAAAAAGTGAAAGGGTGTTCAAAATAGAGCACACAAATACATGAAGGTAGATAAGGTTGAATCAAAAACCCCCCTATGGTACTTTATAAATCAGTATGAGTACAATATAACACATACACCAAAAACACTAGATCAAAATAAGGATGACATTGGGATTCACAAGAATAGATCCAAATAAGGAGATTTTCAACCTGTCAAATAGGCCATCAAAAGAGGTGCTCTAAAAATAAGGGAGTGAAGAGATGTCTCTATAGAAGAAGGTGAGGTGCTAAGAAAGGGGCCTCAAGGAGATATGACATCAGCTAATAATATGTCAAAGTACTAATGCATGTTGAGGGATGGTATAAGAGTATGGTAGATGGTGAAAAGATACATGTACATAAAAACACACTAAAAAGGAATCAACAACCAAAAACAAAAACCTATAAATCACATTCAAAAGGATGTCAGGATCAAATAAAAATGCATTTGACATAGTGCATGTGTGAAGTAAAATGTAGGTTCCATAACACAAGAAATGCCCTCATAGTAATAGTGCACACTCAAGAATAGGACATTGAACTCAGCTAAAAATGCATCTATAAGTGGAAAAATGATGAAAATGTAATCAAGAAGAAGGAAGAAGGAAGTTTGTGTTTCTTGTGAGGGGATCTAACTGCCTACCATACTAGACCTCACCCTCTAATATATAAAAAATGAAAGAGATAAATTATGTGAAAAATAAGGAATATTCCCTCAAAAATATTCATAACATAGAAAATGCATCACCATTAAAATGTCACCATAAATCATAAGCATAAGGCAACATAACCAATGTGAAGAGACCCCCCTAAAATATGTTAGTTTATAGTTTAGTTCATTTTATAATGTAAATAAGATAAATGCATGTCAAATCTAAAAATATGATTTTTTAAAAAATGTTTCACTTAATTTTAAGTTACCGATCAAAAGTTATTAAGTAATCAATTTACCATAAATGAGGTCTATTTAGTAAATTTTTTAAGAAATTACTATGGCTAAGGTGGACCTAGCCTTCCAACCACTCGTTATAACTGGCATAGAACTAGGTATCTCCTCAAATCAATAGAAGTCAAAAAAATATTCTAGTGACCCCTAAGCATGTACAAGTGAATTAGACTCCTGCTTTATGAAAAAAATATAGATTTTAAAAGAAATAATGTATGAAAAAGCTATTTTTGAGAGGAGAGGAAGTGACTTTTTATTTCCAAATAACCCCTTAGTCTATGCAAAGGATGAGATACTAGGAGATAAAGAGAAAATATAGGTCCCACACATCTTCTTCTCTCTTTACCAATGCATTTATAACACTCTAAAATATAGCTCCCCACTTCCATAATAGTCTTCCACATTAAAAAATCTACCCCAAAAAATAAACCATCCCCCATAATAAGATCTTGAAACAAAATTCACTACCAAATATTTTTCCTCCCATAAATGAAAAACCCACTTAACCAAAGATCAATCATGAAATCTAACCTTTACAATATAATAAAACTTTCAATCATGAATGACATAATGGGGAAGTATGCTAACCTTGAATAAATTTTTTTTATCAAAACAAATAGATTTCAAAGGTGGTTTATAAAGGATGGCATGGTAGTGGATAGGCCTATGAGAGGAGTATGTTGACCCAATTTGGTGGTTATGATAGTGGAGGTTGTGGGTGGAAGGGAGGAACATGAAAACCATGAAGAGGAGAATAGGATGCAACTCAACCAAGGAAAAAGGATTCACAACTCTTATCAACCCACTCTACCATTCTAATGAGATCCATCAAATGGAAAATATAGATAAAACTATTAGTATCCACCCAAGGAGGCATTTAACAGTTGACTGTCAAGAGCAAAGGAATCTATGTTTCCTCTTTAATGTAAAATCAATGATGTCCACATCTTGTACATAGGCCATGTGAGTCTCATCTTGGAAGATTATTTTGTGAAAGATAATAGGCCATAGATAATGGTGATGAATAAAAAATACCCTTAAATAATGATATTTAAAGGTGAGCCAAAAAATAAGGGATCAAACCAAAAAATAAGAGTGCTTAAACTGAGCTAGTTGATGTCATTCCTCCTCCCACGAGAGCCAAGTTGAAAGGCATCAAAAAATTACTAGATCAAGTTAAATCCCTATAACATTATTACTATCATGGGCACAAAGGACATATATATGGTAAGCCTTTCATTTAGGATTTTGTCTAATCTAGAAGAGGGTTACCCACTAGACATATTCTAGAAACCTAGACTCAACATGTCTTACCTTCCATTAGCAACGAGGGTGTCAATTATGTGGTGGTGAAATTTAACATTAAATAGTTACTCATGGAATTACCATACATATATATTATGGTAAGGGATTCCCTAGTTCACCATTATAAGGACTTAAATATTATGTTAGATGATGTGGTGATTGTGTAAATGACTTGATCAAAAAATAATACAATCTATGACTATAGCAAGCTTGATGTCATATGGTATTCATAATCCCAAAAAAATAGAATTTGTTTCAAACAAATGAAATATAAAACCTATAGACCCAAAAAATAGAGATATATCTAGTTGGGGAGAAGGCAACGGTGACCCTATTAGATCTTGATTCACATAAATATGGCCATCTCACTATAAAATGTGAGATCTAACAAAGCTAGCCATCAATCTAAAGAATAAATAGTATACTTTGAAGCTATTCAATATAGGATAAGTTTAAATAACAAAAATTCAACACCAGATCCAAAATACCCTCATGCTAAATACCCTCAATCAATAAGATCTAAAAGTAAAGATTATAATAGAAAAACTACTCAGTAATGGTTGGTGGAGATGGCTCGTGTGATAGCTAGAAAGCCATGTAGTAAATTCAAACCATTCATTTAATCTCTATAACTCATCAAAAATAAAAATTCCACCACCAAAAATAGTAATACCCCTATATTTTTCAAAAAGAGGCCCCTATAATTTTAACAAATCTTGATGTTTTTGATATTTTTATGTCAAAAAATAACTCCAAAATTTTGTAGACCCTCTAAAAAATTAAATATAAAATGTTATAATTTGCAAATAAAAATATGTCCTTGATACAAGCCATTGAAACCCATACAAATATTCAAAACAACATTCACATTTATAGATCCATATGACACAAAAGTGTTACTAATGCATATATCTCTATAAATAGGTGATCTAAATATGAAGAATCCATGAAAGACATCTAAGACAATCTTAGATATGCCAAATCTGAGTAATGGATACATACTAATTAATTAATGACTACTATAGGGTGGATATAATACCATTAAAGAGATATCAAAACTCTTCATCCAACATCTTTGTAATGGCTCGTTACTACAACCAATAATACTTCAGCATACACACTAAGAAAGAAAACCAATTATAAACAAGACAATTATTATTCACAAGAGATATGAAAAATATTATAAATCATGTATATTATAATATAAATCACTTTCTTATATTTTCAAGGCATACAAGATGCAATTTAAACTAGGAAATGTGGGACAAACCCCCACATAGGAAAAAACTAGAACCTAACAAACATCAATAATAAGATACTCTAACAGGGTGATGATAATCATTTTTTTAACATAAAAAATTTAGCAAACATTTCCTCCACCATAATCATCACACTCTATAGGGTCTAAATTATTTGATCATGGATTTTAACTAGATATATATTTCAAGTATCTTGGTGACCACTATCCACTATGCCTTTCATGCCTTACTTTTATGTCATCTTTTTTACATAATTTAGTTTTGAAATAGAGTTAATAATTTATGTGTACATCTAATCCATTTATACAAATAATGATTAAATAGAGTTAGAAAAGAAAAAAAATATCATCCCAAGAGATCTTAGAGTTTAACATGGACTTTAATACCAAAATGTAATTGCCATTTTTAATTTAAAAATAGGCATGACTATAACCACTTCACATATAACTAAACTAAAAAAAGAGTGTATATATGTATATACGTTAATAAATAAATACCTACTTTAGTCCTACCAACTATTGCATTCCATCTACTAGTCATGGACCACAGAACAAGATGATAAAGTATTTCCATCATTAGAATATGAACACTAAGGATTAATATGAAAGTTTATGTACATGATTACCATCACAATACATTGAGGTCATTGTCATTTTAATCCAAAAATATCATTGATGTAATTATTTCCACATGTTTCCTTTAGGTCTGCTTACCCTATTACCATCTACGACTAAAGACTTACCAAATTTCATGTTTATAAGTACCTATATCTAGTTTTGACTGAAAATATAATTCAAATTCAAGCTTCAAGTTGATGCCACTTGGTTTATCCAAGGGCTCTTAGACACATGAAAGGTTTAGGGAATTATCCTTGATAGCTTAACCCTTATAATCTACAAAGATTTGATAAGATACCATATGGAAGCCTCTTAAGCCTTTAAGACCATAGAGGAATTAGATGATTAACATAATGGTTCAAACCTGTCATGTTTTAGGATCCATAACACTACCACCTAGAAGCTTTTAGGGCCCTCGAAACCCTAGAGATGGTAAAATATTAGGCCAATGACGTAATCTTTCTAGGGCTAAAAGACCCAAAATATTACCACGTAGTAGCTTCTCATGCCCACAAAACCTCAAAGGTATTAAGGGATTAGACAATCCTAATAATGCTTGGAACTATTTTGATTATGTCATGTGGCATCATTCAACTAACATTCAAATAGACTAAAAAAGATTAAAGCATAATCCAAAATTCAATAGAGTTAACTTGTGTAAACATTTCAAAAAGTGACTAAGGTAAACAAAATTTTATTACTCAGTTAATATGCATAGAACAATTTGTCAAGGCTATAATTCAAATGATACATTGAAGAAAAAAAATCACCTAAGTCCAAAATATGAAGTTGAAAAAGATAATAAAACATGATTGAGTCTAAAATAGATAAAATAAAACTAGTGAGGCTCAAACAAGCTTTTGTTACTAAAATAATACTCTCATTAGTTTAGTCAACTATCCAAAAAACACAAGGCAAACATAATCTGAAAATTGACTAGTCTCTTCATTATAAAGTAAACCTTATAGCATTAGCACAAAGACCATTCTCATTAAACCAAAGACAAGACATTCAATAAGGTATTTGTTAAAGTAAAAATATGTAGAGTTAAGGAATATTCTTCAAATACTTTTTTTTATTGATTAATTCTTGTAAGGGTTTCTATAGCTAAACACATCTAGTTCCCTTGCATTAACATCTTATCCCAAGAGCCCAAATTTTCTAATATTCTCCTTTTTATGCATGTTGTTCTTGGCACAAGAAATGTATAATTCAGATGCTTACTCAATGCCTTAACTAAAAACCCTTCCAAAATGCATTCCTTTACTAGAAAAACATTAATACTTAGATCTTATAGTCAATCTATATTTCCATTCACAATAATATTAATTCATTTATTTAATTATATTTCCACATACATATAAGTCCTCAAAATAAATAAAATAATATAGGGAAAGGATTCCATTTCTATCCATAATATCCTAACTAACATGAGCCTTAAGCCAAGAGAAATAGACTCAGTATTTTATTGAAGAACCAAACAAGTCTAAGAGTTATTTATAAATGATAGATTCCAAATAGGAAGATCCATAGTCCAGACCTTTTAAGGTCCTCAATAATGTTGTCTCCAAGATTTGTTTAATATTTTACCTTGCATAGTTTATACCATATCATGAAAAGTTTAACCAACCAAGTTCACACAATATGAATAAATATCCATATCATAAGAGGGTTTATCAAAACCATATTTGTATAAGTATAATAAAATGTTATTCTTATTATCAATGGCATAGCCAGTCTAAACCACTTGACTTATTTATTCTATGTGTCTTTCACATTTAACACATTTGGACTAGAGATTACAAATAACTCAAGATACAATGCATGAGTAATCACATGATATTCAACTGAAAATATAATTATATATATTAAGGCCCTTAACTTGGATAATCCTATCAAGAATGTACAAGTGTTTACAAGGATTCAAACATCAACATAACACAATAATAACCATTAATTGGATACAAATAAGCATGTTAGATACATAACATAATAATAATAACTAGAAAAATATATAGGAAAAATACATAATGACATAACCTCACAACTCAACCCATAATTAATTATTAGGCATACAATACAATAAGTTTAGATAAGAATAAATAATATTTGTCTTATATTTAGATATAGAAAGCAACAAGAAAAGAATTATCAATAAATAAATATGAGATCATTTTCACTCCAAGTGAAACTTTAGCCACTAGAAAGAGGACTCACCTCCCAACCTTTTTTCATCATAAAGCAATTGTTCTAGGCACCCTTAAGTAGGTATCCCATCTCCAATCATGTTCACATCATGGTTCAAATCAAATAAAGGACTAAGGTAGTTAATATTCATTGGGGTCAAGGACATGACCACTCACATGGTGACAATCAAAACATCTCATATTCAAAGAGGTTACCAACTTTGAATCTATTTTAGTAAGCATACAAGTGTCAAAGATAAAACACAAGGATAGAAACCATAATGTATACATCCATTAAGATATGTTATGAAAGGATCTATGAGAGGGATTAGGCAACCTACTATCATGTCCTACATGAGATACATAATCCTTATTCCATCATTCATAACGTAACCTTTCAAGGCATGAAATGTCTTTTAGTGAAAAAATTTACTATCTAAGCAAGCATAAGTCCCATAATATATAACTATCACAGATGAATATATCAACTTCGGACTCCTACATAAGGGTAAGAAAACTATGGGGTGACCTAAACATAGAAATAGGAAAATAATAAAATATATTAAATAATCAAAGTGGCCTTACTCATCTAAAACATAGTAAATTAATCAAGAATCACACAAAATTCGTTTGGTAAAACAAAATAATAGTTGAGTAATAAGTTAAACCTATCAAATGATCTAGTCCCTCCCATGGAGATTTTATAATTTTTTTACTAGCTGAGGATCTCCCTCTCTAGGATAATTTTATAATTTCACTTCATATTTTATTACCATGATGGCCAAAAGGTCCTCGCATCAAAATTACAAAACCCTTTTCTAGATAACTTCCTTCCTCTAATACACATTATCTCCTTCCCATAACCTAATTAGAATGTGGAAAATGTCATTATTTCCTTATATTGACTAACCACTCTTCTTTCCAATATATGCCTACATAATGGACATCATTTTTAATTCATAAATATGTATGGTGACTCTTAAATTTTTTTATTATTGATTATAATATCAACCCATCAATTATTATTGGTTTAGATTAGCATCCAAATAATACACAAGCCTATAAATTAGCCACTAGACATTCTAGACACTCTCCCACTTTATCTTATGCATTAGAGTTGATAATACCAAAGGTGGTTTGACCAACTTGACAATGATTCCAATTAAAAAACATGCCAACACTAAATAATAGGGGCTAATGTTATATGAGGCACCCAACTAGGATATGGTAAGGTTTTAGATAATTTATGGGTTATAGGTAGAATCATACATGACGTAATAATAACTAACATAGTATTCATTGCTCAATTGGTAATTACTTATTCTTATACACACAATATGACAATAAAATACTCATATTCTAATATCTGGAGCTTATATTTAAACCAATGTAATTAGGTTGACAATAAATTCCAAAGGTAATGAAGTGAGGTCAACATAGAATCTAGTATGTGTATAGTTTCAATTAAAACCTTAATGAAATAATTATTTAACCAACACTTTCCATTTTAAAAATACACTAACCTTAAAATTATCACCACTAACAGAGTATAACCATTGGTTTAGCATAGTCACATTATCCATTACTAAATCACATTTTAATGGTTCATGAATAGAATTATAGTCCAGAGTCTAATAAGTGTATCAATAATCCAACACATATCTTGTTTCTATATGTGAGGTCCCTATCATCCCATGGGTATGGGTCTTAGTATTATCTAGTAATAATATTTCAATTAGAAATATAAGTCAGTTACTATCCCATGAGGTTCATTACAAATAGTCTGATTGGTAATAATCATCAATCCCATTTCATTCCTTTCAACATGAAAGGATCACATGGCCCTAAATGATATGAAGCATAAGTAACTCATACAAGGAGAATTATCTAAACTCATTTCATTCGATAATTTAATTTTAGAAAAGGTTAGATTACTCAAGCCTAAAGGTTCTTTGGCTTGATACTAATCACAATAGTGCCGAATTCTATTGAAATTCTTCATAATTATTAGTTGGTCTTTTTTGTAGGAAGTCTATAACCCACTACCTATGAAAAAGTTATAATAAATTACTTCATCCACAATACCTAATCTTAATCTAGAATAATACCAATATTTAGTTGATTCTTACAAGCTATATTATTATTCCCAATAGTAATCTCACAACTAATTTTTCGATTTCCACTCATATCTAGATAATCTTAATCTATTAAGTATTAATATAAAATATTCACAAAGTGTATTCAATTATCTACTTGTGTCTATATTTATGAAAATGAAACACACTTCCATTTTATTAGCAAAGCCATACATGCTAAATTATATTTTCTTACAAACAAGATCCTTTATAAGGATTTATAAACAAAGTATTCTTACCCAATTACATCTCAATTTACTAAAGAGGTTTCAAAAATATAATAGTAGTCTTTACTCGTGGCTAGGTTATTACCCAAGTTTATATTTCACTACATTATTACAAGTAGGCTAGTTTCTAAGAGAATTAATGATGCATAATATTTAATCCATTTATTTACATAATCAAGAAGCACACTTATAGACCTAATTAAATATTGGAAGATCATTCATTCTTTAGAAATAGTGATCATTTTATACCATACAACTACAAGCCATTTGAAGGAAGGATCACCACCTAACCTTTTGTCATCATTAATATTGTTCTCTAGACACTCTCAAGATTGATACTCCTAGTTCTGAGCATGTTTACATCACTTGGTAAAATCCAATGGTAGATATCTAAGAAATAGAATCTAAACACAAGGAAATGACCATGCAACACCCACATTCCTATGACCTATTATTATCATAAATATAATATAGTCCTAAATACAATCAAACATTCATTCAAATGATCACTCAAGTGAAGGTAATCATTCATAAATATATAAACCAACATACAAGATTTAAAAAGATAAAAAGGCATGTTTTTTTAGATTTGATAGCAAGAGGATAAATCATTATATTTATTTCATTAATTAGTCATGGGAGGGCTAAAAAAGATAAGATCATGCCTCAACACATGATGTATTACTAATATACCTCTGTGACTCGCATAGGATGATCAAGCATTTTACCACTATGCCCAACATAGTAAGGCTTAACAATTTATCACCATGAGAATGATGCTCACAAAAAACCACCACATAGTGTCAAAACATCATTAGTACATTATTCTAATAATACAAGAAAGAAAAAATCCACTACAAGGCCATCAAATATGAAAGAACTACATGGCATCTAATGTAAAACCATGGATAACATAATAAAATAGGTAGAATAAAATAATTGGTTTTATTATCCTTAAAGAAAGAGATTAAATGAAGAACATAATTAATTTCATTCAATACAATAATTTATAAATAAGTAAATAGGAATCCCACATGTTGAATCTATGTCCTCCTAGGAATGATCTTCTAGTTGTCTAAGGTTTGACTCTCCTAACTAGATATTCCTACATGCTCTTATTTTTTCCTATTCCCATCTATTCCATTCAATTTAGTAAAATTAATTCACATAAATAGTTTGAATTCTACATATAGATATCCTATACTTTTCCAATAACCCTTTAATCACCACCCCAAGCCTCATTAAGGTATTTTATTTTACATATAAAATTTAAGGTGCAGGGTAGCCCTACAAGTTCTTATGGGGGCTTCGTAGACACACTCACTTCTTCTGACTTCATTCTAGACTTATAAAATAAATGGAAAGACATTAAAATATACCAATAAACATTATAGATAGTGGATACAATATCTAAAGGAGAGGAGATAATAATTTTAATTAATAACACAGCCAATAGTCAAAGAGTACAAACATTCCATAATAGAGAGATTCACTTAGCATTTCACATATGTATTTACCAATATACTTAGTTAATGAGAAATAATTAAAACATAATTAAATCAATGCATTTAATAAACATAATCAATTCTATTATAAAAACATCATATGAAGGTATGCAATCATTTTATATTTCATAAGTAATAAAATAGGACATTATTGATGATAAGTATTTATCATGGTTCACAACACATGAAAAAACTTCACAAAATCTTTGCACGTCTAGACTAGAAGTGACTTAATGATGTAATTCTTTAATAAATTTCATATTTTTCATAGTCTCAATCATCAAATGTCAAATATGAGCACTATAAAAACATTGAGCATTACATCTTCCTCCCTTTACACATACATCCACCTAGAATTCATTGAAAAAGATGAGGGTATTGAACCCTCAAAGGTGTAACATCTTCCCAAGTGGTTATTGTTTCAACACAATTGTCTCACTTGACCTTGACTTTATCTAGGTCTCTTAATCAAAGTGACAACATCATGTGTGCTATAATCCTCACTATCTCTAAAATAAAAGCTTCATCGATCTTGACCTGTAAGGTTATCCAATCCAAAACATGAGTAATGTCAAATAAATTTTGTCAAAAAATATAAAAATGAAATACTATGAACATGAGATATGGTGAGACACAAAGCTAGCTAATATGTTACTTGCCCAATGGTCTCCAAGATCTTGAATGGCCTTACAAAATAAGGTTCCAACTTTAAACCTTTTTTATAATGGATTATGATCTTATTGGGTCTCACCTTAAGAAACATTTTATCACCAAAATTGAAATGTAAATCAATCCTATTTACATCAACATACTTATTTTATCAATCCCTATCAGTCTCAAGGTGATACCTAGTTTTAACTATTTGATACTATATGTATTCTAACATGGCATGACCAATCATGACACTATCCTCTAATCAATACCAACTCAGTTGTCTTCTAAATGGTTGTCTAAATAAATCCTAAAAATATTCCATATTAATTAAAATATGATAGCTATTATAATCAAAATTTAACTAAATAAATTAGTTCTACCAATGATATTGTTGGACCATAACATACATGTTAATGTCTTCAAGAACCTGATTGACTCTCTAAGATTTTCCATTATTATTAGGATGGTATTAAGTACTAAAATTTATTTATGTGCCTAATTAATTTCGTAAAGAACTCAAAAAGTGAAAAGTGTAAACTAGATCTCTATCTAAAATAATATTATGGGGAATCCCATGTAATCTAACAACATCATCCAAGAAAAGGCCTGCCACTAAAGTGGCATTATAGGTAGTATTTTTGGGACATAAGTGAGATACTTTTTTCAACTTTTCCATATTTATCATGATTGCATCATGATGATATGATAAATTAGACAAGCCTATACTTGAATCCATAGAAATGTCATCCCACTTCCATTATGTAATATTATGAGGATATAAAAATCTTACTAGATGCTTTTGTTTAACATTTACCCTCTATAATTCTAGGTAATGAGCTATGAAATTAGAAATATCATACCTCAAACTAGACTAGTGATTCAATTTCCTTAAATCAACATGAATCTTCTTAGCTCTAGGGTGTCCTTCTTTAAGTAGCTCTATGTGACTAAAAAAAAAGTATCTCACATATTCCACTTGATATAGGTACATAGATACACCCTTTATGGTGAAAATTGACATACATATCAAGATAATAACCTGAAATTTACCTTTTATAATCCAACTATAGTCCAATATCTATTGGACTTCCTTGTAGAGGATGTCCTCCAAAAGTTGCATAAAATTTTGAATTTTCAAGTCAGTAAAGAAACTAATTACTATCAACTACTGGAACCTTTTACTTAAGGAATCAAAAAACACTTTCTCTTTCCATTTGATATACAAGATTTAAAAATTGAATTTACATAATAGTTTCATATAATGAAAGTAATGCAAGTTGAGGTTAGGATGAGTGAATAGATGTAAGCTTAAGTGGCTTGTTTTCAAAATAAAGCGATGAACTAGAAGTAAATTTTGCCATCTCAAACAAGCATGTATAATAGTTTCAAACAAAAAATCATGTGTGGGGTATTTAAACTCATGTTATTGAGTTTTCAAGATTAATTTGCTAGAAATGTTCCTTTTTGTAGGAGTATAGATCCTAACCATGCCTTTAATGAATTGGTGCAAATGAAAAACTCTCCCAAAGGATTAATCACATCCAAAATTGGACTACTAGTGAGTCACTCTTTTCAAAATTGAAAGGATATTTATTATTACTCTAACCCAAATAAATTATTTCCCTTCCTCTAAAGTGAAGTGATTGAATTCACAATGTGAGAGAAATTCTTGATAAAAAATCTAAAATATCCTTACAAACCCATGATGATGCAAATATCCACAATATTTATGGGCATTGACCATTCCAAAATGAATAAATCTTGGAGGGTTCCACAAAAATTAATTCCCCTAAGATGATGTGCCCAAGGTTTTATACCTCAAATTATGCAAAAGAATAGTTTTCTAAGTTTATAAATAACTAGTTTTCTCTTAAAACCTACCTAACCTATCTTAAATGGTCTTCATGTTATTCCTCATTTCATTAATAGGTCAAGAAGTCATAAATAAATAATAACACAAAATGGTCTAAGTACATGTAAAACACTCTGTTCATAATACTCATGAACACTATTAGGGCATTAGTCAACCCAAATGTTAAAACTATAAATTCTTAATGCCCATTACATGACTGAAACATAGTCTTATGGATATATAGCTCTATGATACATAAATAATAATATCCATATTTCAAATCTATCTTGGATAACACCATGGATAACCAAATTTGATCAAACAAGTCATCAATTCTAGGTAATGGATAATGATTCTTAATTGTTATTTTATTAAATTGGTAGGCATAAATTCACAATAAAAGGGATATATCTTTATTCTTCATGAAGATGACTGGTGCTTCCCATGAAGACACATTAGAATGAATAATGCACTTTTCTAAGATATTATAAATATACATTTTGAGTTCACATAATTATGGTATGGTTATTTGATAAGGTGATTTCAAGATGGGTTTAACCCCTGGTATCAACTTAATTTGAAAATGAATTTCTCTTAGAGGGGGTATATTTTCGAATCCATCTACAAACACAATAGGAAATTCCTAAAGAATAGGATGGTCATCTAGATAAGCCTTCTTTGAATCATTCAACTTATCACTTACCATTATATAGAATAATTATAAACCATTTATTATGTTCTTATTGAGTATCATCATGGAAATAATGTGAAGGGTAAAATATCTCTTTACTCCAGATATCACCATGGGAGTCCCAACATCATCTACACACTCGACAATATTGTAATGGAAATATAACTTTGATTTTTAAGCCATAATCCAATCCATTCATAATACAACATCATATATGCCAAAGGGTATAATACACAATCCACTATGGTGAAAAATACACAATAATATTAAAAATAATTTTTCACTAAGGAGATAACATATATATTGGCTCTTGTATATTTCCCAACTTTCTAACTACCTTATAGTCATCAAGCCAAAACTATCCAAAATATAAGGAGAAATAAAGGGTTATGATAATCTTAAGTTACATAAATTTATTATATAAAATACATCAATCAGAATTATGGTTTCAATGACCATTGTCTAGTGGTTGATTGCTACATATATTTGGTGTACTTGACCCATGACACCCACTATTTACTCTAAAATTAGAGTGTTCTACCTATTTATAGTTTATGGTCTTATAGGATAGTCACATCCATAATTACTATGGATAAACATGTATAACATACACCTCTTAATTGGTCTCACCCTATGGGGGATCAAACTAACTTATGCATGATTGAAGCCATCAACCCTAATGGTATTTTCTACTCTAATTGTAAAGTATATTCAAGCCTAGTGTGCTTTTGATCATGGGGTATAACATTCCATCATCTCTTGTGATATTTATCAAATTGGTCTTTGTTATAGATGTGTCCATAATAGTCACCTTCTTACTAGTATTGTTAAGGGCATCTACTAGTGGATTGAGTTTTTATCCAACCTCCCCTAGGTGTAAGTTACACACCTTGTAACCTTGAGTCACATTGAGACTACATCTTACACTAAAATTTCTCTCCATCATCCTAATCCTTTCCTTAATACTCCTCCAAAAAATAGGCTTTTTGAATTACTACTACCAAAATTATGGGATATAAAATTTTCACTATAACATTTATCTCCAAAATTACGCCTCTAATGAACCTATTTACTTCTATTATTTAAATCATGTAACCTTGCACATATCTAATCAAATCAAAATAATGGAATTGATATTGTGTCGTTATGCCACTTGTCAAAAGGTCATGAATTTCATCTACATTCTTTTGAAAATATTATTGGGATAGGTAAATCACTATTAAAAAAACTCCTCAGATAGACTTTACATGAGGTAATTAGGTGTTAGATGGAAATTATACTCCTCTCCTTCTCAATATAGACTATTTTCATCCATAATAATATGGGTTCCCAAATGGGCCATTCGATTGGTGTCACTATCATACAAGGTAAAAAATTCTTTCATTATTTCTAATGAATCCTCTACTAACAATACCTTGTGAATACCATCAAAAATAAGGGGGATGTAATCTAATTAAATCCTAGGAGGATAGTTTAAGTCTCATCTATCTTGGTACTCACCATGGTCATGTAATTAATATCTATCACATTTATAATATTGAATGTATGGATTTAGAGTCATTTATATTCCAATTGATCATTTATTTATCTAATAGTGATGTGGAGAGTTTTTTCATCCTCATGTTACATTGTGTGGCTAAGATAATTTGGCATCCTATATCATTTATCCCTAGTTTATTAGGAGGATCATGCTCACCAATATGCCATCACCCTATCATGGTCAACATCCTCTCCTTATTGTGTACATCAATAAGAGATACATAATAATTCATATAGAAATTAGAAAGTCATAGAATAATTCTAAATACCTAGAGCCCATTTTTTAATAAAATAGACATGACATACTTATCACTTGCATGATCACCTAAACAACATGAAAAGACATAAGAATTAACATCAACATAAACAATATATGAAGTTGTTTTTAATTTACATAGATTAGCTAATATATGCATACTATCTATTAAGAGGTTAAAAATTTAATCATTTTCCCATGTGCTAAGGGATTTGTTCATAGGTATACACCGAAGGTAAGTATGTTATGACATAGATATAGAAATGGTAATTAACCTCAACCACTATTGATGTAGTTAGGTTTAAAAAAGACACTTTAATGATTATGAAGTTAAATACATCATAGGTCATGTTTATACAATGTGTTATGATTATGGGACCCCATATCAATGCTAATCATTTAACCACCCAGGCTTTTGAGCTCCATAATAGTTCCATATGATATCTCTTTAAGGTCCTAGTGTCTCAAAACCATTGGGGCATTAGCCATAATGGTTTTAACCTTTTGAGGTTTTGATATCAAGGTAAATACCATGTAAAATCCTTTAGTCCCTAAGAACGTCATGGGCATTAGATGATTTTCTTAATGGTTTAATCCTCATGGGATTCTAGGTTTTAGAAAGATACCACATGGTAGTTTCTAATGACCCTAGAGGGATTACACTATTAACCACATAACTATAACTTTGTGTTTCCATAATGATGCCACATGACATCAACTAGACAAATATTAAATATTTTAAAATTTAGCTAAGTTCTAAAATTTTAAATAAAATCCAAAGTAATGAATGGCTAAGGAAAAATAAGAAAATGAAACCAGTTGATAATAAATTTCAAATAAGGTAGAAATCCATTGAGAGACTCAATGATTGATGAAGACATGATCCATCAACAAATCAAATAGAAAGGGCTAGGATAAAAATTTAAAAAAAAAATAGTATATTTATCAAATAACTAAGGCTTGACCAAAGTAAAACTAAAAATTGACTCTAGGAACTAAAACCCAACTAAGGCAAATTAGAATGCATGCATTGATTACTGGTAATTGCATGGTCAAGAAAAAGTATACATTCTAAAAAGGGAATTATGCAACTAATAATGAGAATAGTTACCACCTTACTTGATTAAAATTGGAATTTTTCAAGCCTAAATCATTTTATCAACCCTAAAATAGGAATTCTAATTGGGTTGGTTGATTGATGAATCAGTATGTAATTCTAATTTTGATATAAATATCCAAACTTAAAAGTATATGTTTAATATAAAAACTATATTAAAGGGTCAATCAAATAATATAACTGGTAACCATCCTTGAGCCCATTTAAGATGAAAGGATCATGTGACCTTAACTACTGTGAAGCATAAGTAACTCAAAAAAGTAGGATTATTTGAACTTATTTCATTTTATAATTTCATTCTAGTAAAATCAACCTTAGTCTATCCTAAAGGCTACTTTTCTTGATAGATACTAATAGTAGCACCAAGATATATTTAAATTCTTATTCATTATTATTTTATATTTCCTACTGGAAGTCTATATCATACTACTTACTAAAAATATCTAATTAAGAACTTCATCGACAAGACCTAATCTTATACCAAAATAATATCAATATTTAGTTGATTATTACAATCTATATTTTTATTCCAAACAACAATCTCAAAACTACTTATTTGAGTTACATGTATATCTAGATAAGATTAATACATTAAGTATTCATATAAAATATGCACAATGTGTATTCAATTAGGTATTTGTGGCCAAATTTAAGCAAATGGATCACACTACCATTTCATTAGCAAATCCAAATAGGCTACAGAATATTTTTTTCACAAATAGGAACCTTCCTAAGGATCCATAAACAAATTATTCTTATTAAATTAAATATTATATTACTAAATATTTTTCAACAATATAGCAATAGTCTTTACTCATGGCTATGCTATTACCCAAGATATATCTTTCACCATATTATTATGGGTAGGCTCACTGCTAGGAGCATTAATAATACATAATATTTCATCCATTTATTTACATAGGAAACATGCACATCTTTGGGCCTTATTAAATAATAGAAGACTAGTTAGTCTTTAGGAATAGTCCTCATTCACTCCTGAACAATTACAATACATTTAAAGGAAGGCTAACCACATAATGTTTTGTCATTATTAAAGTGTTTCTCTAGACACCATCGAGCTTTATAATCCTATCTTTGATCATGTTTACATCACTTTTTAAAAGTCAAGGTTGCATATCTAAGAAAGGGTATCTCAACACCTAGGATTGGCCATACAACACCTATATGACCTATTCCCATTTCTTACCCCAAAGAGAATCTAGTCCTAAATAAAATCAAACATGCATTAAAATGATCACTCAAGTGAAGCTAAGTGTTCATAAATATATAATCTAATAGGTAAAATTCCACAACATAATAAGGCCCATCATTAGATTGTATAAAAATAGATTAACTATCTATATTTCTTTCATCCATTAGTCATGGGATTGTTATGAAATCTACCACCCTACCTCAAAATAAGAAGGGTTTACAAATATACCATAGTGACACTCATATGTTTATTAAGCATTCCAACACCATACCCAACATAATATGGCTTGACATTCTACCACCATGACAGTGATGCTCATAAAAAACCATCACTTAGATTTTTAAAAAATCAATACATCCATACAAGGATTCTAAAATATTGTACTCAAACATGGAGTAACACAATCTCTCTAGATTCTTCAAATGGGCAAGAACTTCATGCCAACCAATGCACAACCATAGATAAAATATTAAAATAGGTAGAATAAACTAAATGGTCTTATTTTCCTCCAATATAGAGATTCAAAATAGAACATAATTAGTTTCATTAAGGAAAATAAGTTTTAAATAAGTAAATATGAATCCCACATATTGAATCCAATACCTCATGGGTTTTATCTTCAAGTTATCTAAGGCTCCATTCTCCTAACTAGCTCTTCCTACCTACTTCTATTTTATCCTCTATGCATCTATTCCTTAAATTTTACTAAAATTCCTTAACATAGAGAGTTTGACTTCTACATATAATTGTCCTATAATCTACCAACCATCCTATACTAACCAACCCATGCCTCATTAATGTATGTTTGTTTCCATGTATAATTTATGTGCATAGAGGCTTTGCAAGTTCTTATAATTTCCTTCTACACTCACTGACTTCTTCCCACTTGATTCTAAACTTAGACAATAAATTAAAATAACTACCACTCTACCATTAGGCATTCTAGATGTTGGATTTAATATCCAAATATGAGGAGATAATAAGTTTCACCAACACAACTTAAAATCTATCTCCTAATTATAATGGTAAGTTTTAAAGAGATGATGAATGGTACCTTAGACATCTGATTAGTTTATAATGAGTATAAGAAAATAATATGGGTTTAAGGTAAGGTTTTTTAGTGATATAACCATGTTTGTCATAGTCCTTTTCTTCCATTGGCATTTTCATGTTCTTACACACTCGATGTACACACCAAACTCCTCTAACCTAATAGTAGAATGTATTGAATTTAATTGAAAATGAATACTCAATCAATCAAACATAACCAATAATCAAAGAGTAAATTTTTTTCACATAAATAGATTCAATTAGCATTTCACATATGCATTTTCCAATATACATAGTTAATGAGTAAGGATTCAAACATCATTAATTTAGCATCTTTCTTGGATATAATCAATTCCCATACAGAAATATCATATAAAGGTATGCAATCATTTTAAATTTCATAAGTAATAAAATAAGATATGATTGATAATATATATTTCTCATGTTTCCCAACACATGAAAATCCTTCAATAAAATACTTGCACATCTTATATGGACATGAATTATTAAAATAATTCCTTAATATAAGTTAGAATAATCATATCATCATAGTCATCACATGTCAAAGATAAGAACTATGCCAAATGGTGCCTTAAAATGTAATTTTCATCAATGGGACAAATTTAAAAAGTTTTATGGTTTTGCATATTTTGAGTTAGGTTTCCTACACCAATGTCTTTGTGTGGTTTAACTCACAACGCTAGGATAGATTTAATAAATATTTGGGTTATTGCATATTTTGATTCAAGTTTTTATTATCAATGTCATTATGAAGATAGATTCCAAAAACTAAGACAAATTTATGAAATATTTAGGGCTTTGCATATTTTGAGTGGAGTATCCCATACCAATTTGATTGTGTAATGTAATTTAAAAAATTGGAACAATTTTTTAAAATATTTCATGTTTTGTATATTTTTAGTCAGGTTTTCCTTAACAATTTGGTTGCATATTTTTAGTTTAGTTTCATAAACTAATGTCATTGTGCCACATAATTTGAAACACTAGGAAAAAGTTTAAAACTATTTGGGGTGTTTTATAATTTTAGTTAGGTTTCCCATATCATTATCATTGCATCATTTAATTGTTAACATAGGGGAAATTTTTATAAATAGTTTTTAGTGTTGCATATTTTGAATCCATTTTATCATACTAATGTTGTTGCATATCACTTTCCACAACATTTAGAAAAAAATTAAAATATTTGGGCTATTGCATATTTTGAGTTGGGGTTTTGTAGCAATATTGTTTCATGATATAATTCAAAACACCAAGACAATTTTCAAAAATATTTGTGGTGTGGCATATTTTGAGTTGGGTTTTAGAAATAAATGCCATTATTCATTGAAATTAATATCATTGTACAAAATTTGGAATTATTTGGGGTGTTACATATTTTAAGTTGGATTTCCTATAGATATGTGGTTGAACATTCTAGTTCATAACAGTTGGACAAATTTTAGAAATGTTTGGGGTGTTACATATTTTGATCCATTTTTCCTATACCAATCTCATTAAAAAGTGTAATTCACAACATTTGGAAAATTTTCAAAAACATTTGGGGTTTTTAAAATTTTGAGTCAAGTTTCACATTTCAATGTTTTTTCTATCATATTGAATATAAATGGGAAATTTTTAAAAATATTTTGGTTGTTTCATATTTTGAGCTAGGTTTCCCATACCAATGTCATTTTTCAACATAATTCGTAACACTAGGACAAATTTTATAAATATTTATGGTGTTGCATATTTTGAGTTAGGTTTCCAACACCAATATCATTGACTAGTGAAATTTTCAACATTAAGACAAATTTCAAATATATTTGGGGTTTGCATATTTTGAGTAAGGTTTCCCATACCAATGTCTTTTCATGGAATAACTCACAAAATTGGGATAAATTTCAGAAATATTTAGGGTGTTGCATATTTTTAGCCACATTTCCCATATCATTGTTGTTTCATAGTGCAACTCATAACACTAGGACAAAGTTCAAAAATATTTGGGGTGTTACATATTTTTAATCATGTTTCTTATACCAATGTTATTTCATGGAATAATTTGCAACAATAAGATTTTTTTTAAAAATATTTTGCATGTTGTATATTGTGAGTTGGATTTATCATACTAATGTCATTGTGAATCACATTTCACAACATTGGGATAAACTTTATAAATATTTGGGTTGTTTCATATTTTGAGTCATGTTTCCTCTTTCATTGTCTTTGCACATCATAATTCACAACACTAAGAGAAATTTTAAAAATATTTATGGTGTTTCATATTTTGAGGTGGGGTTCTCACACAAATGTTATTATTTGGCAAAATTTGAAACACTAAGACACATTTAATAAATATTTATGGAGTTACATATTTTAAGTCATATTTCTATAGTAATGTCATTACAGGCTGAAATTTGGAATGCTAGGAAAATTTTCTAAAATATCTGGGTTGTTTTATTTTTTTTGTTGGGTTTCCCATACCAATGTTATTGTGCATCACAACTAAAATCACTAGTAATTTTTTTTAAATTATTTGGTGTGGGAATATTTTTAGTTTTATTTTTCATACCAATATCATTATGCATCATAATTCAAAATATTTTTAAACATTTAAAAAATATTTTGGGTATTAGATATTTTGATTCACATTTCTCGTAGAAGTGTCATTTCCCGAAATAATTCACAACACTGGAACATTATTAAAAAAAATTGGATGTTGAATATTTTGAGATGGGTTTCCCATTCCAATCTCATTTAAATCACAACATTGGTAAAAATTTCAAAAATATTTGGGGTGTTGTAGATTTTGATTCATGCTTCATGTACCAGTGTCATTCTACAACACAATTTGTAACACTAAGACAAATTTTTGAAATATTTTGGGTCTTACATAATTTTAGTTGGGTTTCCCATAAAAATATCATTCTGATGCATAATCAATAAGAAAAAAATTAGAAATATTTGTGTTGCTGTATAATTTTAGTCATGATTCCCATACTAATGTCATTGCATGGCATAATGCAATACTAAAAAAAGTTTCAAAAATATTGGGGGTGTAGCACATTTTGAGTTGGGTTTCCCATAACAATTTGTTATACATCACAAATTGCATCACTAGGTTAAATATTTGAATTATTTGGGTTTTTGAATATTTTGAGTTTGTTTTCTATTAACAATGTCATTGTACATTATAATTCACATCATTGAGAAAAAAATTAGAATTATTTGGTATGTTGTATATTTTGAGATGGGTTTCCATGTACCAATTTCATTTCTCCTTCATAATTTGCAATAATGGGACAAATTTTAGAAATTTAAGGTGCTACATATTTTGAATCAAGTTTCCCATTACAATTTTGTTACATTTTATAACTTGTAATATTGGGAAAAATATCTTAAATGTTTGGTATGTTGTATATTTTTAGTTGAGCTTGCCATAACAATGTCATTACTTGATGTAATTCTCAAAACTGGGATAAATTTTTAAAAAATTGGTATTACAAAATTTGAGTCAAGTTTCTTGAACCAATGCCATTTTGTGGTGCAATTCACAACATGGAAATTTTTTACAGATATTTATGATGTTGCATATTTTGAGTTAAATTTCTTGTACTATTATTATTTCATGACACAATTTTTAGTATTGGGACATTTTTTCTAAATATTTAATTTGATGTATGTTTTAGTTAGGTTTCTTAGACAAATGTAATTACACAATGTAATTCTCAACACTGGGAAAAATTTAAAAAAAATTGGGGTGTTACATATTTGGAATCCAATTTTTTGTACCAATGTCATTACGTAGCACAATTTTCAACACTAGGAAAAAATTATAAATATTTGGGATGTTGCATATTTTGAGTTGTGTTTCCCATACCATTGTAGTTGCATGGCAAAAAAATCAACACTGGGAAAAATCTAAGAAATATTTTCATTGTTACATATTTTGAATTGGTTTTATCTTACCAATGTCATTAAGTGTTTAATTTGGGATACTAGGACAAATTCTAGAATTTTTTTCTTTCATATTTTGAGACATGTTTTCCATTATAGTGTTTTTTCCCATATTAATTTACAATAATGGGAGAAATTTCAAATATATCTAGGGTGTTTAATATTTTTAGTTAGGTTTCCCATACCAATGTCATTATGTGGCACAATTCATAACACTAAGATGAATTTTAATGATATTTAGGGTGTTACATATTTTTATTAGGTTTTTTGTACCGATGTCATTGTGTGTGAAATTTGAAACACTATGACAAATTTTAGAAATATTTTGGGTGTCACAAATTTTTTAAATATTTGGGATGTTTCATATCGAGTCAGTTTTGTCATACCAATGTTGGTGTGCAGCACTAGTTGCACACACTAGGATAAATTTATAAATTATTATGAGTGTTTCATATTTTGAGTCTTGTTCCCCATACCAATGTCATTACTTTACATAAATTACAACTCTCTAATTTTTCATAAATATCTAAGGTGTTTCATATTTTTATATAGGTTTCCCATACCAATGTCATTACACATTGGAATTCACATCATTAGGAATAATATTGGAATTATTTGTTTTTTTAATATTTTGTGTCATGTTTACCATACCAATGTCTTTGATCAATGAAATTTAAAATAATAGAAAAATTTTCAAAAATATTTGGGGTGTTCTATATTTTAAATTAGGTTTCTCCTACCAATGTCATTATGTAGCATAATTTGTAACACTGGGATAAATTTCTCAAAATATTTGGGTTGTTTTAGATTTTGAGTCAAATTTCCCCTACTAATGTCATTGTGAAACACACTTTGAAACACAAGGGAAAATTTTATAAATATATTGGGTGTTGTATATTTTGAGTCATGCCTCCCATTATAATTTCATTTCATGTCACAATTTGCAAAACTAGGTAAAATTTTAAAATATTTGGGGTGTTGGATGTTTTTAGTTAAGTTTGTTATATCAATGTCATTGTACAACATAATTAATAACAATAAAATAAATTTATGAAATATTTTGGGTGATTTAATTTTTGATTTTAGTTTCCCTACCAACATTATTGTGCATCAAATTCACAACACTAAGATAAATTTTAGAAATATTTGGGGTGTTACATATTTTTAGTCAAGTTTCCTATACCAATGCCATTATCTAGGAAAATTCACAAAATTGGACAAAATTCAAAAACATTTTAGGTGTTACATAATTTGATTACGGTTTTTTGTACAATTATCATTACATGACACAATTCAAAATAATGTGACAAATTTAAGAATTATTTTTGGTGTCACATATTTTGTGTCAGGCTTCTAGTACTAATGTCATCACACAATGAGAAACACAACAATGGGACAAATTTTAGAAATATTTTGTGTTGCATATTTTGAGTTTGTGTTCCCTTAGCAATGTCATTCCATGGTGTGGTTCAAAATAATATGACAATCTTTGAAATAGTTGAGGTGCTACATATTTTGAGTCATGTTTCCCATAGAAATATCATTACACAGTGTAGTTCAAAACAATAAGATAAATTTTGGATATATTATGGGTGTTTCATATTTGAGTCATGTTTACTAAACCAATGTCATTGTATGGTGCAATATGTAACATCAAGACAATTTTAAGAAATATTTAGGCTGCTACATATTTTGAGTTAGGTTTCTCATACCAATGTGATTTCATGGCATAATTCTTGACACAAACAAATTTTTAAAATATTTGTGGTGTTGTATATTTTTAGTCAAGATTCCCATACCAATGTATTCACATAGTGGAATTCATAACATTAGAAAAAGTTTTATAAATCTTTAGTGTGTTTCATATTTTGAGTTGGGTTTCCCATACCAATGTTGTTATGTGGTGTAATTCTCAACACTAGGAAAAAAATTAGAAATATTTGGGGCGTTGTATATTTGACTTAGGATTCCATTACTAATGTCATTACCAACACTAGAAAAAATTCACAAAAATTATAAATATTTGGGGTGTTGTAAATTTGAGTTATGGTGCAATTCAAAACACTGGAAAAAAATTCAAAAATATTTGTGGTGATGCATATTTTGTGTTGGGTTTCATATACCAATGTCATTGTAAGAAATAATTCATAATAATGGGATAAATTTTTTAAATATTGGGGGTGTTGCATATTTTGAGTTGGGTTTCCCATACCAATGTCATTTCATGACAGAATTCATAACAATGGGATAAATTTTATAAATATCTAGGGTGTTGTATAATTTAAATTAAGTTTTTTATACTAATGACATTGTGTAATATGGTTTGTAACACTGGGACAAATTTTGGAAATATTTATGGTGTTGTATATTCTCAATTAGGTTTCTAATACCAATGTCATTATGTGGTGTGGTTCACAATAATGAGACATATTTTTGAAATATGTGGGGTTTTATATATTTTGAGTTGATTTTCTTATAGTAATGTAATTGCATAGTATGGTTCATAACACTGGGACAAAATTTATAAATATTAGGGTTGTTGCATATTTTGAGTTGGATTCACAAACTAATGTCATTATGTGGTGCAGTGTAAAACACTATGAAAAACATAAAAATATTTTGGGTATTACATATTTTGGGTTGAGTTTCCCAAACCAATGTTGTTGTGTAGTGAAATTCACAAAATGAGGACAAATTTTATATATATTTCACGTTTTCAATATTTTTAGTTGGGGTTTTATACCCATGTTGTTCCATGACACAATTTGTAACACTAGTGAAATTTTCAATAATATTTGGGGTGCTTCATATTTTGAATTGGGTCTCCCATACTAGTATCTTTGCACAACACAATTCATAATATTAAGATTTTTTTGGAAAATATTAGAATTGCTGCATATTTTAGGTTAGGTTACTCATACAAATATTGTTTCACAACAAATTTGAAACAATGTTATAAATTTCTCAAATATTTGGGGTGTTACATATTTTGAGTCATGTTTCTCCTACAAATGTCATTGCCTGATGCAATTCATGACACTAGAAAAAAATTTAGAAATATTTGGGGTGTGGAATGTTTTTAGATGGATTTCCCCAAAAAATTTAGTTGTTTGATGAAATTCACAATACTTGTAAAATTTTCAATTTTAGGGAGGGTTTGCATATTTTGAGTCAGGTTTCCCATACCTATGCCATTACTCATTGCAATTAATAACACTAGGAAAAATTTAGTAAATATCTGATTTGATGCATATTTTGAGTTAGGTTTCCCATACTAATGTCATGGCATAACATAATTTACAACACTGATCAATTTTTTTTTTAAATGTGGTGTTACTTATTTTTAGGGTTGTTTCCCATACTAATGTTATTGCATAGTGCAATTCTCAATTTTGGGACTAAATTTAGATACATTTGGATTGTTTCATAATTTAAGGAGTGTTTCCTATACCAATGTCATTGTTTAACAAAATTTATAACACTAGGAATTTTTTTAAAATTATTTGGGGAGTTCCATATTTTGATTCAAGTTTCCCATATTAGTGTCCTTATGTAAAATAATTCATAATTGTTATTTTCTTAAGAAATATTTGGGATGTTTCATATTTTGAGTTGGGTTTTCTATACCAATGTCATCACACATCAAAACATTCAACACTAGTACAATTTTCAAAAATATTTGGGGTGTTCCATATTTTGAGTCAAGTTTCTTGTATGATGTCGATGTGGAGCATAATTCAAAACATGAAGAAAATTTTCATAAATATTTGTGGTGTTGCATATTTTTAGTTAGATTTACCATAATACTATCATTTCCCATTATAATTCATAAAATTGGGACAAATTTAATAAATAATTGAGGTGTTGTAAATTTTTGAGTGAGGTTTCCCATACCAATGTTGTTCCCTGAAGAAATTTGAAACACTAGGAAAAAAATTCTATAATTTTTGAGTGTTGCATATTTTTATTGGTGTTTCCCATACTAATGTCATTACATGACACAATTCATAAAATTATCACATAATTTATAAATATTTGGTGTGTTTTATATTTTAAGTAGGTTTCTATAATAATGTCTTTATGCATCAAATTTTTTAACATGGATGAATTTTGTAAATATTTTTTGGACTTATCTATTTTTAATAAAATTTACCATACAAATTTAATTGAATAATGTAATTGGAAACATTTAGATAATTTTTTGTAAATATTTAGTGTGTTACATATTTTGATTTAGGTTTCCCATACCAATGTCATTGTGTAGTAAAATTCACAACATTGATACAAAATATCACAAATATTTTGTAGGTGCATATTTTAAGTTGGGTTTACGATACCTACATCATTACAAATAATAATTCACTACACTATGATAAATTTCTAAAATATTTGGGGTGTTGCATATTTTGAGTGGGGTTTCTTGTACCAATTTCATTGTGTCAAAAATCATAACACTAGGACAAATTTTTGAAATATTTGAGATGTTGAATGTTTTGAGTCAAGTTTCTGATAACAATGACATTATGTGATGAAATTCATAAAATTGGGACACATTTTATAAATATTTTTGGTGCTAAATATTTTGAGTCAAGTGTTTCACATACTAGTTTCATTGTGGATCAAAATTTGTATCACTAGGATAATTTTTGGAATGTTTTGTGTTTCTCATATATTGAGTCAATTATCTCATATCAATGTTATTGTGCATCAAATTCACAAATTGGGAATTTTTTTTAAATATCTAGTTTGTTTCATATTTTGGGTCAAGTTTTTCCATACCACTATCATTGCTTAGTAAAATTTCAACACTATTAAAAATTTCAAAATTTTTTGAGGTGTTCCATATTTTATGTTAGGTTTCCTATAATAATGTCATTTTATGACACAATTCACAACACTTGGAAAAAAATATAAATATTTGGGGTGTTACATATTTTGAGTTAGGTTTCCCATAACAATGTTGTTATATGACACAATTCACGACATAGAAACATTTAGGAAATATTTGGGGTGTTGCATAGTTTGAGACAATTCTACCATACCAATGTCATTACATGATGAAATTTACAACATTGAGAAAAATATATGAAATATTTGGGTTGTCACATATTTTGAGTCAAGTTTCCCATACCAATGTTCTGCTGTTTAATTTGTACCAATAGGGAAAATTTTATAAATATGTTGGTTTTTTAATATTTTGAGTTATATTTACTACACGAATGTAATTTTTTTATACAATTCATAGCACTAGGATGAATTTTAGAAACATTTTGGGTATTACATATTTTGATTCTAGTTTTTCATACCAATGTCGATGTGTAGATCAATTCAAAACACTAGGACAAATTTATGAAATATTTGGGGTGTTGCATATTTTAAGATGGGTATCTCATACCAATGTTCTTACATAGTGAAATTTAAAAATTATCTATAATTTTTTTAAATGTTTGGGGTGTTGCATTCATTGAGTCTGATTTCCCATACAATAATGGCATTGCATTATGCAATTTAGAATACTAAGACAAATTTTATAATTATTTCAAGTGTTACACATTTTATGTTGAGTTTATTGAACCAATGTCAGTATGTCTTAAAAATCACAACGTTTTAAAACTTATTTTAAATTTTTTTGTGTTCAATATTTATTTGTGGTGTTTCATATTTGGAGTTAGGTTTCTCATATCATTGTCATTGCACTACAAAATTCACAACACTAGGACAAAATTCAAAAATATTTGTAGTGTTACATATTTTAGGTTAGGTTTGCCATATTGATGTCATTTTATGGTGTATTTCTCAACACTAGAACAAATTTCAAAAATATTTGAGGTGTTTCATATTTTGATTTGGGTTTCCTATACTAATTTGTTTTTGTTTTTTGGCATAATTCGTAACATAGGGAAAATTTATAAAACTATTTGGGGTGTTTCATGTTTTTCATTAGGTTTTCCAAACCAATGTCATTCAATATTATGATTCATATCACTAGGAAAAAATATATAATTATTTGGGTTGTTTCATATTTTGAGTAAAATTTCATGTAATAATGTCATTTTGCATCAAAATTCCCATCACTAGGATAAATTTTAGAAATATTTTGAGTCATGTTTCCCGTACCAATATCATTATATGACACAATTCATAATAATGGGAAAAATTAATGAAATTTTTTGGGTGTTGTATACTTTAAGCTATGTTTCCCATCCCAATGTTATTTCACATTTAAATTTGCAACATTGGACAAATTTTTAAAATATTTGAGATTTTGTAGATTTTGAGTTGAGTTTCCTGTACCAAATGTTGTTTAGTGCCCAATTCATAACACCTAATTTTTTTTAAAAAATACTTGGGTTGTTGCATATTTTAAGTCAAGTTTCCAATACCAATGTTGTGTAACACAATTCATAACATTGGGACAAAATTCCTAGATATCTTGGGTGTTACAGATTTTGTGTAAGCTTTCTCATACTAATGTCTTTACATGGCACAATTCACAACATTTGGATAAATTTTTCAAAATATTTGAGGTGCGGCATATTTTAAATCACACTTCCCATACCAATGTCATTTTAAGACAAAATTAACAAGACTAGGAATAATTTATGAAATATTTAGGGTGTTACATATTTTGAATCATGTTTCACGTACCAATTTTATTGCATGGTATAATATACAATGCTTATATATTTATTAAAATATTTGGGGTGTAACATAGTTGGATTTATTTTTCTCATAGAAATATTTTTACACATCATAATTCAAAATTTTGGGACAAATTTAAGAAATATTTGTGTTGTTTCATACTTTGAGTCATGTTTCTCATTCCAATGTCATTTTCCCATTACAATTCACTACCCTAGGATAAATTTCAAAAATATTTTGGGTGTTTCATATTTTGAGTTAGATTTCCCATACCAATGTATTTATGGATCATAATTCTAACCAATGGCACAAAATTTTCAAATATTTAAGGTGTTGCATATTTTTAGTTAGGTTTGTCATATCGATGTCATTATATGGTGAACTTTGAAACACTAGGACAAATATTGGAAATATTTGGGGTGTTGAATATTTTATGTCATATTTCTTATTAAAATTTCATTATGTAAAAAGAATTTAATTCTAGGAAAAATTTAAAATAATATTTGGGGTGTTGCATATTTTGAGTTGAGTTTCCTATATTATTGTTGTGCAATGTAATTTACATCATTGGGATAAATTTTTTAATTAATTTGGGTATTATAAATTTTTAGTAAATATTCCCATAATAATGTATAGGTGTAATAAAATTCAAAAACATTAGGACAAATGTTTTAAATATTTAGGGTGTTGAATATTTTAAGTCAAGTTTCCCATACCCATGTCATTCCATAGCACAAATCATAACACTGGGACATTTTTTTTAAATATTTGGGGTTTTGTATATTTTGATAGTCATTTTACATTATAATTTAATTACATGACATAAATAAAAACATTGGAAAAAATCAGAAATATTTGGCATTTTGAATATTTTGAGTTAGGTTTCTTGTACGAATGTTGTTGTGTAACACAATTTGAAAAACTAGTCTAATTTTATAAATATTTAGGTTGTTTAATATTTTGATTTTTTTTTTTACCATACTAATTTCATAATGTGGAAAATTTAATAAAATTGGTAATTTTTTTGAAAAAATTTGGGGATTTTTATATTTTGAGTCATTTTCCTCATTCCAATGTTGTTGCACCTCATAATTCTCAACATTGAGACAAATTTTACAAATATGTGGGGTGTTTCATATTTTGAGTTAGTTTTCTCATACCAATGTTTTTATGTAGCACAATTTTAAACTCTAGGACAAATTTTAGAAATATTTTGGGTATTACATATTTTGAGTGAGATTTATCATACCAAAGTTATTGTGTGATGCGATTCATAATAGTGGGATAAATTTTGAAAATATTAGGGGTGTTGGATATTTTGAGTCATGTTTCTCATACCAATGTTGTTGTATTGTGAAATTTATAATAGTAGGAAAAGTTTCAAAAATATTTCGAGCATTACATATTTTGAGTTGGGTTTCCCATAGCAAAGTCATTAGGTACCACAATTTGCATCATTAATAAACAATGAAATTATTTGGGTTGTTAAATATTTTGAGTTAGGTTTCCCATAATATATATTTTTTTTCTCTATGTAATTCACAATATTTGGAAAAAATTAAGAATAATTTGGGGTGTTTCATATTTTTATTCAAGTTAACCATAGCCATGTGATTTCACAACACTAAGAATATTATAAGAAGTATTTAGGTTGTTGAATATTTTGAGTTAGATTTTTTATAGAAATGTCATTTCATGGAGAAATTCACAACATTAAGATTTTTTTTGAAAACAATATAGGTGTTCCATATTTTGAGTGAGGTTTACAATACAAATATCATTGTGAAACACAATTCATAACATTGTGAAAAGTTTTGGAAAAAATTGTGATGTTTGATATTTTGAGTTGGGTTTCTTGTACCATTATCATTGCATAATGTAATTTAGAACACTATGACAAATTTGGGAAATATTTTTGTTTTTGCATGTTTTGAGTCAAGTTTACCCATACCAATTTCCTTGTATGACATAATTTTTAACATTGGGACAAAGTTAAGAAATATTTGGGGTGTTGCATATTTTTCATTAGGTTTCCAATTCAAATTTCATTATGCATCATAATTCATAACACTAGGCCAAATTTATAAACTATTTGGTGTGTTGAATATTATGAGTTAGTTTTCCCATACCAATATCATTGCATGGAAAAATTATTAGCACTACAAAAAAATTAATAAATATTGGGGGCATTGCATATTTTGAGTTGGGTTTCTCATACCAATTTCATTGTACATCATAATTCAAAACACTAGATCAAATTTCATAAATATTGACATTGTTTAATATTTTAAATCATGTTTCCCATTCCAATGTTACTACCCATCATAGTTCGTAACACTCAAAGAAATTTAATAAATAGTTGGGGTGTTTCATATTTTAAGTCAGGGTTTCCATACTAATATTGTTATGAAACATAATTCACAACACTAGGACAAATTTTGGAAATGTTTGGGTGGTTGTAGATTTTTAGTTGGTTTTTCCATACCAATGTCATTATATAGCACAATCCATAACATTGCGACAAATTTTATAAATATATGATGCATTTCATAGTTTAAGTCATGTTTCCCATTCCAATATCTTTGTGCATCACAATTTTTAACACTAGGAAAAAAATTGAAATATTTGAGGCATTGCATTTTTTAAGTTGAGTTTGCTATACCAATGTTATTTCACAACACAATTTTCAGCACTAGAAGTGAATTTTGAAATATTTGGGGTGTTAAATATTTTGTGATATGTTTCCCATACTAATGCCATTTTGTTCATTATAATTTATAACAATAGTATAAATTTTGGAAATAATTGGGGTGTTTCATATTTTGAGTTGTGTTTCTCGTACCAATTTCATTACTTAACTTAAATTAGAAGAGTGGGATAAATTCAAAAAACATTTTGGGTGTTTAATATTTTCGGCATGTTTCCTTTACTAATGTCATTGGATAGTATGATTAGTAAAACTAGGACAAATTTTAAAAATATTTTAGGTGTTTCATATTTTGCATTGGGTTTGTCATATTAGTGTCATTGCATGGTGTAATTTTCAACACTTAAAAAAATTAAAAAGAAATTGAGTGTTACATTTTTTAGTGGGGTTTATCATACAAATGTCATTGCATGGTAAAATTCACAAAAATGGGAAAAATATTATAAATATTTGTGGTGTTTCATATTTTGAGTCAATTTTCCCATACCAATGTCATTGTGCACCACAATTTTCAACACTGGGACAAATTTTAGAAATGTTTTCAATGTTTCATATTTTGAATTGGGTTTCCCTACCAATGTCATTTCATGATTCAATTTATAACAGTAAAAAAATTTCATAAATACTTGAGGTGTCACATATTTTGAGTTAAGTTTACCTTACCAATAGAATTACATAATATATTTCACAACACAATGACAAATTGAAAAAATGTTTGGGATGTTGCATATTTTAGTCAGTTATTCCATACCAATGTTATTGTGTAGAATAATTCACAACACTAAGACAAATTTATGAAATATTTGGGGTGTTGCATATTTTAAGTCATGTTTCCTATAATAATGTAAGTACATGAAATAATTTTCAACATTGTGACACATTTTGTAAATATTTGGGGTGTTGCATATTTTGATTCCGGTTTCCCCTACAATTGTCATTATGCTTTGTAATTTGTAATACTGGGAAAAAATTTATAAATAATTAGGATGTTGCATATTTGTAGTCATGTTTTTCATACCAATGTAATTGTGTTTCACAATTCATAACATTAGGATTTTTTTTAAATATTTGGGGTCTTGCATATTTCTATTTAGGTTTCTTGTATCAATTTCCATGCATGGTTGTTGTAGTTTATGAAATTTTTAAAAAATAGTAAAACCATATTTTTTTTAGCTGATTTTCGGTTTGAGATTTTTTTTTTAATTTAAGTTTTTTTGGAAAATAAATAAATAAATTTATTAATTAAAATTATAATTATAATAACAAGAAAAACACTTTTCTAAACTATCCAAATGCCCATTCAAGATTCCTTATGTAAAAAAGTCATTTATTTTCCTATTATTTGTAAAAGTTCATTAAAATTTTTCAAATTATGAATAATTTTTACCTTGATTTTCCATTTTTTATATATTTTAATAAATGTAGTTCTACCTACTAATAGGAGAGACTATTTTCCTATGTTGATGACTAACGTAAGGACTCAGTTCCTACACTATTGACCTAAAATCACCAATTTGTCCCTCTAAATATTTTTTGAGCTAGTAGTTTTTTATGAATATGTCAGGGATTGAGGTGTTTTATACACACAATTTTTAGACATTTAAAGTAACCACCCCTATAATGGAGGTCAATGACTTCTTTAATAAAAATTAACTAGTGTTTGCATCTTTCTAACGGAAAAAATTGTGTTGTTTCAATCCAACACCAATGTTCCATGTGTCCCATGGGGAATTTTTTTTGGTCCATTGGATTTTACCGAATAAAACAAGTTATTGTTAGGATCAACAAAGATATTTATAACATTTCCAAGAGAAAATGGTCAAGTTTCAGATAACCATATCTTGGCGTTCAAAGTGTCATGTATCATATTAGGAGTTATGCATGAAGATGTCACTATCAAGATTTTTGTTGAAACTCTTACTAGACCAACCAATAAGTGGTTTTGGAACATATAATTGTGTTGTATTATGTATTATAACTCATTAAAGAAATTTTATTTTAAATAGATTCAAATCAAATCTAAACATGAGTGCACTTTTTTTAGACTTCTCTAGATTCAAAAATAAGATGATGAGTAGATGAGAGAGTTTGTAACACATTTGTAAAATTGTTGAGACTAATCCCTTAGGAAAATTAGCCAAGTCTCAAAAATCAACTCTGCATCTACATTGGTTCTCTACACCTAGATATCAAATTCATCTTTATGAGGAATAAGGTAAATGACTTAGAAGCTACACAATAAGAAGTTATTAAAATTTAATATGGCTTTATTATGTTAGGGATGTTAAAGAAAGAATTTCCAAAATGTGCTAAGACTTTTTTTAGTGGTAATGAAGTGGTGAAACCTAATATATTGAATATCCGTCAATATTTAGAAAAGAGATTTTGAAGCCAAATTCTTGATCAAACATGTTAGAACTCTCAAATGATAAAGTTCTTCCTATCACATATAATTATCTCAATTTTACAATTACGGAATAAAGTGAGTGATTAAAATAAATAATGATTGATCAAATACTAGATGAATAATTTAGCTTCCTACTTGGTGAAAAAGAGAGATTTTACTATTAAAAATTATTGATCAAACCTTTTAGTAGTGGGACAAAATTAGTTATTTTAAGAAAAACTAATTGAACCAAAAATAAAGAGGAATAATAATGCAAAATGTGATGTTTTAATTTTTAAAGGTGAATATAACATAAAACCACATTTTTGAAAAAAATAAGATTCCTTTTATGTCAAAATAGAAAACTCGATAGTCAAAAATGAAGATTCCTCAGGTATTTCAATTTTAGGCTCTACCAAAGAATAATTTTCCATAGAAATTGAATCCATAGAAATCAACCACACATAAATTCAAGATCATACATAGGTCAAAACTTAAATCAAGAAAGACACAAAGCCAAAATAAAATGAATGGTACCTAACTTTCATTATAAGTGAAATGGATATTATTAAGGTAGAAGAGATTGATTAAGGTGATGATAATGACTCATTCAATGATTAATTAATTTATTCCATGGGAAAGAAAGTGGTAAGTAATATCTACACGCAATTCATTGTAGAAGATATTCCTATTATTTTTCCATCTCAAAAAGTAACTTGTAATACAATTCTTTCTAGTTCAGACCATGTATATGGTACAAATGCATTAGAAACCAACCAAGAAGACATTGAAGAAGTTTAGTATTACTCAAGAGTTCTCATATAATATTGGAGAGTTCAAAATGATTTCATTTCAAAACAAGGATACATTTTTTATTTGTTAAATTTTTATCACCTTTATGTGAATTATAATTACAAGTTCTTCTCACCTACTTGGTTACTACTGCTAAATATGTTTAGAGTCTATAAGTAAAATCTACTATTATAAAATAATAGTTAATATTGACTAAAAGTGGACTACATAAAAAAAGTTCCTAGATGGACCAGGCCACTCTCTTCAACACTTCAGTAGCCTTCTACCCCCATGAATAGTCCCTTTATGGTCATGATTTGATAATGTAGTGTAGTATTCTAGGAGGTCTAGGTGTGGTGTGAGAATTTTAGTAGAGTTATACTTGAGTGAGTGATCCAATGGTGGATAGAGAATACCACATGTCACTTGCAAAATTTTGAATCACAATAAGCAACATTTAAGGTGAATTTTAAATTTTGAAGAAAAGGCCTAGAAATAGGTCTAAAATTGCAAGTGAAGGTCATCCCCTATAATTATTAAGGTAATAAATATGGTTTTAAATATCATATGCATCTTGGTAAAGTTCCAATACCTCCTAGTGTCCTTTCAAAGAGAGAAAGATGACTAGAACAAGCCTAAAAGAACTTGATTGTCTAAGCATGTCATGTAGGAATGAATAAATCAGTTTGGTTGTGTATTTTATAAGTGTACTTGGTAATTAAATCAAAGTTGAAGGATTACATTAAAATGATTTATTTTTTTCCATGAATATATCCTACAATTTTTGTGTCTTGGTGTGTTTCCTATCTCAAGATATAAGCCTTCAAAGATGATCTAGTAGTGTGGGATGTGTTAGGGGATACCAATTTAAAGCCAATAGAAATAGCCATTTGGATTAAAAAATATTAAATATGGTATGAATTTATCATAGGGATTCCAAGTGTCAAAACCTCATTCCATTAGATCAAGGATCAATGACACATAGGTGATCATTTAAGTCAATAAGCTAAATTTTCCTAGATCAAGATTGATAGTGTGTATTCTTACATACAAATTATGATTGATGATCTATGTTTAAGACTAGGTTCAATAGGTTAGAGGATCCTAAGATTGAATGTGGGGATGCCATTTGTCATTATCACGGTGAATTAGTAGATCAATGATGTATGTTTGATCATGTAGATGAAATATCAGTGGCACACATTTAACCATGTAGATGGAGATCAATGGTGTGAGTCAAGTCAATAATTCAATGATCCTAGATTGGTCATGAGGCCAACACATGATGTAAGAGTGTTAAATAGATAGATAATGATAGTAGGTTCCATAAAAGGCATGTAGAGATACTATATGTCACAATCTAAGATTTAGATCAAAGATTAATGACAAACATTGAAAGACAAGCCTAGGAGATTCCCAAGGAGATTGACGTATCAAATTTGATCAAGTTTCTAGTGGGAATGAAATGAGGACATGTATCTAAAGTAATAATGGTTAGTTTTTAAAATTAAATAAACAACATGGCAAGGATATTCTAAATAAGTGAACATGTTGAGATCTAAATATGACTTGGGTTACCAGATCAAATTCTTCAAATTCATATGCTACTTTTAAAACTTAATTAAGACCTTTGGTTTGAAGGTTTATAACCTACAAGCCCTATTTTCTAAGTTTGTAGTATTGTTTCATGACTATGTTCATTTTTTTTAAGGGATCCCCATGTATAATGAGTTCTTTTCTTACATAATGATTAGGGGTAGAATAGGCATATTTAAGCCTAATAGAGATCAAAAGTGGGATATTAGCTATTAGAATGAGATGGATGCATCAACGAGTGAGGTCTCCATGGAAAAAAATTAAGGAATTGGTTTTACATTCCATGAAAACCTAAAAAAAGATTCAACAAAGACCTATAGTCAAGAAGGTGTGATCAAAATTGAGAAAATTAGTTTGGGGACATTTTCCCTAAAATGCTAAAGTAGAGGTCCATGCCCTTTTTGATGGTGTCAAATATCAATGTTGTAGGGGGTCATAAGAAATCTAAGTGCATATATCTTATATCCCTCATATAAGGGTATACATTTGAATAAGGAAGGTGGTTTGTGAATAGTGAAAGGTGATGTTTGGAAACCTCTAAATCATGCATCTGTTTGCTAAAATTTGGTAGTGTATTCTATAGGATTTTGATCTTGAAATGACCTACAAATATCAAATTTTTAAATGAGTCTTCATGATTAGGCACTAGATATGAGAAGGGTTTTTGTGTTTTAATTAACATCAATTAAGGTTAGAGCACTAAATTTTGGGGCTAATAGGCATACCTATTAGTGTACCTTATTCACAAGGGCCACCTACAATTGGATATAGGTATCTATATTTTGATGACACAAACCTAGGCATGAAGGCCTAATGGAAACACAAACATTTTCTAGGGAAAGTTGCCTTTCAAGAATACCAAAAAGATAATTGACCATATGGTAATGATTCCAAGGATTATTCTCACCTAGAAGACCCTTACATAGTCAATTATAGCTTACTATAATAGATAGTGAGCAAAAGTGTAGTGTAATGGGTGTTCACATAGCATGAGAATGTTATGAATAGATCCGAATGGGTGTGGGATGGCATATTTTATATAGAGGAGTGGGATATTCAATGAAAACCAATAAAGGAGATTGGTTTTCCAATCCTAATGGGGCCTAAACCATCTTTCTATGGCACTTGGAGTTATTCTCAAGAGTTTTGACATATTTGTGCATTATTGAAGGTTTAATGGTGATTTCCACCATTATTTTAGGTTATGAAGGTATGGCATAATTTATATAGAGGAGTGGGATATTCAGTGAAAAATAATAAAGTATATTGGTTTTCCAATCCTAATGGGGCCTAAGCCTTCTTTCTATGGCACTTGGAGCTATTCTCAAGAGTTTATATATTGCCTAGCTAAGCAAAAGGGCCAAAAACCTAGTTTTTTTGACATATTTGTGCATTGTTGAAGGTTCAATGGTGATTTCCACCATTGTTTTAGGTTTTGAAGGTTTTTCAAATCTTCATTTTATTCCTTAGACACATGTCGAAGAAGTTTATAAGTGTAGAAGTGGTCTTCAGGGTGTCAAATGGCCTTGGGAGCACATTTTTAGGGAACTAGTTCAAGGTGGTTGAAGCTTGTGACCTCCATCAATGGGTTTTATGAGAGTTTCAGGTATCATGGACTTTATTATAGGTTAGAGGAGAAAAGTCAAGTTCAAAATGGAATAACACCTCAAAAGGTAAACATAATAGATGACTTCCATGGTTAGTTAAGCAATTTAGGATAAGTCAATCAAATTTTAACCAAGCATATTATAGAAGGCAAGTGTAATGTGGTATAGAAGTCCAATAGAGAGATTTGGTGGTTGGAGAGTGTAATTATATCATTTAATATATTTATGAAGTATTTGGATACTTTTACCTTTTGAGTAGATCATACATGATCATCCTCAAAAAGTTGTGTCTTCTAGTGTGTTTCTAAAACAATAAGAGGGATTGAAGACTATTTATACTAATTAGGGTTATTTTATTGAGATAATATTAGTTATAATTGATCAAAAGGTGGTTAACACTCCATGAAATTGGTTATGTCTCATTATTGAATTCTGTTGGCTTGTTTCTTCTCCCTCTCCTCTCCTTTTCTCCTATATCTCTAATTTTCTCCCCCATTTGAAAGGAGATTCTCATTTGACAAGGAAAAACCCTATCAAAATTTGTAAGAAAGACATTTTGAAGTAATAAATATAATTTTCACCTATCTCTTACCTCTAAATTATGTTTAGATAGCTTGTTCATGATGGCCTTATGAATAAGTGTTCTTCCATGTCCATTATCCTTCTTTCTTGCCTATTTTTAGGTGTTTTCAAGTTAGTTGTAGGTTTTAACTTGTGTTTTTATTCCATTTATGGATTCTTGGTGTGAATATTAGAATTCATCTTTGCTTCATTCCTTGCTTAATAAGCCTAGTGTATGAAATACTTACGCAAATTAGCTAGTTTGTGATATTGTGTGAGCAAGGATTGGTTTATGCTACATAAGTATTTATTTCAAGCTTATGTGAGTGTCATTTAAATTTTTTGTATCACCCATTTATCTCTCTTAGTTAACTTATAACCCCTTCTTTATCCCTTTTCCAAGAAGAAACATTAGTTTAGGTGATCTACCAAGAGGAAGTTGGCCTTCTCCAGAGGTTCAACCTCACTACAAGATACCCACATTTTGAAGTTGATCCAATATTTATGATGGGATTGGGAGAGATTGAATAAATCTCCTACAAGGGTGAAATTCTATACCAGAATAGTTACTTCTCTTAGCTATTGAATGGTTTTAAATAGTCTCCTCATTTTCCTCTACTCCTCATAAATAATTTTATCCTCCTTATTTTGGGTTTTTTCCTTTCCCATTTATATTTATGGTATGTTTGCTTTTTCAATAAATTCAACCATTTATCTATTGTTCCTCCTTCTCCATGTTTTAGTCTTTCTACCTACACATATTTGTAGCTTTGATCTTTATCTAGGAAATATTATATGTGATCACATGATTTGACAGAATGTCATAATGGTAATTTATTAAAGGTTGATGAAAATATCACATTTTTAGAAAGCAACATTATTATTTTTTACCTAATTGGATTTACAATACAAAAATAACTGATAATAGATTCAAAGAATAACCATTTCAATATTTAAAATGGTGATATGTATGTTTGTTCATCAAATGATAGAATGGACAAATTTTTCATGGTTATCTTCAAGTGAATAGGTGGTAAATATGAAAAAATATCATGATTAAGAGATATAGCTTGATAGATCATGTTCAATTCTCATACGATTGAGATAGGAAAACTAGATGTTAGTTGGTTGAATCAAGATGTGCAAAAGTGAGAAATAAATGTTATCAAAGATATTTATTAATTAGAGGGATATTTAAATTTTTACATAAAGGGAAATCAACTCTATATCCCAATGGATAAGGATTGAGTCACATATTGAGACCTGATTATTTTTAGAACTTCTAATGATAAGCCATTGATTGGTTTACAAAGTAACATTGTGGATTGATATGCATTCAAAGGGAATATTTTGTTGAATCCTAATTTAGAAGTTTTGAGTTAAAATTTTTAATTTATTAATGATATCTCAACTATACCTCTTTAGATAAGAGAAGGTTGAATAATAAAGGACAATCCTTTAAGATGACCATCTTGGTATTAATCATACCAATAGTGGTGGATTGGAGCTAAAATTGTGTACTAAAATAAAGAAAGTATTATTGTATCAAATTTATTGAAAATGAATTTAGGGAATATTTTAAAGATCTTGGAAATATTATAGATGCAACATTGATTTAGGTCTAAAAAACTCAAAGAGCTCAAGGATTTAGTTTTGTCACTTATGTATTGGAAGATGCAATAGGAGCATAGTTATGATTAGAAGAGGTAATTTTGGTTTTGGATTTGGTCAGGGATGTATTTTCATTATTTAAGATAATATTTATTGGGTCTCCATCAATGTGGTGAAATCATGGGTTAAATTGAATATAAATTATAGTCTTGCCAAAATTGCATTTCATCAATTATGTTCATAACAAGATTTTATATCATGAAGTATACCCAACATTGAATGATCTAATAGTCAATATAATTACCCTCAATATTGAAAGTATAAGACATATAAAAATTAACTTTTTCACCATTTATACTCATGTATAAGTGTTTATTGTCAATATTATGGTTGGTTAGTAATATCTCATTATGTATTCTACCTAATGTTCCAAATTCCATTCATTTACATTTCCTTTCATATTAGTTCAATCTTAGTTACAAACTCTTATGAGGGATGAATGTGTGGATTCTAAAGGAAATTATGAAATATTTATGTAAGGTGTTCACTCATAGTGAATAATCACACCATTTCCATTTCTAATAATGCAAGATAAATTCCATCACCTGATGTATTTGCAGGTAAATAAATTTCATTTGATTATTTATAAACTATAAAATGTGAGACTTTAAATGTTGCATTTATGGTGGATCTCAAAATGAATGAGATTAGAAATCTCAAAATGTGGGGTGTTGTCAATGTAGTGAACTCTCTATGGATTGAGGATTTCACTTAGAATAGGTGAGAAGTTGATGCTAGTGGTTTGGATAAATATTTTTTGTTATACTCATCCCTATGTTAGGGATTATAATGCCAAAATAGATATTATGAATTTAATTATCTATAATTATAAGAGGAAATGGATATTCTCAAGGATAAAACTTACAAATTATTAGCTTCTCTCCAAATACCATTAGAACTAATCTTTTCAAGGCAACATGTTTTTATAAAAGTTTGAATAGTGATCATGAATATATGAATGTAGGCCTAACTATTTCCCTTTGTCATACTTGGATTAGGAGTACCATGCATTGAAAATATTATTATTTTATATAGTGTTGATGATGAAGCATATTTTCCATAGGTCCCTATCAAAAATATTACAATGACTAATTGTCCAAGTCATGTGCAATTTATTTCTAACCCTAATATAAGAGGATTTGATCAACTCCAACTAAGGAAAGTATGATATTCTCAACTATTTAAGATGGTCAAACAAGGTTAGGGTGAGAATATTTCATGGTTTCATGAAATTTAATGATTTTAATATATAAAAATAGAATTAAATTTACAAGAGGAATCAATATTTATAGTGGAAAATGTGAGTAAATAAAGTAAACATGAAAGGTACTCTTAAGAACAAGCATATATTTTGGCATTTTGTCAAATGATTGAGATGAAAATTTTTCATTAGGGAATTTTGTCAAGTATTTCATGTTAAATGAGGCCCAAGGTGAGGTTGGTGAAAATTATATAATGTCTTAATAAGGATTTTCCTATAGAGTTGACGTTGCAAAGCTAGAGGATAATTTTATAGTGGTGAAGAAGAAATTTGTAAAATTTTGTAAGGTAATCCTCAATGTTCAATATGAAGAAGAGTTTTCTCTCTTTGAATTTTATTTTTTGTGAAAACACATAACTAAAAATTACATAAAATACATTATCCTTTTGGTATATCTGATAGCATATATTAGTCTAAGTAGATAGCATTATGATGACTTTAAGACCCATCATTTTATCAAAGATCAGTTGTTTCTTAGTTGATAAAGTTGTAATTTAAGAATTTATTTCCGAATGGATAAAATACTTTCCTATAATATAATATTCTAGGTTATTTCCATCCCTTATAGTTTAAAATCCCATTCGGATCATCAAATTGTTGTTGTAATTTCTAAAATTTAAAAAAAATAGAAAAAAATTTAAAGATTTTAGCTAATTTTGGGTTTGAGTTCAAATTTTTGGAATATTTTTTTTTGAAAATTAATTAATTAATTTAATTGAGAATTTTAATCACAATCAAAATATTTTTTGAACTATGCAAATACCCTTTCAAACTTCCCTATGTAAAAAGTCATTAAGTTTCTTGTAATTTACAAAAGTTCATTAAATATTTTTCAAGTTGTGATTAGATTTTCCCTTGATTTTCCATTTTTTTGTTTTTTAATAAAGGTATATCCACCTAATAATACAATATGGAATTTTTCACTGCATTACTAACTAATTTAAAGACTCATTTCCCACACTATTGACCTAAGTTCACTAATTTATCCATCTAACAATTTTTTGAACCAACAATGGTACAATTCTCAACATAGGAAAATTTTTGGTAATACTTATGGTGTTGTGTAGTTTGAGTAGGTTTTACCATTACAATGTTTTAATCCAGATAAATTCACAACACTGAGATAAATTTCATAATTATTTGGGGTGTTGCATATTTTGAGTTAGGTTTCTTATACCAATGTCATTTCACATCACAATTCACAACACTGGGACACATTTTTGAAATATTTTGGGTGTTAAATATTTTGATTTAGTTTTTTCATACTAATTTTTTTTTTAGTCTCAATTCACAATAATGGGACAAATTTTATAAACATTTACATTGTTTCATATTTTAAGTTTGGTTTCTTATACTAATGTCTTGGGGAAATTTTAGAAATAATTTGGGTCTCGCATATTTTGAGTTAGGTTTCCCATACCAATGTCATTATAAAATGAAATTCACAAAAATGGGGAAAATTTTATAAATATTTATAGTGTTTCACATTTTGATTTGGTTTTATTAGACTAATGTCATTGAGTGACACAATTCACAATAGTGGGATAAATTTAAGAAATAGTTAGGGTGTTGCATATTTTGATTTAGGTTTTGCTTGCCAATGTCTTTACATTACATAATTCACAAAACTATCATTATGTGGAACAATTTTCAACATTGGGATAAATTTCATAAATATGTGGGGTGTTGTATATTTTGAGTTAGGTTTGTCATACCAATGTCATTACATGATGCAATTTTTAACATTGGAACAAGTTTCATAATTATTTGGGGTGTTGCATATTGTGATTATGGTTTCTTATACCATTGTCTTTACATCATAATTTATAACACTGGGACATATTTTGAAAATATTTGGGATGTTTCAAATTTTGACCTAGGTTTCTTGTACCAATGTTGTTGTATGATACAATTCACAACAATGGGATTTTTAAAAAAATATTCAAGTTTTTACGTATTTTGAGATGGTTTTCTCATTCCAATGTCATTTAATGTCATAAATCAAAATATTATAATAAATTTTAAAAATATTTTAGGTTTTGATCATTTTGAGTTGGGTTTCCCATACCAATGTCATTGTGTAGCACAATTTACAACATTGGGACAATTTTTTGAAATATTTGGGATATTGCATATTTTTTTTTGAGATTATAATACAAATGCATTACATGATATAATTCACAAAACTAGGATAAATCTCATAAATATTTGTGGTGTTACATATTTTAAGTTATTTTCCTTATACTAATGTCGTTGTGTGGCATAATTAATAAAACTAAGAAAAAATACAAAATTATTTTAGGTGGTTCATATTTTGAGTTTGATTTCTTAGTGAAATGTCATTGTGTATCATAATTTACATCATTTGGATAAATTTTGGCATTATTTAGGGTGATGTATATTTTTAGTTAGGTTTTTAATACCAATGTCATCAATTGATGCAATTTTTAATAGTGGGATAAATCTCAAAAATATTTGTGGTGTTACATATTTTTAGTCATGTTTAACATACCAATGCCATTACACAGTGCAATTCACAACACTAGGACAAATTCCAAAAATATTTTAGGTGTTTTAGGTTTTGATTCATTTTTCTTATACCAAAGTTGTTCTATGGCACAAATCATAACATTAGCATAAATTTCATAAATATCTATCAAGTTTCATGTTCCAATGTCATCACATGTCAAGACTCATAAAACTAGGATTTATTTTGAAATATTTATTTTTTTGAATATTTTGAGTTAGGTTTCCCATATCAATGTTGTTATGAAACACAATTTATAATATTAAAAAAAAATTGAGAAATATTCAGGGTGTTGAATATTTTGAGTTAAGTTTACCATACCAATGTCATTGCATAGTGTAATTCGTAACATTGGAACAAATTTTGAAAAAATCTAGAGTGTTGGATTTTTGAGTTGGGTTTATTGTACCAATGTTTTTATGTGTAAAAATTTGTAACATTGGGAAAATTTTTGGAAAAAATTAAGGTGTTGGACATTTTAATTTTTTTTCCTATACCAATGTTGTTACATGGCATAATTTGCAAAATTAGGAATTTTTTTCTAAAAAAATTGGGGTATTACATATTTTGAGTAAATTTCTCATACCAATATAATTGTTTGACACAATTAGAAATAATGGTACATATTTTATAAATATTTATGTTTTGCATGTTTTGAGTCACATTTCTTATAAAAATGTCATTGTGCAACATAATTTGTAACACTAAGATAAATTTCAAAAATATTCAGGATGTTTTAGATTTAAAGTCAGATTTCTTAAACCAATTTTGTTGTGTGGAATAATTTGGAACACTAGCATAAATTTCATAAATGTTTGGTATGATTCATATATTGAGTGAAGTTTCAATTTCCAATATTTAGGAAATATTTGGAATAATTTGGAACACATGACAACTCATAACGTGAGGACAAATTTTGGAAATATTTAGGGTGTTGCATATTTTAAGTTAGGTTTCCTATACAATGTTTTTGTGCATCAAAATTTTCTACACTAAGACAAATTTCAAAAATATTTATGGTGTTGCATATTTTGAGTCAGGTTTATCATACCAATGTCATTGTAAAGTGTAATTCACAACACTAGGACAATTTTTTGATATATTTGGGTTATTCTATATTTTAAGTTGGATTTAAGAAATATTTTTGGTGTTGAATTTTTTGAGATGGGTTTCCCATTACAATTTTATTATCCTTCACAAATTTCAACATTCAGACAAATTTTATAAATATTTGGGGTTTTACATATTTTGAGTTAGGTTTCTTGTACCAATGTCATATTGCAACACAATTCACAACACTAGGTCAAATTTTGGATATATTTGAGGTGTTGACTATTTTTATTCATCTTTCCCATACTAATGTCATTTAATGGAGAAATTTACAACATTGGGAAAAATTATAAAATATTCAGAGTGTTGCATATTTTGAGTCAAGTTTTCTATACCAATGTCATTGTCCATCGTAATTTGCATAATTGACATATTTTTTGAATTATTCATGTGTTGTATATTTTGAGTCAAGTTTTCCATACCAATGTCATTATGTGTCATAATTTGAAAAATTGGGACAATTTTTAGAAATATTTGTTGTTTTGTTTTATATTTTCAATCATGTTACTCATCCTAATGTTATTTTGCATAGTAATTCACAAAATTTAGAAAATTTTGAGAATGTTTAGGGCGTTACATATTTTTGGGTCATTTTTATTTTACCAATGTTATTGTGGTGCATAATTTTCAAAATTAGGATGAATTTTGCAAATATTTGGGGTGTTGCATATTTTGAGTCAAGTTTCTCATAACAATGTCATTATTTTGGTGTAGTTCACAATAGTGGGACAAATTTCATAAATATTTAGGGTGTTTAATATATTGAGTCATGTTTCCCATACCAATGTCATTATGTGGTGCAACTCACAACACTAGAAATATTTTGGGTGTTACAGATTTTTAGTTGGGTTTCTTATACCAATTTTATTGTGCTAGCAAAAATTAGAACACTAACAAAAATTTTAGAAATATTTGGGATGTTACATTAATTGAGTCAAGTTTCCTAATATAATGTTGTTATATGTCACAATTTACAACACTTAAAATACTTTTAAAAATATGTTGAGGATTACATATTTTGAGTCAAGTTTCTCATACTAGTGTCGTTATAGATTACAATTCACAGCGCTCAAAAAAATATTAGTAATATTTTTAGTGTTGCATATTTTGAATTAGGATTATCATACCAATGTCTTTATGAGGTATAATTTATAACACTAGGAATTTTTTTGTAAATTGCATGGGTGTTTCATATTTTGAGTCATATTTCATGTACTAATGTCATTGCATTCTATAATTCTAAACACTAGAAAAAATTAAAATGGTTTAATTTTGTTACATATTTTGATTTGGGTTTCCCTAAAAATGTGAATTCATGTCATAATTCTCATCATTGGGAAAACAACTAGAGCTATTTGGGCTATTTCCTATTTTGAGTCAAGGTTCCCATATGAATGTCATTACTTGGTGCAATTTATAATACTAGGATAAATTCAAGAAATATTTTTGTGATGTGTATTTTGATTCATGTTTCCCATAGTAATGTAATTGTGCCATAAAATTGTCAACAATGGAAAAAATTTCATAAATATTTTTATTTTTACATATTTTGAGATATGTTTCCCATAGTAATGTCATTGTGCGGTGTAGTTCATAGCACTGGGACAATTTTTGAAAACATTTTATGTATTGTATATTTTAAATCAAGTTTCTTATACCAATTTAATTCCATGGTGAAATTTAAAATAGTGGAATAATTTTCAAAAAAAAATTGGGTGTTGCATTTTTTGAGTCATGTTTATAGTACCAATGTCATTGCATGATGTAATTTGCAACACTGGGACAAATTTCAAAACTATTTGGGGTGTTGTATATCTTGATTCAAGTTTCCTATATGAATGTTGTTGCATAGTGAAATTTATAAAACTATGAAACATTTAATAAATATATGGGGTGTTACTTTGAGATTGGTTTTCTACAACAATGTCATTATGCAGCACAATGTATAAGACTATGATTTTTTTTTTAAATATTTAAAATGTTCCATATTTTGAGTCATGTTTCACATACTAATGTACAATTCACAACATTGGGAAAAAATTGGAAATTTTTGGGGTTGTATATTTGAGTTAGATTTACCTTACCAATTTTGTTATATCACACAATTCAAAACACTGGAACAAATTTTAGAAATATTTGGGGTGTTGCATTTTTTGGATTAGATTTTTTGAACCAATGTTACACGATGAAATTTATAATATTGAGAAAACTAATTAAAATATTTAGGATGTATGTTTTGAGATGTGTTTCCCATACCAATGTCATTATGTGTCATAATTCACAACATTGGGACAAATTTTGTTAATATTTGTGGTGTTGCATATTTGAGTTGAGTTCCATATACTAATGTTGTTTATTGGTGTAATTCACAACCATGGAACAAAATTCAAAAATATCTGGGGTGTTTCATATATTGAATAATGTTTCTCATACCAATGTCATTACATGACATAATTCACATCACTAAAACAAAATTTATAAATATTTGGGGTTTTGTATATTTTGATTCAAATTTCCTATACCAACATTTTTGTGTGGCATAATTTGGATCACTAGCACAAATTTTATAAATATTTAGGATGTTACCTATATTGAGTCAAGTTTTAAATTCTAACATCATTATGTAGTGTAATTCATAACACTGGTACAAATATTTGAAATATTTTTGGTGTTAGATATTTTGAGTTGAGTATCCCATACAAATGTCATTATGTGGCATAATTAACAACACTGAGACAAGTTTTTAAAATATTTATGATGTATATTTTGAGTTTATTTTGTCGTACCAATGTCATTTCATGGTGTAATTCACAACACTAGAACAAATTTTGGAAATATTTGGGGTGTTTCATTTTTTGATACGAGTTTCCAATTCCAATGTCACTACACATCACAAATTTCAACATTGGGAAATAATTTAAAAATATATGGGTCTTGCATATTTTGAGTCAGGTTTCTCATACCAGTGTTTTTATGTGACACATCTCAAAACACTAGGTAAAATGTGAGAATATTTGGGGTGTGGCATATTTTGAGCTATGTTTCCCATGATAATGTCATTGTGTGGCATAATTCACAATACTAGGAAAATTTTCTAAAATATTTGTGATGTTTCATATTTTGATTCAAGTTTTTTGTACCAATGTGATTATGCATCATAGTTTATATCATTTGGGATAAATTTTGGAATTATTTTGTGTTGTATATTTTGATTTGGGTTTCCCATACTAATGTAATTATAAATCACAATTAGTAACATTGGGAAAATTTAAAAATATTTTGGGTTTTCTATTTTGAGTCATGTTTCTCATTCCAATGTCATTGTGCATCACAATTCACAACACTAGGATGAATTTAGGAAATAGTTGGTCTATTTGCATATTTTGAATTGGGTATCTTGTACTAATGTCATTATTCAAAACAATTCACAACATTGGGAAAAAACTTGAAAAATATTTATGGTGTTGCATATTTTGAGTCATGTTTATCTTACCAATATTGTTATGTGGTGTAATTTGCAGTACCAAGAAATTTTTTAGAAATATCAGGGTTGTTGCATATTTTGAGTCATGTTTCACTTGACAATGTTAGTACATTATGCAATTATCAACATTAGGAAATTTTTAGAAATATTTTTGGTGTTACATATTTTTATTTAGTTTTCCCATATAAATGTAATTAGACATTACAATTTTCATCATTGAGAAAATTTTGGAATTATTTAGTTTTCTTCCTATTTTGAGCTGAGTTTCTCATACCATTGTCATTTCTCAGTGAAATTCACAATACTAGGATAAATTTTATAAATATATTAGGTGTTACATATTTTGAGTAGGGTTTCCCATATCAATTTTATTGTGTGGTGTAATTAACAACACTTGTTAAAAAATTAGATACATTTGGGGTGTTACATATTTTGAGTCTAGTTTCTGATAGAAATGTTATTACATGGCATAATTTGTAGCACTAACAAAACTTTGACAAATATTTTGGTCTTATATTTTGAGTTAGGTTTCTCATTGTAATTTTGTTATGCATTAAAATTCACAAAATTGGAACAAATTTAAAAATAAAATTGGGTCCTACATATTTTCAATTAGTTTTCCTATACCATTATCATTACACAACACAATTCACAACACTAGGACAATTATTGGAAATATTTAGAGTGTTGCATGTTTTGAGTTAGGTTTCTCATACAAATGTTTTTGCATGGAATAATTCATAATATTAGGATAAATTTAGGATATATAGTTGAATATTTTTACTCACATTTCTCGTACAAATAATTATGTGTGGCATAACTCACAACACAAGGATAAATTGTATAAATATTTGGGGTGTTGTATATTTTGAGTCATGTGTCCTGTATAAATGTCATTGCATGACAAAATTTATAACACTAGAAAAGTTCTAAGAAATATTTGGGGCATGTCATTATACATCACAATTCACAACACTGGTACAAATTTTGGGAATATTTGTGTTGTTTCATATTTTTAGTCATGTTTCCCATTCTAATGTCATTTTCCATCAAAAAATCCCACATTGGGAGAAATTTCAAAAATATTTGGGGTGTTTCATATTTTGAGTCGAGTTTCACATACCAATATTGTTATATGGAAAAATTAACAACACTAAGACAAATTTAAGAATTATTTAGGGTGTTGAATATTTGTAGTTAGGTTTGTGTATCAAATGTTGCATGGTGCAATTTGAAACAATGGGATAATTTTTTGAGATATTGGGGGGGGGGGTGGATATTTTGAGTCATGTTCCTCATACCAATGTCATTAAATGGTACACTTTTTAATTCTAGTAAAACAATCATAAATATTTGGGGTGTCACATATTTTGAGTTGGTTTTCACATAAAAATGTCATTACTTAGTGCAATTTGTACTAATGAGACAAAATTCTAAAATATTTTTGGTGTTACCTATTTTTTGTTAGGTTTGTTGTACCAATGTCATTCTGTATTGCAATTCAAAACATTAGTACAAATTTCATAAATATTTAGGGTTTTATATATTTTGAGTAGATTTTCCATATGAATGATGTTTCATGGTGAAAATCATAACACTAGAAAAAAATTATAAATATTTGGGGTGTTGCATTTTTTTAGTCTAGTTTGTCATTGCATAACACAATTTATAACACTAGGATAAATTTTTTAAATATTTAGGGTGTTGCATATTTTTAGTCATGTTTCTTGTAGAAACATCATTGCATAAAAAAATTTGCAACATTGGAAAAAAATGCAGAAATATTTGGGGTGTTGCATATTTTAAATTAGTTTTTTTATGCCAATATCATTACATAGTGTAATTCACAACATTGGAATAAATATTAGAATTTTTTTTGTTGTTTCATAGTTTGAGCTGAGTTTCCCATACCAATGTATTTTTACATCACATTTTAAATATATAGACATATTTCACAAATATTTTGGGTGTTAAATATTTTGAGTTAGGTTTTTTTTTTTAACAATTTTATTATGCAACACAATTCACAACACTATGATATATTTCATAAATATTATGGGTCTTGTGTATTTTGAGTTAGTTTACCATAATATGTTAAAGTTAAGCTCTCCATTTGGAAGAAAAGGGAGAAAAAGAATAGAGAATATGAAGAATTGGTTAAGGTAATCGAGCCTTAGACAACTAGAGGATAGTGGCTAGGATGTCTTGGAGTTAATAGGTGGACTTTCTGTTAACTTTTTTCATAATTTATTTCCATTGAGCTAACATAGTTTTGTTTCCTCATCTAATCTCTTGATTTTAGAAGAATAATACCACTTGGTTTATTCTACCTAATTTATTGCTATGTCCATTATTGTGAATTAGCCTCCATGTAGTTCTTTGTTGTTTGAAGTCCTTGGAGAGGTTGTGTTCCTAATTGCTTGACTAGAATGCTATTAGTTTTCTTGATTGATTATCTATTTATTATCATGACACCATGAAATGGTTGTATATGAGTAATAATTTCATAATGTAAAATTGTCAAGTCCTCCTATGTGGGTCATGGTAGTAGACTAATTGACCCTCATATGAATGCCATGGTGAAATAATGTCAATCCCTTCGATGACATTTAGAGTGGAAAATTACTTAACCTTCCTCTAACCAATGGATGAAACTAACTGACTGAGGTATCCTCTTGATATCCACTCAAAAAATAGGCCTTTTTGTGTTGATAAATCATGTATGATTGTTTCTATATTATTAATTTTTTACTTCACTTGAGTGAGAATTTTAATGATTGTTTGACTTATATTTGGGATTATGAGTCTTCTCAAGTAATAACTAGGATTATGATTATAGGTGGTGCATGGTCTCTCCCATTGTGTTAAGTCACCTTTTACTTTACCAAGTAATGTATACATGGTCAAATTTGGAAGTATCAAGCTCAAGGGTGTATAGAGTAGTATATTAATGATGACAAAAGGTTGAGTGGTGAGCCTTCCTTCAAAATGCCTACATATGCTTTAGAGTAAACAATGAATCTTCTTAAAGATATGTTATTTTATTATTAAATCAACCTTAGGTTTATGCCTCATTTTTATGTAAATAAATGGATGAAATATTATGAATTTAAAAAATTAATAGAAGCTTTCTTTCACTTAATAACCTTGTGAAAGATAGCATGTGGTGATATGGCCTAGTTATGGGTGAAGAATTATTTTTATATTTGATGAAAATATCTTGTATAAACTAATATGTAATTGGAAGGATATATTTTGAATGAATAACCTTAAGAAGGATTGGTTATGTAAATAAACCATCTTTATCTTATATGGCTTCTTTAATAATAAAAATAATATGATTCACTTACTTAAATATGTGTTAAGATCAACCTATTGAATGTGAATTGCATTCCTTCTTATGTTTATATGTGATATATTTAAATGGATTACACTAATCCCATATGTGTATAACACATATAAAAATTTGTGAGGTTGTCATTGAGAATAAAAATATAGCTTGTATGAATAATCTAAACATTAATGTTATTTTGGAGGAATTATGTCTTGAGAAAGAAGTCCATAAGTAAAACATGTGGATAAGTTATATGATTTAGACCTTTCTTGAAAACAATACCAACTAATAATAAAAGAGAATTTTAATAGAGCTTGGATTTAATGTTATAGATATAATAAGGTATGTAAAAATTTATGTTTTACTAAGGTCATCCTTATAAAGGATAAATTGAAAAGAAGAGGATTTTGAAGACTGACCCTAATATTATGTTTTACTATTGGTAAATCTATCAACTATACTCTAATATTGGATATTATGGAATGAGTATTTATGATAAATATAAGAAGTGTAATATTCTAATGAGAAAAATCAAATAACTCATAAGATCAAGTTTGTATGGTTTATATTAGTCAAGTAAGCCAATGAGAATATAGGTTTACTATTATGGGGACGATTTAAACATCAACACCTCCTTGTTTATTCAATTTATGCTATGGTATTATTTTTTGGGGCATTTGAATGGCAACATCCATTAATATTCATATTTTAAATTATCTTAGTGATGTTATAATTCATCTAGTCTTTTTATATTTCTTCAAATAGATTTTGCCTTCATTGAGTATTTCATGAAGACATAATTAGAGTTTGCCCTTAGCTATTTTTGTGTCCAGTGAAAATACCAAGTGGAAAATTTACATAACTCAAAACCTCAAGAGGATTAAACCATTGGGATAATCATATAATTCCTCCAAGGTCTCAAGTGCCTGAGAAGCTACCACAAGGCAACTTATTAGAGCTTGGAACCTTGGAAGTGTTGAGCCATTGGGGCTATGCCCAAATGCCTCTAAGGTCTTAGTAGACTAAGAGGCTATCACGTGGAAACTTCTTAGAGCTCAGACCCTTAAAAGGGTTAAAATATTATGGATAATACCCCAATTATTTCATGACCCTAAGAGCCTACATCCTAGAACTCAAAATCCTAATGGTTAGTGAATAGCATTGAAATTGAGGTCCTCTATCCATGATAAGTGGTACAACCACATCCCATGCTAAGGTCAACTAGAGTATTATTGAAGAGGCCACATGTTACCTAACTACATCAAAAGTGGTTGAGTTTAATATTTGATGATCATATCAATATTAGTTTAGTAACTATAGGCATAGACAAGATAATGTAATCTTTAGTATTTATCATAAGGATTATAGATTTTAACCTCTTCATTAGTAGCATGTACCTATTAATTGATCTATGATAATTCACAAGGATTTCACACACACCCACACATATGTATGTGTGTGTGTGTACACACACACACACACACACACACACACACACACACACACACACACACACACACACTGTTGGGGATCAACCAACAATAGATTACACTTATGAAAGCAATAAACACAGAATTAAATCAGATAGATAAGTAACTAGAATCAAATAATAGCAACAAACAAGAGATACAAGAAACCACCCTAAAAACTTGTATTAAAACTCTTTACAAAAGGAATACAATTGAAGAAAATTCTTTCTTCCACACCTCTCTCAGATGCACAAGATCTCTCTCTAGATATCTATCCCTTAAGAGCTCTCTCTCTCAAGTACAATCAATTCCAACAACCTGGATTGATACAACTCTGTACTGTTCTTCAACATTCACATACAATGAACTACTACAAATAATTCACACAAGCTAAGAAGATCTAATTCGACATATAGAATTAGGAAACTTGAGCATGCACTTACAACCAACAGTTAAGCCTCTTAAACAAGGGCTCTAAAAACAATCTTTATAATAATAGAAATGTGAACTTAAGACTAAGACATAAACTCATCATGTAAACACTCGCTTCTGTCCTCAGAAATAGTATTCTGGACACACAGGTAACCAATGCCAGTTCCTGCTGCTTGCCTGTGACCGACGTCGGTCGATCCTCTACCAATGCCAGCGTCTCTACAACTGCACTAGACTGACATCGATCACTCCTGACCGACGCCGGTGACTGTGTAAACCTGAAACATTGTAATGTGCTCATATGTGAAACTTTTAGGCTCCACACCTTAACAATCTCCCACTTAGAGATAAATAGTTACACCAGTACCTGTACAACAACATCTTCTGGCTCCTCCATCTTCAACTCAATCATGAAGACCAACAGAAGTTGAATGAAGATTCAACTTCTCCTTTGTAACTGGCTTGGTTAACATATCAACAGGATTCCTATTTGTATGGATCTTATCCAGCTTCAAATCACCATCTTCCAATACCTACCGTATGAAGTGGTACCTTAGCTGTATGTGCTTGGTCCTTGAATGAAAGGCTGAATTCTTAGCCAAATGGATCGCACTCTAACTAACACTATACAATCTACAACTCCCATGCTCCCTTCCAAGCTCTTCCATGAACCGTGTCATCCATATCATCTCTTTGTTAGTTTTTGTGGCTGCAATATACTCTACTTCTATAGTTGACAAGGCAACAACCTTATGCAACTTAGATATCCAGCTAACTACCATTCCACCTACAGTGAAAACATAACCTGTAGTGCTCTTCCTGCCATCCAAATCACCTGCCATATTTGAATCTACATAACCATGTAGAGAAGTGTCTGAACCTCCATAGCACAAGTGCCTATTGCTGGTTCCTCTTAGATATCTAAGGATCCACTGAACTGCTTTTCAATGTTCCTTACCTGGATTGGCCATATACTTACTTACAACTCCCACTACTTGGGCAATATCCGGTCTAGTACACACCATTGCATACATCAAACTCCCTACTGCGGAAGAATATGGAACCTTACTCATGTACTCTACCTCATCATGTGAATTAGGACATTGTTCTTTACTCAACTTAAAATGTCCAGCCAAAGGTGTGCTTACCGGTTTAGCATCCTGCATATTGAACCATTTCAACACCTTGTCCACATAATCTTCTTGAGACAATATCAACCTATGATTTTTCCTATCTCTCTTAATCCTCATGCCAAGGATTTTCTTTGCTGCTCCCAAATCCTTCATAGCAAACGTTAGAGCTAATTTCACCTTAAGCTCAGAGATATCCTACATGTGTGATCCTGCAACCAGCATATCATCTACATATAACAATAGAATAATGTATCTACCATTATCAAATCTCTTGAAATACACACAATGGTCAGATTGACACCTACTGTAGCCATGCTCAGTCATAAACCTATCAAATTTCAAATACCATTGCCTAGGAGCTTGCTTGAGGCCATACAAGCTTTTCTTCAATCTGCACACTAACTTCTCCTTACCTTTGACCTCAAATCCTTTCAGTTGTTCCATATAAATTTCCTCATCCAAATCTCCATGAAGAAACATTGTCTTAACATCTAGCTACTCAAGATGCAAATCCTCAACAACAACCAAAGACAATACAATCCGTATAGAAGTCATTTTAACAACAGGAAAAAAAATCTCACCAAAATCAATACCTGGCTTTTGTGCAAATCCTTTCACTACCAATCTAGCCTTATATCTCATCTGTCCATTCTCACCTTCTTTCAACCTGTAGGTCCATCTGTTCTTTAATGTCCTCTTACTAGCTGGCAACTCAACCAAATCCCATGTTTGGTTCTCTCTTAAGGACTCCATCTCCTCAACCATGCCATGCTCCCACTGACTCTTGGACTCCACCTGTATTACTTCTTTAAAACTCTCTGGTTCTCCACCATTAGTTAGCAATAAATAAAATAAAGAAGGAGAATATCTAATTGGAGGCTTACTCACCCTTTCAGACCTCCTTATGGGTGTTTGAGACTTGTTCATAACACGTTGTCCACCCAAATTCTCTGACAGTGACCGACCTCGATCACCTCCAGACTTGTTACTGGCTGACACTAGTTCTGCCTGACCGACGTCGGTTCCTTTCCTGCTGACATCGGTCTCTGTATGACCGACCTCAGTTTCTGATATGTCGATGATGGTTCCTAACCTACTGACGTCGGTCTCTATGTTTTACTATAAGTTATTATTTCTTTTTCCTGTGAGCTCATTTTGGACCATCACCTCATCTAATTCACTATTGCTCTGACCAGATTGATTCAGCTTCTTCAGTTGATCACTGTACATCACTTTTTCATTGAAAACAACATCATGACTCCTAATTACCTTGTTAGTTCCTAGATTCCAAAATTTGAAACCAAAATCATTTGAGACATAGCCAATAAACGTGCACCTCATAGACTTAGCATCGAGCTTCTTTCTATTTTCCTTATCTACGTGCACAAAGGCTTCACAACCAAAAACTTTGAGAAAAGAGAGATCTACCTTTTTACCTGTCCAAACCTCTTTTGGAATTCCACCATCCAAAGTTGTAGAGGGTGCTCTATTAATCAGGTACACTGCAGTGTCAACAGCTTCTGCCCAAAACTCTAAAGGCAAACCAGCATGCAATCTCATACATCTTGCACACTCCATGATTGTTCTGTTCATCCTTTTAGCAATCCCATTCTACTGAGGTGTCCTTGGAACGGTCCTTTGCCTATGAATTCCATGCATGTAACAATACCAGTTGAACTTATAACTACAGAACTCTCCACCATTGTCAGATCTCAGGCACTTTAATCTTTTGCCTGTTTCATTCTCAACCATAGCTTTCCAAATCTTAAAGGTCTCAAATACATCAAATTTCTTATTAATACAGTAGATCCATACCTTTCTTGTAGCATCATCTATGAACGAAACATTGTACTGTGATCCTCCAATAGAAGCTACCTGAGCCGGTCCCCACATGTCTGTGTGAACAAGCTACAACTTATGCTTCTTCTTTGTAGACCCAGTCTTGAGAAAACTAACCCTTTTCTATTTTCGAAATACGTAGTGCTCACAAAATTCTAGATCCATGCTTTTCAAATCTAAAAGCTTACCTTTAGACTTAAGAATTGACATCCCCTTCTCACTCATGTGGCCAAGCCTTGAGTGCCACAATTTCGCATCCACATCTAAAGTAGATAATACAGAAGGAGAATTGTTAGTAACACAATTACACAAATAGAGAGTACCTACTCTCTTACCTCTGGCCATAACAAGTGCACCCTTGGTCACCTTCCAAGATTCTGCTGTGAGAGTTACTATACAACCCTCATCCCCTAACTTTCCTGTAGAAATCAAATTTCTCTTCAAGCTAGGAACATGCATAACTTCTCTCAACACCCATGTGTTGCCATTCTGCATTTTCAGCTGCACTTTACCTTTGCCAATAATTTTACAGGGTTCATCATCCCCTAGATATACTATTCCAAAATCTCCATGGATATAGTCACAAAAATATTCCCTATTAGGGGTAGCATGAAAAGATGCACCAGAATCTAGCACCCAAGGTTCTATATTATTATGCAAAGAGAATATTAAGGCATCTTGTGCAATACCTGAAACCTTTGCTTCTTCTTTTCCTTCATGCTGATTGTCCTCCTTAGGTTTTGACCAGCAATCTCTGCTTATGTGCCCCATCTTTCCACAATTCTAGCATTGTGGCCTTCTGCCATTTT
>JARHVA010000243.1:170000-435000 GCA_037957365.1 Torreya grandis
ATGAGAATATATTTTAAATATGATTCTATCTCAAATAAATCTTTCATTATATACTTTAAGTAATCCACCATACTCTTGAAGCCTAAATGGTCTTACAACACAATATGACACATGGAAGAATGGCCTACATAAAAAGTGGCCTCTTTTTAGTAAAATATGATAATATTACATTAATATCAGTAAAATTAGTTTATGTTTAGTAATTTTTCCCTATTAACACCAATAAGAACCTAATGGTTTCCTTAATGGAGTATTTACAATCTGATTGTAAACTCACAGTGTTGATAGTGAAATATAAGAAGCAAACCCTGCAACCCTAGATGCTCATTGATGTTCACTTAGAAATTATAAAATGAATTTATAAGGATCAATATTAAACAATTAAATAATTATGTATTTATTAAAATCTATAGATACCCTTTTAATTCTCCTTGATTGTCACCTGTAGGTGGCGTAGTCAATACAGTCCATTAACTAGCCTAGGCAAGTAGATGAAATAGTTTGGAAAGTTATCAAAGGTTAATTATGGATTTAATATGATTGATACCACTCTCATATTTGTAAAATAAACTTCATTATTATCTTATATTAATGAAACAAATCAAATACTAGGTTTCTAACTTTAGGCACAATTAAACCATAACCCTACAAACAATCACTAGGGTCAAAAAACTAGTCTAGGTTTTGTGATATTTAGATCTATGAATAAGTTACCAAGCCTTAAAATTTTGTAAATAACATATATAATACATAATTAATCCATATATAACATCAAATTGACCATTTAAATAGGATATATTCCCTTTATTTTGTCTCAGATAGAGGGCATTCCAACAGTGAGATGATTATAGGTTTGGCATGAAGATGGTAAGAGAGTGTGATAGGAAGACTTGGAACATTGTAAAATGATTAAAAGAGTTTTAATTATTGTGATTTTTTTTTTAAAAACCATTCACATATGATGGAAAACACTTAGATGTGGTCATGGGTAATAAGGCATAGTCAGGTCTATTAGGCCAAACACTAGAGCAAAGCCTAAAAAGGGCCTAAATTCACTTATAAGAACATACGACCATTAATATAAATTTTAAGACCTTTAAAATTAAGTATATTATTAGTTATAACCACTGGTTTATATAGGAAAAACACAAACTGGTCATTTTGACCCAATTCTATCACAGGGGTACACAAAATGCACTCAAAATCTTAATAGGCCATTTTAAATGCTCATACCTATACAAATACATTTCATGGAACATAAATGAGATAGGGTAGTTAAAGGGGGTAACATTCTCCAAATTTTCAAGATTTGGATGTCGAAGTTTTATGAATTATCACTAAGAACCAAAACTTTCAAAAACCCTCCTAAAACCCTGGTTTTGACCTGATGGAAAAATTATGCAAGGAGATGTACTTATAGGAGGAAATTTGTCCTAGAAAGTGTTTTTAAATTGTATAATACTCCCTGAAGATCCTAAATATCAAATTTTTTTGTACCCTACTTATATAGACAAGTTAAAAATAGGGTTTTTTTTATGTTTTGGGTGTTCTATAGGTACAAAAGAGTTTAAACCAATGATACTCAGTGTAAAAGCTATATGGGAACTTATGACTCACTAAATACATTTCTCACATTATATAAACATATAAACATCTCTATTGAGTCATTCATCTTAAGTAGTATTGGACAAGCAATGAAAAGATATAGTGATTACCAAGTGAGAAGATAATAAGTCCAATTTTGGATTTTTTTAAGGTCTAATTGATGGACTATAACAAAAATATAATTTTTATATGTGTCCTAACATGTATTACATGGATTTTATTGATCAAATTAAGACCAACTTGATGATAAATATTAAGAATGAGGCCTAGAAGACCAATAAATGACTGAAGATGGTGAGTACAAGTGTAATGTAGGAGGCTATCAGTTAGGGAGACATGATTATTTTCATATCTTATTTTAAAAATCCATAAGATAGTGCATATATGTAAATTCTTCCTATTTTAGTTTTGAGAAATCAAGAGATGCCTCATCATGAAGGCAATTTTCAAGAAGGCCATTTAAGGACCCTACACTAGTTTGAGGAGTTTTTCATCCTTCATATGGACACTTGAATAAGAATAATTTCATGGTCTATTATCCACTATATTATCATGAAATTTAATGGTTTTCATGCATTAAAATTTGACATTCTGACCCTTGAAATTCTCTTCTTCTCTCTTTTCACATGTTTTATAACTATACATAAGTTTGGATTTTGTATAAAATATCCACACCTAATATGGCAAAGCCCTACTAGATTGATACTATATTTTGACTTTTAAATAAATATTTTCAGCCTAGTTTTTATTTCACAATCTATTTTATCTAAGTGTGTGAAATGGTTTTTATTTAAATGTCAAGTGATTAGTATATATCCTTACTTTCTCTTTGCTCTTCCATGTTTAATGCAAGTAGTTTCCACTCTAACAGGTCACATGAAGTGTATTCAAGTGTATTTATCTATATTTCAGTATAAAGAGTAGCCTTAGTTTCTATAATATGAACTTTGGTCCATTCACCTTGAGTATTTCAATACATATCATCTCCATGTTTGAAATATTAATGTTAGAGAAATTCATGATTTTGAGATTAGTGTTGTTAGTCATGTTTCTTAGTGAAATTTTATGGTATTATAGTGGATATATTTATGGTATATAAGCTCATTAAAGTGTCTTATTTTTGTGTTACTTCTATACATTTTCATCTAAGCAAATAGGTAGTTTAGGTGATAAGCAAGCAAAGAAAAATCTAGGAAGATATCCCTTCAACCTAGTTGTTTACCTCTACTATAGGCAAACCATAGGCCTAGAGGTAATCCTATGTTTCCAAAATATTATATGAGAATTGAATAACCATAAATAGGGTGAAATATTTGGATATAATAGTATTGGTATTCCCAATGGGAACATTGTCTCAATTACATCTTGTCAAGGTGAATGTTGGTCTTCATAACATCATAGTTGCATATGGTGTTCTAATCAACATTTGGTGACTCCATTCAAGGTAATTTCTAGTTGTAGATCAATTTTTATCAATTCTTTGTTCATACTTCATATTCCTTACTAGGTCAACTACTAGTAGAGGTATCAACACCATAAACTTGCTCCTTCAACTTGAACTTCCTCTTAAAGTTTAACATCCTCTAAATAAATTGACATTTGAAGAACAAGATGAATTTTTAAGATAAATATATCAAGAGGGTGAAGAGGACCTTGAGGATAATGTGGCTAGGTAGCATGCCTTCATGGCATTTAACACTAAAAATCCCATATAACTCAGTGCATAGGATGATATAACCCCTAATCCTACCAAAATAGTTCCCACTTTCAATGGAAAAGGTCATGTCACCCCTAGTGAGCATATTAGGGACATGTCAAACTTTAGCATCTCTCATAATGTTACTAAGGTCAACATTACCATTAGACTTCTTGTCATGTCACTTAAATGGAAATAAATTAACTGGTATATGACATTTTTGGGAGGATGTATCACTAATTGGGATGATTTTTAAGATTTATTAACCTTAAGGTTTGAAGATAAAAGTGATCACATATCACGCATATATCACCTCAATGTAATTCAAAGGGGTGATAAGGAGACTATGCATGACTTTAATGAGATATTCCAAATAACTTGGCATATGATTCCTCTTTCCATGAGACATCCTATAATATTTATCTTCCCACATACCTAATAACTATTGTAACTATCATAGCTATCATTTTTTAGTCCATGGGTGGTGACACCTTACTTGAATCATATGACCTAGCCATTAGAGTTTATAATGGCTTAATATAATTTATAAAAATACCTATAAAATTATACATTCCCATTCTACCAAACATGTTTTATGTTTATCTAAGTGTTTTTCAAATACCAATGGAAAATACCAAGTCTAAAGCTAACCCTAATAAGGTAGAAGATACCATTGATTTAGATGCAAGGGTCAAGACCTTAGAATCTTAGATTAGGCAACTACATCTATAATGTGGAGTTAATCTAAAAACTTATCCTTATACATGATAAGTAAATAGGTTCCCACCTCAATAATATGATTAGGGTAGGGGACAAGGACATCCTAACTTTAATAAGCCAGCTAATGCATATAACCCAGTCTCTACCTCTAACATAAGAAACATAGTACCAGTTCATAATAACTTAGTTGTAGAAGAAGAATGATATAAAGGACAATTCATGGATGTAAGTTAAGGTAGGGATAAATATTTGGTTTCTCAAGGAAGAGTTACTACTCAATTTTTAGCAAAAAATGAGAATTACATGCAAGTAAATGAAGGATGGCATCCCCAAAAGGTGAACCTTGCAAACTTCCTAGTAGAAGACACAAAGGTCCTAAATTAAAATACCTCATTTGTAGATAATACTATATCTAAGAGGAGAGATCTAAGAGATGATCATGGTGTTGACATAAGTTCAAGAAACCCTCTTACAAGGTAGAAAGGTGTGAGTCTAGGTGTGGCAGTCCCTACAACTCCTACATCTCCTCAAAATTTGAATGTTGGAAGGGTGAATCAAAGTGATATAATTCCTCAAGGTTTAAGAGTTTTCTTGCATGATTGTCTTAGCTTCCTAATTATTTAAGATATAGTAGTGGTTTATTTGCCTACCCAATTTTCTATCTGCCTCTCAAGGGATTTCACATCCAAGATAGGAAGCTACCTCTCAACTAATTGATCCTTCTAGGCCTTTCAGACAAGTTAAGGAAAAAGGTAACTACTAGAACTCAACCATTCGATAAGTTTCATATTGAGTGCTATGTGGAAGCAAGATCCAACTAAAATTATTTCATTAATGATCAAGAAGAGTCTATTATGTATAATTGAGCATCGTCTAATCTCGAGGGCATAACTAATATTTTCCTACATAAGTATGGTGTTGATGCTTATAGACATGATCCATGCATTCTATTTAAGCATATTGATCATGTCACATATATCATCCATGATGAAAGTTATGGAAAATCTAAGGTAAACTTTGAAAACTCTTTTTCATAATTTTTTTGAAGGTAAACCTTACTCATATGCATGATGATGATAGTTTTCAAATCATGGTATATCAGGATGGTGAAGAGAATAATTACATTATCCTTACACAAAATGGAGGATTCCTTCAAGGTAATAACCATGAAGAGGATGATGACTTATGGCAACAATTTCATTCCATAGTTTAGGAGTTTGAGTAGTTGAGTAAGTCTACTCCCCTTCTTAAGAAACATGAACCTAAAAATGAATTTTTTGATGAATCTCCTAAACATGAAAGAGAGTGTCTTTTTAATCTTGACAATGTATGTAAAATTACTATCAAAGAAGCTATAATCATAGAGGTTTATAGTGAAGATAAGGTAGAAATTTTTGTGTTTGAAGAGAAGTATAGACCTGAGTCTAAATTTTAATCAATTTTAGATGTGTTGGAATAGCAGGAATATAAACTTGATGGTCCTATACATCAATTTTATCATGTTCAATAAGAATTCAAGGTTGAAGCAACTTTGATGACTCCTTAGTTCTAGTTTGATAAAGGTCAAGTAATATGCAAGTTCAAAGAAAATTTTTGGAGGGATTGATGTAATGTCCTTGAAAGATCCAAATGAAATACTTCAAGTCAATAAAAGATCTAAAGATGGTAAGTAACCATCTATATAGGCAAGTGTTTATTGATAAGTATGATTCACATGATATATTGATTTATTGGAGAATAAATGATGTAAGAAGTACTATATTTGATCTTGGTTGAATTAATGATGATTTTTATTCACCTCAAGTGTTTTAGGTCTTGTACATAATATGATGTGTGTGTGTCTTTGCTTATGTTTTGTGTGTTTTCTCTAAGTGTTCTTGAGAACAAAAGTGTGTTCCTTCAGTGTCTTGTATTGTGTGGTTATTTTTTTTTCTTGGTATGTTTTGGTGTCTTTTTAGAGGCAATTTAATGTATATTATAGTTCATATGTGACTCCATATCCTAATTAATAGTAGGATAGTGTTCTTTTGCATGGATAGCTTGCCACCCCTAAGAAATCACCAAAATGTTGACTAATTTGACCATAAGTCAAATTAGGTCAACTTAATATATATTAAAAATTGTTATATGGATATAAGAGGGTGTAAAATTTTTACCATGGTCTTTAATTAGGTTAAGAATATGTGCTTTAGCTTTATGATATTTGTATAGTTTGCCTTATGTCATTTTAAGTTCACTTTTGGGTCCTTTATTGAACTTGGAAGAGTTTACCATATAGTAGAAGTGTTAAAAATGAATATTAAATTTCCCCAACGTAATAATATGTTGTATGAAATATTTTAAAATTAAAAAAATGTAGGTGTAATTTCAAAACAAGAAGATCAGTGGGTAAAGTGGAAGTTTCAATTAGTTGTACAACCTGTGTAGTAGTTATGGCATGTGTGGATACTTTAGAATTGACTCTTTAGGTACCCTTAAATAAATTTAATGTTTAATAATATTTGATAGACCTGAAATTGATCAGAGTTTTTCAATCTCTCCTATCACTCTCTTAGACAAGCAAAAAATGGTCAATCATTTTTTGCTTAGTACGACCAGGAGGAGTTGAGTCAGAGAAAATGCACTTGGTGGGTGGTAGTAATTGTTTTACTTAAAATTAATGGTATTGGTTATATTATTGATGATATATGATCTATGAACCATTAATAATAATTTTAGATCCCCTTTTCAACATGCACATCTCTATACCCTTTAGTCTTATTCATTGTTTGGATTGTTATATACAAGTCAAGTGGTGTATCTCCTCTTAGAGAGTGTGACCATCATTATCATATTATTATTAGTCTAGTTTAACATGTGAAATTTATGGAATGGTCTTTGAATATCTCACTTTTATAGTTGAATGCTTCATTGTGGTATTTAGACATTGTTTCCACCAGTTGCAAAGCTATCTTCCTACATTGCTTTCTAAAACAAGGATAAAATGTTATTTTCAACATATCATAATAATGATGATTAGTTTTCATTCATGAATGTATTTTTCTCAAGAGTGTTGCTTGTGATATGAAAGGCCTAATAATTATACACAATCAAATTTCCTAAGATAGTCACCCACAGTCAAGTGAAATAAGCCTTGACTAGTCATGTTGAAGAAGAAAAGATATTTCAAGGTTGCTAAGAGGATTGTGAAGTAAGAACAATAGGAATTTTATATCTAAAAATTTATCAATATGATGAAAAGTTTCCTAATTATCACATAGTATTGAACTGATGTTCACCTACAAGTAGCTCCAATAGAGGTCTAAGCAATTTTAAAATATACATACATGAAATCACTTGACACTTTCAAACAAGTCTAAGGGCATATAGATGAACATTATGAAAATGGTGAGGTATTTATGTGTAGTCAAAATTGAGTTAAAGATGTGAAAGTTAGGAATATTAATTTGAGACACTTTACCTTAATTCCTTTGAATCACATTTTACTCAAATGTTATGCCACTCCATTGTGAAATGTCTTGAGGTCTAGGTAATCTAAGTGGTTTCAATCATATAGTCTAAGAATAGAACAATGTATTGACATGATAGAATGATTTTTTGGTCATGAGAGGAAAGTGTAAATAGTATTACATTTCAAATATACTTTCACTATAGACTTTCATAAATTTATAATAATCTTGAAGCCTAAATGACCTTACAATATAATATGACACATGGAGTCATGGCCTGCAAACAAAGTAGCCTCATTTGAGTAAATTATGATACTATAACCTTTGGATAAATAAAATTAGTTGATGTTCAATAATTAATACCTATGAACACCTATAATAATCCCATGGTTTCTCAATGGAGTATCTATAGTCTGACTATAGACTTATAGTGTTGATAGTGAGAGACTAAAAGTAAACCATGTACATATAGATGCTCACATATGTTCTCTTGGAAATGATAAAATGAATTAAAAATTATAAATAGGAATTAATTAAATATTTATATACTATTTAACATCTACATGTACCAAAAATAATTTTTGAGATGAGTAGAGATTTCTAAATTCCTTGATAGAAAAATGGCTGCGAGTGGAGGTGGAACCGGCGGCCTGTCGACAGGTCCCAGGACAGAGGCAGAGACACCTGGGGTGAACCTTCATGGCCAGGACATATTTTATACTAGTGAGCACTCAAGGCTCAGCAAAGTAAATGGATGTCTCTTGAGGAGCCAGGATCGACCTATGTTGGTCATTCCACAGGAAGCAATCCAAGAAGATGTTGAATAATTGTCATCACACACCCTAATTTGTAAATTTATGGGCATTAGGATCCCTTTGGTAGCTTTAGAATCATGGATTCATTGCTCTTGGGCCATTGAAGGAGATTTTGACATTATGTTGGCAGGAAATGGCTATTTTTTGGTAAGTTTTTCTTCTATATCTGATAGAAATCACATTTTTGAAGGAGGTCCCTACTTCTATGAATGGGTGGACCTGTTTCTTAAACCTGGGCATATGGGGTTTAATTCAGCTGATGAACTCCCAGCTTGTGTCCCTGTCTGGGTTCGTCTTCTACGGCTTCTACTAGAATTTTGGTGGGAGGATATTCTTAGGCAAATTGGGGCTATGTTGGGTAAGCCAATGGCTATTACACACCAGTCACTAGATAAGAAGATCATTTTGTATGCAGGTATTTGTGTAGACATAAACCTAAATAACCCACTACCAGATTCCTTAGAAATTTGCATGGGCTCTTTGTCATGGATACAATAGCTTGACTATGAATCCATCCCCTTCAAGTGCAAAATTTGTCACGTATATGGTCACTTACACCGGTAGTGCCCTCTGGTTGCCAAAGCTAAAGAAAATGGTTCAGAATCCTTAATGACAAATACAGCTAATGCTAGGAAGGAAAATGGGTGTAGAACTCTATCTGAAAACACTAAATCCTTACCTGATCAAATAGGTAAAGGGAAAAATGCAATTAATTCAAGTATGGTGCAAGGGTCAGGAGACCAATTTCAAGTGGGAATGGACGGCTTCACACCAGTTGAAAAGAGAGCAAGAGGCTATGGACCAAGGCATGGAAATGCTGATAGACAGGTGGACTTGGGGTTTAATAGATTCGAGGCTCTAGATTATATGGCCATAGAAGATGGCATCCCAACGGAGGAACAAGGGGAAGAGATGGTGCAACCTAGTCAGTTTTCAGATTTTAATGAAGTCCTAAATTTGAAGGTTCAAGCGCCTCTTGTATGCTCTCAGCTACAAGAGGGAGGTATGCCTAAGGTTCAGTGCGAGCTACCTAAGAAGGAAGTTAGATGGGTGGATCTGGTCAAGGAAGGGGAGGCTAGGAAAAAAGAAAAAGGAACCAACAGTGCACTTGGACTTATGCAGAAACAATTCAAGAAAGTCAATTCGGCTGTTCCTTCCAAAGCTGGAAGAAGAAAGGACCAAGATAGACTAAAAATTATTGGTGATTTGTTGGTGGAAGCTGGGGTTGTCAAAACCATGGATGAACATTTTCCCCATCCCACCCAATGATAGTTTTATCATGCAATGTAAGGGGATTGAATAACTCCCCTAGACAAAAAGCTATGTGTAATTTGGTCTGGGACAATTCTCTGGATATTTTTTGTATTCAGGAGACTAAATTATCGATTGAAGCATTTTCTACCTGTATGTTAAATATTTGGCCTAGAGGACAGTGGCAATGTATTGGTGCTTTTGGTAGTGATAGAGGCTTAGCTATGGGATGGGACCCAAGAAAAATTCTACCTATCCATTAGATTTCAAGTATATCAGCTTTAACAGTGTTGGCTTCCTCTCTTGAAACTGGGGAATGATGCCTAATCACCAATGTTTATACCCCTATCGATATTGCTGGACAAATGCAGCTATGGGAGCACATTCGCTACATCTGAAAGTGTCATCCATTCCTGCCTTGGATAGTTGCCAGTGACTTTAATGCGATGCTAAGTCTAGAGGAGAAAAGAGGAGGCTTGAATCAGCTAGGTCCCTCTGCTGAATGTCTTTGCCATAATGTGGAAGTGCTACGCTTATCTGATGTTAGACCCTCAAATGGGCTATTCACATGGAGCAATAGAAGAATAGGTAACACTGCCATTTCCAAACGCCTTGATAGATTTTTAGTTTCTTGTTTTTGGCAATCTAGTGCTATTTCTATCAATTCTAAAATTTTGGGCTAGAGGGGGTCCGATCATTGGCCTATCAAGCTGTCCATTGGTTACATTGAGAGGCCCAAAAATCCTCCATTCAAGTTTTAGATGATGTGGCTTAGAGACACATCTCTCCATGACCTCATGGCTCAGTGGTGGAGACAGGGAGGGCCTGCATACAACACATCTTTGTATTCCTTTCTTAAAAAGCTCCAGTATGTTAAAAGAAAGCTATAGGGCTGAAATAGGAGTTGTTTCAAGAACTTACAATGCAAGAAAAAGGAAGCTCAAGAATAGATTGATGAAATAACTAGGCAAATAAGAGAATGCAGGTTTTTGGAGGATCTTCGTCTAGAGGAAGCTAGAGCTGCCAATGTCTTAGCGGAGTGGGAACTTTGAGAAGAATTCTATTAGAAGCAGAAGGCTCGCAATGACTGGTTACAAGAGGGAAACAAGAACACGGCCTTTTTCCATAAGCCTGTGCAAGCTCAGTGCAATGGTAATTTTATTACTTCTCTTGTCACTCAGGATGGAACTTGCTTAACCTCTTCCCAAGCTATTAGCAGAGAAGCTGTCTGGTACTTTTCTAAAATTTTTGCTAGTGATCCTACACCAGATGAAGGGGCAAAAAATATTGTTTTTTCATGCATTCCTTCATTGGTAAATGAGGGAATGAATGAATGCCTTATGCAGCCAATTGCCCTGCCAGAAGTGGAGGTTGTCTTCAGCATGAAGAGAGGTAAAGCCCCTAGTCCTGATGAATTCTTGGCTGAATTCTTTCAAGACTTTTGGGACATTATAAAACAAGACTTAATGGAGGTGATACACGAATCGTATTCCAGGAAAGAAATGCTTAGAGCATTGAATGCCACATTCCTGGCTCTTATTCCAAAGAAGGAACAGGTTGATAAGTTGGAGATGTATAGGCCCATTGCACTTTGCAATGTTATTTACAAAATCATCTCTAAAATTATAGCTCAAAGATTAAAAGGGCTCCTCCCTGGCATTATTTCAGAGGAGCAAGGAGGCTTTGTTGCTGGAAAACAGATCTTGGATGGAGTGGTGATTGCTACTGAAGCAATCCACTCTATGAATACTTCTCAGGAGAAGGCTATGTTTATTAAGCTAGACCTTGCCAAAGCCTATGACAGGGTTAGCTAGAGGTTTTTGAGCAAAATCCTCTTAGCGTTTGGGTTCAATCAGGATTAGATCAGCTGGGTGTTCAGTTGTATTACGACACCTTCATTTTTGGTCCTTATAAATGGAACCCCTTCAGAGCTTTTTGGTGCCTCGAGAGGCCTTCACCAAGGGGATCCACTTTCACCATACTTGTTCATCATTATGGTCGAGGGGCTTGGGCGGCTTCTCAAACTTTGGGTCTCCCAAAATACTCTATAGGGCTGGAAATGGGGAAATGGGATCACTACCCTGACTCATCTCCAATTTGTTGATGATACCATTTTAGTAGGTAAAGCTCAGATCCGAGAAGTGGAAGCTTTTTGTCACACCCTTGACAACTATTTGGAGGCTTCGAGACAAAATATTAATGATCACAAGTCCTCTATTTTTTTCTTCAACACACCAGAGTCTATTCAGAGAAGAATAGCTACCATTCTGAGGTTCCAAATTCAAACACTCACTATAATTTATTTATGCATTCCCATTGTGGTGGGGTGGTAGCCCAGGCTTTTTTGGTAGAATGTCTTGGACAAGTTAAGTCAAAAAATCAGCCATTCGACCCATAGATGGTTTTCCACTGTTGGTCGTGTGATTCTTCTACAATCTATTATTCAGGCATTGCCCATTTATCGGTGCATGATTCAAACTACCCCAGTCTATTTCCTAAAAGAATATGATGCCCTCTCTAGGAGATTTCTATGGAGTGGGAATCTCCAAAACACTAAATGGAGCCTAATCAATTGGGATATGGTGTGTAGACCAAAGCAGGGGGGGCCTAGGACTGCGCTCAGCTATCTTGGGTAGCCAAGCCTTGGCTGCCAAGTTATATTGGTGGTGGTGCTCTAATCAATCTGACCTTTGGGCTAAAATTTTGACTGCTGAGTACTTTTTAGGCACTGTGCCTCACGACATATCCAGATTTCCTCTTGATGGCAGAGGATCGATCGTGTGGAGTACCCTTAAGGTTGGAGCACAGTTAGTGAAGCAGAGCCTTTTCTAGGTGTGCCATAGTGGTATTGAAGCTTTGTTCTGGGAAGACTCTTGGAATGGTGAACCACCCCTGTTAGTTTCACATCCTCATTTATAGCCTCTAGCTAAATTCTTTCTCTCAGCTAGTTGGAACACTATGATGTATTATAAGGAGGTTGTCAGCATGGGCATGACTATTGGATATAGATGGAAAAATTCTTCTAATTGGCCACTGGGAGGATCAGCTGAGGATAGAAGAGAGTTAAGCCATATCCTTGAGTCTAGAGGATGTAATTTTGTTCTAGGCTAGGATGTTCTTGCCTGGGGGGAGATGCTATAGGCCAATATTCTATTTCGTTAGGATATACGACATTGATTAAGCAAACTTTCAATGGCGATCAGTTCTTATGGGAGAAAAATGTATGGACCCAATTTTCTTGGCCCAAATGTAACTTTTTTTTGTGGACTCTTACACACAACAAATGCCTCACCTAGGATAATTTATGCAAGCATGGCTTTCAGGGGCCATCTGTCTATGTTTTCTGCTATAGTAGTGAGGAGACAGGGGAGCATTTATTTTTTCAATGCCCTTTTGCTAAGCAGGTCTGGCACCTGTGGTGGACTGCCTGGGGTGCCCCCTGTTGCCATGTTCATTCGCTGAGTGAATTTTGGAATAAACTCGGGCCTGTTCTAGCAAGGAGTTCTTTGTTGCAAAATGCTTGGACTGTCGGCCCATCCTTTATTTTATGTAATGTGTGGTTAGAAAGAAACAAGAGAATCTTCAGGGGAGTGTGGTTAGAGTGGAGATAGTTGTGGTCAAAAGTTTTTAACTCATTGCAGGAGACTTTGCACGCTAAGTGTATGAGTGGCGCTGACTTGGACGCCGATGAGGATGGACAATTCAAGTGTTTGGGTTTGGTTCTAAGCCCTTGTAGTGACTTGGCGCTGGATAGAGGTGCACAAAAAGGGAATAAACAAAAAGTGTGACCTATTAGTAGAGAAGGTCGATGGTGTTAGGTTGTGGAGCTAAAAGCTTCAACCTTTGCAAATTGAGGAACAGATGGTTGTTGAGTTCTACAGGAACCGGCGTCGGCAGCAGGACCGACGTCGGCAGAGACCAGTGTAGAAGGCCACCGGCGACGACAGTAAGTCGGCCGACGTTGGCAGAACCAGACAAGCAGGGACCGACGTCGATCGCCTGTGTGTTCTAGAACTGCTCCTTTCACGGATAGTTAGTTAAGTGAACGAAGAGTTTGCATGTTGAGACCAGTTAGAGTCTTGTGCTGCGAGGACAATTGTCTAAATTAAGAGTCTAAGTTATTGTTTGAGTTAGGGATCTATTTATAGACCCATTGGCATGTATTGTATAAGGCATGAGATAGAAAGGAAGAGTTCCTTCTAGTTGTAAGATCTATGAGTTGCAGGTTGTTGCAAGCTCATTGGGGATCTACATGTAAGTTTGGTCTTTGAATTGCAGGTTACAGGTTCATGAGAGATCAGCTTGAAGTGCTATAGAGTGCTTGATGTACCGGCAGGGTTATTACTGACTGGTTGGTGAGGTGAACACCAATTCTGTGTGTGAGTTGGTTGTTGGGACCGTTTTTGTGTAGGAGAGTGTGTGTGAGAAGAATTACTGAACACTTGAGGTGTGGCGAATCTCTGTAAGGTGAAAGAGTGTGGCGGCTCTTTGTTGTATTCTTTTCTGTTAGTGTTAATACAAGATAGTGTATTGTCTCTCATATTCTGTGCTATTGGTGAATTCTAGTTACTTGTGTTTCTGGTTATTTCTGCATATTCAATTGCTTATATTTGGTAATCATACTGTGCTCTTTCTGAGGAGCAAGATCCCAACTAGTGGCATCAGAGCATGTTTGTTGTTCTAGATTCCTGACAACTGGTATCAGAGCCTTGGTTGTAGGTTCTTAAGCTTGATACCAACAATTGGTATCAGAGCTTTTGGTTGAGATACTAACAGATTGGTGTAGATCTGGGTAGTGTGTTTTGATTACAGGTTACTCACAGGGTTTTTGTTTGAGTGGGAGTTGAGCAATGACAGAAAGCAATCAACTACAAATGGAAAAGTTCAATGGCAAGAACTACCAATTATGGAGGATGCAGATTGAGGACTATCTGTATCAGAAAGATTTGTACTTACCGTTGGGTGGGGTTGCTAGCAAACCCTTGGATATGAAAGATGAAGAATGGGAGGTTCTTGATCGGAAGGCTCTGGGATCTGTTAGATTGAGTCTTGCATCATCTGTGATTTCCAGCTTATCACAGTGTAAGACAACGGTGGAGTTGATGGAATCTTTGGCAAATTTATATGAAAAAGCCTCAGCTTTGAATAAGGTATTTCTTATGAAGCGTTTATTTAATTTGCAAATGTTGGAAGGTGGATCTCTTCATAGCCATCTTAGTGATTTCCATGGTTTAGTAAACCAGTTAAGCTCAGTCAATATTGTATTTGATGATGAAATAAGAGCTCTCTTAATCTTGTGTTCATTACCTGAAAGTTGGGAAGGTTTGGTAATGGCAATTTCTAATACTGTGTCTCCTTCAAAAGTCCTAAAAGTGGATGATATTGTGAGTGTAATCTTGAATGAAGAGATACGCAGGAAAAGCACAGGTGAATCATCTGGAGATGCTTTGAGTGTTGAAGGAAGAGGAAGGCCAAGAGAGAAGATAGAGCGTGGGAGATCAAGGTCGAAGACAGGCAAGAGATCCAAGTCCAGGTATGGCAGAATAACCTGCTAGAAATGTGGAAAGCAAGGGCACTTAAAGAGAGATTGCAGATCGGGTACAGATCAGCATGAAGAACATGAAGAAGAAGCAGATGTTGCAGGTTACATTACACAGGATGCTCTGGTATGTTCTTTGGATAAAGTAGAATCTTGGGTATTAGATTCTGGTGCCTCTTTTCATGCATCCCCACATAGGGAATTTTTTCATGAGTATGTCCAGGGAGATTTTGGAGAAATTTTTGTAGGGGATGGTAAGTCTTGTCAGATTGTTGACAAAGGCAAAGTGAAGCTGAAACTGCAGACAGGTAACACATGGGTGTTAAAGGAGGTCATGCACGTCCCAGTTCTGAAGCGGAATCTGATTTCTGTCAGAAGTTTGGGTGAAGAGGGTTGCACAGTAACTCTCACAGCGGACTCTTGGAAGGTTACCAAGGGTACACTTGTTATAGCTAGAGGTAAAAAAGTAGGTACGCTTTATCTATCTACTTGTTTTACTGATTCTCTTTCTGGGTTATCTACTTCAGCTGTAGATTCGGAGATGTGGCTTGATAGGCTTGGTCACATAGATATGAAGGAGATGCTGGTTCTTGAGTCAAAGGATATGCTTTCGGATCTGGAAGGCATGGATTGTGGTTTCTGTATGCAGAAGAAAAAGGTGAGATTTCTTGAGAAATCCAATGTTAGTGATAAGAACAGGAAAGCCTTGGTTTTCAAGGAGAAGGTGACGGACAGAGTTCAGCATAAAGTGTAGATGAATTCTGAGCAGAGCAAGGGTGTTTTGGACAAGGGTTTGATCCAAAAGGAGCTCGCAGGAAAAAGTCAAGTCTCACAAGAAAAACACAGAGACCGACGTCGGCAGGAAAACTGGCGTCAGTGTCCAGACAGGGACCGATGTCGGCTATGTGCAGCCCGACATTGGTGACTCGGGGCAGACAGAGACCGGCGTCGGCCAGGGGAAACCGACATCGGCAGGGAGGCAGTCGTAGGGAACCGACATCGGTCGGCTGTAGACTAGGATGTGACCGGCATCGGTCACTGAGACGAATTTTGGGTGGACAGCAAGCTGTTATGGAGTCTCAAGCGCCCATATGGAGGACTGAAGGTGTAAGTAAGTTCTTAAATTCATCATTTCCCTTCTTTACACTACTTGTTGCTCACTTATGGCATAGGACCAGGAAGTTATTGAAGAAGCAGAACAGGTAGATCCAGGAAACAGTGGGAGCTAGGCATGGATGAGGATGTGATTCCTTGGAGGAGAACCAAATAGGTGTTTTGGGTAGTGTTGCCAGCTGGAAGTAAGCACTGAAAGATGAATGGATGTTAAGGATGAAGAAGAGCGGAAATGGATACGTGAGATGGAAGATCAGGGTATTTGATCTTGTATTAGCTGCAGGGCAATGGAGGTTTGTTCATTGTGTTTCTCTTTACTAGGTTGGATAGTATTAGCTACACTATCCTATTTTCTGTATGATGTGCTTGTTGCAGGGTTACATATATAGGTATTGCTGAACTAAAGATAAAGCTAGTTCAGGTGTTTGTCATGGAGAATTTGGGAGCAGCAAGATTCTTTGGCAAGAGTGTGTTCTAGAGACATGGAAGGTCATGTGTTGACTTTGTTTCAGGATGATTGTGTGAAACCGGTTAGCATGCCGATGGTTGGACAGTTCATAGAACAGGTGTCTTGATTCACATAATGAGGTTGAGTGCATGGTATGTACTAAACCTGAGTTTTCCCAAGCAGTGGGAGTTGTCACAAGTTAGGAGTCAATCCGGGAGAGAACCATTGGAGGTCAGTTCAGTGGATTCTTACAGGGACTAGTAGCAGGTGCACATGCTATGCAAGTTCAGGTTTATTTCTACATGGTTGTAGATGTGGATGTGGTAGGTAATTTGGATGACAGGTTTTGCACCATGGATTTTGTGGTGGTTGGTCTTTAAGGATGATTTTAAAGATGGATACATAGCCAAGGTAACAAACTAGACGGTGTACAGGTACATGTACAGGTTGTAGCTGTTTATCTCCAAGTGGGAGATTGTTAGGTTGTGGAGCTAAAAGCTTCAACCTTTGCAAATTGAGGAACATATGGTTGCTGAGTTCTACAGGAACTAGCATCGGTAGCAGGACCGACGTCGGCAGAGACCAGTGCAGAAGGCCACCGGTGATGGCAGTAAGTCGGCCGACGTCGGCAGAACCAGACAAGCAGGGACCGACGTCGGTCACCTGTGTGTTCCAGAACTGCTCCTTTCACGGACAGTTAGTTAAGTGAACGAAGAGTTTGCATGTTGAGACCAGTTAGAGTCTTGTGCTACGAGGACAATTGTCTAAATTAAGAGTCTAAGTTATTGTTTGAGTTAGGGATCTATTTATAGACCCATTGGCATGTATTGTATAAGGCATGAGATAGAAAGGAAGAGTTCCTTCTAGTTGTAAGATCTGTGAGTTGCAGGTTGTTGCAAGATCATTGGGGATCTACATGTAAGTTTGGTCTTTGAATTGCAGGTTGCAGGTTCATGAGAGATCAGCTTGAAGTGCTATAGAGTGCTTGATGTACCGGCAGGGTTATTACTGACTGGTTGGTGAGGTGAACACCAACTCTGTGTGTGAGTTGGTTGTTGGGACCGTTTTTGTGTAGGAGAGTGTGTGTGAGAAGAATTACTGAACACTTGAGGTGTGGAGAATCTCTGTAAGGTGAAAGAGTGTGGCGGCTCTTTGTTGTATTCTTTTCTGTTAGTGTTAATACAAGATAGTGTATTGTCTCTCATATTCTGTGCTATTGGTGAATTCTAGTTACTTGTGTTTCTAGTTATTTCCGCATATTCAATTGGTTATATTTGGTAATCATATTGTGCTCTTTCTGAGGAGCAAGATCCCAACTAGTGGCATCAGAGCATGTTTGTTGTTCTAGATTCCTGACAGATGGACCCACCCTGAGTCTGGGGTTATCAAAGTGAACATGGATGGCTCCTCACGGGGGAACCCAGGTGAGGCCGGAATAGGGGGTATTGGATGGGATAGCTTCGGGAGCATCCAATTTCTTTTCTCGATCTACAAAGGCTGCCATACAAACAATCTTATGGAAGCCATGGCGATTCTGGAGGCTTTGAAATTTTGCTCTCAATGTGGATACTATAATATCATCTACAAATTAGATTCGCAAGTTGTGATTAATTTGTTGAATAACGGTAATGTAGGTAAAGTGGATTAGAATATTAATCTTATTGTTCTTCAGATTAGGCATTTAAGTACCTCTTTGAATTTTATTGCTTTCAAACATATTCCACGAGAATGGAATGGTGTTGCTGACCGCCTTGCCAAATGGGCTTCGGAGAATGGCTCCATGTGGAGTATTACTGACTCGGGAATGCTCTCAGCTAGTATGTATCAGGAGTTGGTTCATCTGGTGAACCAGGAGAATTATTTGTAATTATGATCTTTTCGTTTTCTTAATAAATTTTTACCCCTGTTAAGTTCAACATCTACATGTACCCTTTTAATCCTTGATTATCACATATAGGTGACATAGTCAATAAGTCCATTAACTAGCCTAGGTAAGTAGATGAAGTAGTTTGGAAAGTTGGCATAGGCTTATGATGGATAGAATATTATTTTACCACTCCCAAAGTGATAAAAAAAATTCATGAGGCTCTCAAACCAAGGAAATAAATAAAATACTAATTTTATAACTTTAGGCACAGTCAGACCATAACCTTGCAGACAATCACTAGGGTTAAAAAGCTAGTTTATATTTTGTGATATTGGTAGATTTGAATAAGTTACCAAGAATTTAAAATTGGTAAATAACATATAAAATACCTAATTAATACATACATAACCTAATATTAACCAATAAAATAGGGGATATGCTCTCAATTTCATCTCAGATAGAGGGCACTCCAAGAGTGAGATGATTATAGGTTTGGCATAAAGATGGTAAGATAGTGTGATAGGAAGTCTTGTAAAATTGTATAAAGGTGTGAATAGTTGTAATGAGTGTAAATAAAGGTTTATAATCATTCATATATTTTTTAAACCACTCCTAGGTGGTCATGGATAGTTAGGCATAGTCAAGCCTATTATGCCTATAACTAGAAATAAGCCCTATAAGGGCCTAACTTTAATTCTAAGACCATATGACCATTAATATACATTTTATGACCTTAAGGAGGAAATTTTGGATGAGATAGAACAATTTTTATATAGATGAACAATACAAGTTGGTAATTTTAACCCAATTTAATCACAGAGGTATATAGAATGCTCTCAAAAGCTTAATAGGCCATTTTCAAATGCTCATAACTATATAGATACATTGCATGAAACCTTAGGGAGATAATTATATTTTTTGGGGTCTCATAATACTCATTAAATTTTTTCAAGAGTTGTATGTCCAAGTTTTATGAACTATCACTAAGAACCAAAAAAATTTAAAACCTTCCTAAAGCCTTGGTTTTTCCCTGATGGAAAAAGTATGGAAGGATATGCACTCATAGGAGATAATTTAGATTTTAAAGTGTTTTTAACTTGTATAATACTCACTTAGTATCTTGGACATCAAATTGGTATGTACCCTACTTGTATAGACAATGTAAAAATAGGATTTTTTATAAGTTTTTGAGTTTTTTATAGGTATAAAAGAGTTTAAACAGATGATAGCCAACACATAACGTATATTGGTAACTATTATAACTACATAAATACATTAATAACCCAATATAAAAATATAAACATCTCTATTGAGTCATTAATTATAGGTAGTCTTAGACAGTTAATGAAATGACAAAGTGATTACTAAGTGAGAAGATGAAAAGTCCAATTTTGGATCTTTTTAAGGTCTAATTCATGGAGTATAAAGCAAAAGGACTTTGTAAAAGTGTCATAACACATTTTACATGGATTTTTTTGAGTAACTGAATGCCACCTTGATGAAAAATGTGAAGAAAGAGGCCTATAAGACTAATGAATGACTAGATATGGTGAGGATAAGTGTCATGAAGGAGGCTATCAGTTATGGAGACATATAATGCCTATTATATCTTATTTATAACCTCCATAATATAGTGCATATGTTTATAGTCTTCCTATTTTATTTTTTAGTATTCAAGAGATGCCTCATCATGAAGGCATTTTTCAAGAAGGCCATTTGAGAATCTTATGCTTGTTTGAGGAATTTTTCATGATTCATATAGACACTTATACAAGAAGACATTCATGGTCTATTCTTCACTATATTCTCATGAAATTTAAATATTTTTAATACCTTGACATTTGTCATTGTGACCATTGAACTTATCTTCTTCTCTCTTGTCACATGTTTTATAAATACAAGCCATTTTGGCTTTTGTATAAAAAATACACACCTAGTATGACAAAGCCCTACTAGTTAGATACTATATTTTTCCTTTGAAATAAATATTTTAAATATGTTTTTGAGTTCATAATATATATTTTATAAGTGTTTGAAGTGGTGTGTAGTGAAATGTTAATTGATTATTAAATATCCTTACTTTCTCTTTGCACTTCCATGTTTGATGCAAGTAGTTTCCATTCTAATATGTCACATGAAGTGTAGTCAAGTGCATTTTTCTATCTTTAAGTAGTAGCCTTCTATGTTTCATTCACTTTGATTATTTCCATGCATATCATCTCCTTGTTTGAATTAATAATTCTAGATCAATTCATGATTTTGAGACTAGTGTTGTTCATGTTTCTTAGTATAATTGTATGGTAGTCTAGTGGAGATATTTTTGGTGTATCACCTCATTAGAGTAGTTTATTTTCATGTTACTTCTATCAATTTTTATCCTAGAAAATAAGTAGTGTATTTGATAAGTAATCAAAGATAAATCTATGGAGATATACCTTCAATATATAGGTTTACCTTTATTATAGGCAACCCATAAGACTAGAAGTAATCCCATGTTGGCCAAATATTAGAGTAGCATTAAACAACCATATCTAGGGTGAAATATTTTGTGACAATACGAAGGAGAGGATTATCAAGGTATTATAATTGATGTCAATAGATTGTTTCCATTGATATCATGAGAATATTTTGTATGGTCATTCATGTCAAGTTGATTCATGTCAAAGATAATGATGTCATGAGGTGCCTATTGAAATATGGCATGAAGAGACCTTATGAGAAGGTGTGATCATGGTACTTGGAAGAGTGTTATGATGAGAATAATAGAATGAGTGGGTTCATGTTTGGTATGAATATCTACATATCATTATTTTATAAATATGAATTGAGAAACCTAGTAATGGTTTCAATATGTGAAGAGCAAGAAACTTGAGAAGGCTTGTACATATGATGTCTAGTATTGTGCATGAGGGAGCATGGTGGTCTAGTGAGATGGATGAACAAGTCCATAAGAGGATATATGAGGTTGTTTAAGAATTTTTATAAGGAATTGGATCTATCATGAATGTCTTAGAATAATCCTACATGGGTAAGACCTATAAGACTAGCATGCAACTAGACTAGTTATATACTCTACTTGACCTAAAGAGGGGTCATGAGATGATTTATTGACCTATAAAGGATGAAAAGTAGTGTTAGATAATGTGAAAATTTTATTTATCATGTGATTAATGTGGAGAGTTCATTAATATTGGCTATAAGGTTAGATTCAAGGCCTACTATGACCTGCAAATCAAAAGCTTAGAGAGTAAAGTGGGAGATGGTGGCCTATTGAGGCATGAGATTAGTATTCTAAGGTGATATTGAAAATGTGAGTATGGATAAAGTTTTTACATGTTGTTTCAATTATTTTCATGATGTATGAGCTTATGGCTTGAATAAGAAAGTTTGAAATGATATTTTGAGTTCTTTAGAGTATTGAGAGTAAAGGTTTCCAATCCCAAGAGACACTTTTTGATGCTTATTGGCACGTGTGACTATTTAATGTGAATATAAGATCCTAGGTAGAGATTTAAAATGGTATTATAAATTATTTAAAAGCATTAGGAGTTGGTTTTAGGGTTAGAACTCTATGAATAAAGGTTAAGAATAGAAAAAGGTCTAAAACCCTCCTAAAAACCTCATAGTGACTTGATATGGAATATATTAATGTAAGTGGATTGTATGGAATATCTTGATGATTATATCATGTAGTGGAATCTCCCTAGTATATTTTGGTGGCATTGGTTTGTCATGTGAGTAAGTAAAACCCATATAAAAGTGATCTTTTCTCATAAATATGGTGCAGTAGACAAAGTTGACTTAGTCAAAGTATGAAAATAATTGGAGAATTTTTTTTGAAAATTTTATTTATTTTTTATGGTGGTTTATGAGTAGCTTATATATATAATATGTGATAAAATAGTCATGCAAGATGACTTATCACTAAAAGACCTAATGATGCAGATAGTGAGAAAAACTAGGTAGAAGTGGGAATGAGATTAGGGAAGTGTTATCATTAAATAGGGTTTAATTAAATTTTATGAATATATTTTTTAAGATATATAATATATGTCCATTTTGGATAATAATTTTTAATATCCCTGTATATATCAAAAATTATCTCTCAAAGTTGACTTATCTTGCTCAACAAGGTCTATGTACAAAGAGGTTTAGAGATTGATCCTTATATCTAATATTTATCATTAGAAATTAGTTTTTAAATTTCTTAATATTATATTAAGATATATAAAGATAATTTTTATGGATCATGAGTCTTTTTTTGTGTCTACGTAGGTGTTGGAATGCAAAGTCATCATGACTAGTCTTATAAGGAAACTGATAAATCTGAGTATGAAAGTTAGAGAGATGAGATTGATACTCTATATAATGATCTGAGTTATCCAATTTGAATTATTATTATTTTATGAATTTAAATACCTATAAATTATTTTAATAATATTTTAGGTAAATATAAGATTTTTGATCATTGAATCCTGAATGGCTTGTCTAGCTTGGCAAGAACTATGAAAGAGAAGGTCAACAAATTGGTTTACAAGACCAATTTTTGACACTATAAATTGTGATATATATATTGGATGATGTTATATATGTCACATATTAATATTAATTTACATAATAATTCTTTTAAATTTCCTTATAGGAACCGAAAACAACATTCATCAAGACTATGTTTTTAAAGATTTCTATAGTTTTTTGTATGTTAGTGAAATTGGTGTTCTTGAGTCATCATGACCTATTTTAAAAGTGGTTAAATAATTTGATGATGTTATAAAAATATAATTGTATCATTTTTATTATTTATTATTCATGGAAAGTTACATTTCAAGTGTTGGAGGTCCAAGAATGCATGATTGGTTTCTTAGGTGTATTAGCAGACATTAGTAAGCTGAGTGAAGAGTTGTTCTTAAACCATTATGTATTGAGCAGATATATACCAAGTATGTGATTATTTTATATATATATTACATGGGATATTATACATTAATTTTTAGTGTTTAAAATTTACATTAAATGTGATCTAATACTAATCTTTCATGACTGTGTTTTCAAGTTTATTAGCAGTTCTAAGTAAGCTACTTATAAAGAAGAATAAGAGTAATTTTTATATGAGTTTTGAGGTATAATAAACATAATGATTACTAAAATTTCATGATTATTATATTTATATGTTTATTATCAAATATATGTTCATGCTTCAGATATTCATGATAGACTTTTTGAGTGTTCACAGACCTAATACTAATTCTACTAATGGTGTAGTCCAAGTAGTAGTTTGAGCTAAAAAGAGTTATGAAGATATGACTATAATATTAGGGGTAAATTAAGGTGTAATATTATATTTTCATAAATTTTTTAAATTTTTAATGTATTTTAAGAATATCAAAGGGTAATGTATGCTAAGTAGGCCTAATGAGATTAGGTCTCCATAAGACTTAAAGAGGGAATATAGCCTATTAAGCTATGGCCATCATAATGGATTATTTTATTCATGTTTGAAAAGTGTTATAAGACATATTTAAATGGTAATAAAATTTTTAAATAGTGTATGTCCAACCAAGGTATGTGAGAGCAAGTAACTTATATTAATACAAGACTAGTTAGGCCTATTTGGGTTAGAGAAGAGATGTGAAAATGATTTGAATATTTGACTACTTTGAGGGTTAGGTAAAAGAGATAAGGATGGATATAAATCCATAACACATATTAATATGATTAATTTATATGATGATTAATTAAATGTAATAAATATTGAACTATTAATTGGTATAAGAATAAGGCCTAATTGGCTAGTTGAGTGTGTGTAAATGTGAATCAAAGAAGAAGATGATTGTGTGAGCTTACACATGTGGTGAAATATATAAAATAAATTATATTAATCAATAATAGACATATATAGGGTTTCATTATTTATTTCATTACATTTTCAATCCATAGAAGGGGTACTTGAGCGATGAAGGTAAAGGATAGTTTTTGCTTGTGTGAGACGCAGATTTAACTATGATAAAAGCAAAAGAAGACCATAATCAGTTATGAGAGGGAAACAAGATAAAGGTGAAAAGTTTAGAGTGTTGATTAATTGGGTGCTTAAACATCAAGGGGGATGTATCCTCCTAATAATTTGGTGCTTGATAAATTCAAGTCGGTGCTTGATAAATTTAGGGGTTGGTACTCCTTGTTGGGTTAGTGCTCAACTAAATTTGATTTATGGTCTTATAGGACAAGTTTTCTAAGATATATTTTAGTGGGTTTTATTACCATTTGAGGGTTTCCCACCTACATATGGTCTCATTATGTTGTATGATCATGTATTATTGGTATGTTATATAATAATTGCTCAATGAATAATTAATGAGGATTAGATATTGGTTTTAAGAGCTCAATGATTCACCCCCCTCTAAGTGATTGTGAATCTAATATTTAGTATATTAGTTGGTACTTTAATATATAATTAACATCCTAAAGGTAATCATAAGAGGCATAATCTTGAAGTATGATGATGACATTACGTATCATGATTATAATGATGATCTACCAAAGAATGATGGTACTAGAAGAGTTGACTGAGAAGGAAGATAAGATAAGTCATGATCAAGTCATAAACCAAGGTGATTTATTTTCTACTATATGAAATAATTTATATTTTTAAAAATGTCAAAATTGTTATTTGCTAGCTCAGAAGGATTATGTAGAAACCATGTCAAAGGTCAAGCCTAAGTTCACAATCAAGTATAGAAGAACATTAAAGAATTGTAAATCCTATGAGAGTATATAGATTTGAGAATGTCATAAATTTACATTAATTTAATACCTTATATAATGGGTGAATCCATTAGGCTTCATCAAGACACTCATATGTAAGTGAAAACATGGTGGACACTTGTCGAGCCTTGAAAGATATTTTATGTAAATAAATTATGAAGACATGTTGAGAGATGGTCTATATGGTGAGAAAGTTGAGAAGATAAAGGGAGAGCATGGTTGTATAATATTTATATGTTGATTTTTTTCATTAAGTGATTTATTTTTGCTCTAAAGGGGAGTCAATAATTCTACAAGTGGTGTCTAAATGAGCATGTCTAGTTGGAAGTATATATTATGAGAAGCTTATGATCATTAAAGGTATGTAATGATTTCCATATGAGAGAAAGGTATACGTATAAGTGTCTCATATCTAATTTAGTGATGTTGTTTTGAGGTCATAACATGGATAGAATAGGCTAAGGTATCAAGGTGTCTTGAAAATCCTTGTTCTAGGCCTTGTAAGATGTTATGTGTAGGTAGTGAGTTAGCCTACGTATATGAGAAGTTGTCTACATTGTATGGGATTAAGATTTGGTGTAGAAGCCTTTATAATTATTTTAAGGTAGATATTTGAAAATAGGTTCTTAAGTAACCTAAGCATAAGCATGTAATGAAAATATCTTATATGAAAGACATAAGATTGGTTACATAGCGAGATAAGGTTGTATAAGGATGTTTGACATTGTTCAAGCATGTGAATGATTATATGACATATTAGTGATATGTTAATCATGATATTAAAGCATTGAAATAATATAAAAAAGAATAAGAGGATATTTTAGGATGCTTGATCATCTATAAGAAGAATTAGAGACAATTCTTTATCATCAAAAGCTTGAGGTTCTAGTAAAAAAGGATTAATATTAAGAATATATATGTGTTGTAATGTGTGTAGTTGCTTAGTTTGTGATATTTGGTGAAGATTGTTGGTCATCAAGTGTTATTGATAGAAATAATTAGCTTATGGGAAGCACTATATTCTTTGCTAAAGTTCAGTTCCAAGGATCAGATAATAGTATGTTAGAGATGTGATTGTAGAGAAGGGTTATAAAATATTTATGTGGTGACTTGATCAAACCAATCACAAACATTATATTGTGTTTTAAAATTTAGAATAAGTAATGGAGATAGTGGGAGCCAATAATTTTCCTAGAATAGGTTTATAGTGCAAAGAAGGTATATAGAGACATAGAAACATATTAGATGTTATTGAGATGTTAAGGGCATGTTGAATATCTCAACAAGGAAATTAAGATGGGAATTATCCATCTCTATGACATGAAGGCACATCAATAAATCTCTGGGGGAGAAATTATGCTTTATAGACCCATATTCCCCTTTTTAATTAATGTTAATGGGGGAGAGAAAATTCAAAAACAAGGAAAGAGAGTTCCACAAGTATTTTAAAGAGTGGTTGCCATCAATGTTTACAAGGTGGTTGCCATCAATGACAAAGAGGGATAATGTTGAAGTGTTATCATTAATTTCAATAGAGTGTTGTCATTTATATCATGATAATGCTGTGTATGGTCATTGATGTCAAGTTGATTGATGCCAAGTTGATGATGTTATGAGGTGCCTAGAGAAGGATGGCATGAAAATACCTTATGAGATGGTGTGAGAATGGAATCTTGAAAGAGAGTAGTGATGAGAATAATAAAATGAGTTTGGTAATGTTCGGTATGAAGATATATAGGGAATTACTTGAGAAATATTATTTGAGAATCTTATTAATGGTTTTAAGATGTCATGAGCAAGAGACTTGAGAATTCTTGTACATAGAATGTCTAGTCTTGTGCATGAGAGAGCATGTTGGTCTATTAATATGGATGAATAGATCCATAAAAGGATATATTAGTTTGTTTAAGCATTCATATGAGGAATTAGATCACTCATTAGTGTCTCAATGTAAGCATACAAGGGTAAGACCTAAAAGAGTAGCTAAAAGTAGACTAGTTTTAGACTCTACCTGACCTAATAAGGGGCCATGAGATGTTGTCATGACCTATGAAGGATTAAAAGTAGTGTTACAAAATGTGATAAGTTAATTTATCATGTTATTGAGATGGAGAGTTCATGAATAGTGGATAGAAGGTTAGTTTTAAGGCCTAGTATTACTTGTAGATCAAAACTTTAGAGATCAAAGTGAGAGATGGTGGCCTATTGAGGTATGAGATCAAATTTATAAATAAATATCACAAATGTGAGTATGTATAAAGGTTTAAAATGTTTTTTTAGGTATTTTCATGATGTATGAGGTCATGGTCTGAATAAGAAATTTTAAAATATTATTTTGAGGTCTCTATAGTATGTAAAGTAAAGTTTTTCAAGCCTAAGACAATTTTTAATGCTTATTAAAATGTGTAATTATTTAATGGGAATATAATATCTGAGGGAGAGATGGAAAAGGGTTATAAAAATTATTTACAAGAAATATCTTTATGAATAAATGTTATGAATGGAAATGGGTCTAAAATCCTCCTAAAACCCTCATAGTGACCCAATATGGAAGATATTGATGGAAATGGATTATAATGGATTGGATGACCTAATTTTATGAGTGGATAATGTATTTAACTCTCCCAAGTTTCTCTAGGTGGTATTGGTTTGTTATGTGAGTGAGTGGACCCCATAGAAAAGTGCTTGTTTCTAAGAATTTTATTGTAGCAAATAGAGTTGACTTAATCAAAGTTTGTAAATCATTGGAGAATTTTTTTTGAGACTTGTATTTCATGTTTATGGTGGTTTTTGAGAATTTTATAGACCTTATATGTTATAAACTGATCATGAAAGATGTCTTATTGCTAAAAGTGCTAGTGACGTAGATAGTGAGAAAAACTAGGCATAAGTAGGAATGAGATTAGGCAAGTGGCGTCATGGACTAGGGTTGAATAAAGTTGTATGAATGTGTTATTTAAAATATATATACATGTACATATTTAATAATATCATTAAATACCAATTTATATATCAAAAGGTTGCTCTCAAAATTGACTTGTCTTGATCAATAAGGTCTATATATAGAAAGGTTTAGAGATTGATCTTTATGTATAATATTTTATATTATACATGATTTTTTATATTTTTGGATATGTTATAAATATATAAGTATAATTTTAAATTTTATATATATATATATATATATATATATATATGTCTAAATAGGTGTTGGCATCCAAGTCATCATGACTAGTCTTTTAAGGAAACTGGTAGATCTAGGTATGCAAGTTAGAGTGATGAGTTTGAGACTCTATATCATGAGTGGATTTATAAAATGAACATTATGTTTTTATATAGGAAATTGATTGCTTATAAATTCTTTTAATAATCTTTTAATTTAATATAAATTGTTAGATCATTGAATCCAAAATGGATTGTCTGGTTGAGCAAGAACTATGAAAGAGAAGTTCAACACATTGGTTTGTAAGACAACTAATTACCACTAGAAATTATGATATATAATTTTGATGATGTTATATATTTAAAATATTAAATATTAATTTAAATTATTATTATTTTAAGAGTCCTTATATGAACTAGAAACAACATTCATCAGGTCCATGTTTTTAAGGATTTTGGCAGTTTTTTGTATGTTAGTGAAATTTGTGTTCCTAAGTAATTATGCCTAGTTTGGAAGTAATTAATTAATGTGATGATGTTATAAATATATAATTATATTATTATTTTTATTTATTATTCATTTTAATTCCATCTCAAGTGTTGGAGGTCCAAAAATGCATGACTAGTTTTTCAAGTGTATTGGCAGAATTGATTAAGCTAAGTGAAGAGTTCTTCTTAAGCCATTATGTCTTGAGTAGATATATAAAAATAATGTGATGATGCTATAGATATGTCATGGGATATTATACATTCATATTAATTTTTTAATGTTTCCATTATAGTTGATATAATCTTAATCTTTCATTATTAAGTTTTGAATCTTATTGGCAGTTTTGAGTAGGTTACTTATAAAGAAGGGTTTGAATGATATTTTTATTTGATTTTTGAGATATAGTAAACATGATGACTAATATAATTTAATGAGTATTATATTTATAATTTTTATTTCCATGGATCATTCTATGGTTTCTTAACAAATTTATGTTCATGCTTTTAGATATTTATGATAGACTAATATGAATTCTACTAATGGTGTGATCCAAGTAGTATTTTAAGATAAAAGGAGGTATAAATATATTATTATATTATACTTTTTCTATTAATGTGTAATATTATGTGGTCCTATCATGTGAAGTGTTTTAATTTACTCAAAGAAGATCAAACCGTAATGTATGCTAAGTAGGCCTAATGAGATTAGGTTTTCACGAGAACTAAAGAAGGAATACAACTGGTTAATCTATGGTCAACATAATGGATTAGTTTAGTCATGTTTTAAACATGTTATAAGATCTATTTAAAGGATAATACAAGTGTTAAATAGTGTATGTCTGACAAAGGTATGTGAAATCAAGTAACTGGTATTAATACAAGGCTAGTTAGGCCTATTTGGGTTAGATAAGAGATGTGAAAATTATTTGAATATATATATATATATATATATATATATATATATATATAATTTGAGGGTAATAGTATAGATATAAGGATGGATATCAATCCATACCACATATTCATGTGATTATTGTCTATGATGCTTAATGAAAGGGAACAAATAGTGAACTAGTAATTTGTATAAGAATAAGGCCTAATAGGCCTAATTGGCTAGTTGAGTGTGTGTAAATGTGAAGTGAAAAAGGAGAGGATTGTGTGAGATGACATAGGTGGTGAAACATATTAAATAAATGATATGAATTATTCATAGACATATATAGGGTTTCATTAGTGCTTTCATGACAACTTCAAGCCATATAAGGGTCAATTGAGTTAAGAAAGTAAAGGACCATTTTTTCTTGTGTGAGAGGAAAATTTAAGTGTGATAAAAATAAAAGAAGACCATCATCAGTTGTGAGAGGAAAAAAAGAGAAAGGTGGATAGTTTAGAGTGTTGATTGAGTGGGTTCTTGAACAAAGGGGTAGTATCCTCCTATAATGTTGGTTCTTAAGTCAAGTTGGTACTTGATAAGTTTAGGGATTGGTACTCAACTAAATTTGATTCATGGTATTATAGGACAAGTTATCTATGTTTTATTTTAGGGGATTTTAGTCCCCCTTGAAGGTTTCCCACATTCATCTAGTGTTATTGTGTTGTGTTCTCATGTATGGTTATTGTTTTGTTTATATAATGATTTCTCAATGAATAATTAATAAGGATTGAATGATTGTTTTAAGATCTCACTGATTCAACCACCCCTCTTAGTGATTGTGCTTATAACAAGGATAAACATCTACATTTGACACTAACTTTTATCACTTTGTAAGTATTAAAATAATGTTTTATATCATGCTACCTATTCCCCCAATATGTTTTAAAAAAGTCAGATGAATTTCATGAATTTCAATAAGGAAGTAGCATAGTGGCACAATGTGAGTAATGTTTCCTAGACTTAATAAAATATGTGAAGGATTACATGGTTGAAACTATATAGGTAAATGTGTTTATTAGGGGTCTAAATTTAGATTTGGTTGATATAATGTGTATTTTAGCTCCTATAACCTTGGCAACAATAATTGAAAAGGCCTAATTAGATGAGGATTCTTCATTAAAGACTTAGGAAGCCTGAGAGAAATTTTAGGGTAAGATGTAATCATATCATGACTCAAGGTCACAAGGTGTTAGGAGAATAAAATTGGATAAGTAATACTACCTAGAATATTCCTTGAATATTGTTATACTATATATGTAATTATCATCTTGTGTATTTTGTCCTATCCTATCAGCTTGTGAAAGGATAGAAGGTGAATAGTCTCCTCAATTTGGCACTAATGTATAAAGTATAATATGAATAGTCAAGGAATATATCAACTATAAATATGTATGTTTAGTTATGAAGAAGATGATGACCCCTTTTTGAGATCAATATAGAATTTTGGTTTATGGTACCTATTGGATTTCTTGTGTTTATCCTTATTTGTGTTATCATGTTTAATGTTTAGGTTTGATCTATCTTAAAATCACTCTTTAATGTTTTAAATATCAAAATAAATCCTTAATTAATTTGTCTCTCTTCAATTTCACACTTTTTATCTATGATATGCTTCCATCAACTATGACTTCACTACTCTATTATGTGCAAACTTGTAGAATCTATCTATCCTCATAATTAACATGTTGTGGTGAACCAAGAGCCATTAATAAAAATGGTGTGATAATCATGGAACAATCTTATAGGATAATGCTATGTTAAGATGATTACTAAGACAATGTGAGATTCAAACCTGATTATACAAGAAATATGGCACTTCATAAAAGAAGAATCTAAAAGGATGGGCCTCATTATGAGTGAAATCATTCAAGAACATATATATGGTGAAATATATAAAACATTCTAGTGTGACTTACCTAAATTATTAGCTAATTAGTTGACAAGACTTGAGTACTATTGTTTCCATCCTAGGGTAGAAAAAATCCTTGTTTAGACTAAAGAAAAGATAGACCAGTTAATAAAACTAGAAACCAATTGGATAAGAGTGATAGATTATTGGGTTGAAACCATTATAGAGGGGTATACTACCATTTTCACTATATAAGGCTATTTAGCATTCAAGACTACGTAGGACTGATTCATTTGAGGAAACAAGCAAATGGAAGTTTTTATAGTGACTACCTCTTTTGTTGAAAATGTTGGTGATGGAAAAGGCCATGGTGCCTATCCATGCCCATATGGAGTAGTCACTTTAGGTATATGGCGATGTGTACACATGATGGTGAATAAGGGATATATGAGTGACTAAATCTTGAGTGTAAATCTAGAATGGATATGTGAGGAAATAATAATTAGAAGAAAACTCTAGATTTAGAAAGAGAACTATAACAATAAAATAGATGGAAAAATTTGACAAATACCCAAGTAGCTAAAAATAGAAGTAAGAATAATAGTAGAGTAGTAGATGACTGATTATGCAAAATTAATAATAAGGATGATAAGTGAAGGTAAAAGAAATATAATTATGATGGATGATGGTAGATATAATGAGAAGATGAAGAATGAGTAGAAGAAAAGATGTGCGATGAAGAAGTTGAGAGTGGTTTAGGAGTAGAGTAGATGAAAGATAGATGTAGTGCACATCTATAATAAAATGTCTTAACAAAATAATAAAACTACAAAGAGAAATATAACTCAATCATAAGATAATTACAAGGTCAAGGAGAAAAAAATAAAGAAATAACTAAGAAGGATTATTTACTAGAAGTGTATGCATCCCTACAACCCAAGCTTTATATCTAAGTAGAAGTTTTCAGCCAGTCGAGTAAAAGGATAAGAGATAGGAGAAACCATTTTTAGATCATTTAGATAGTTGGGGAATTTAAATATATACAAAGTTAATTAAGAAGGATTTAAATCATATATAATTAAGTGAATTTAAATAAAAAAGAAGGAAGTGAAGATTAATAGAATGCACATAAAAAATCTTCTAGTCTATAGAGTAGCATGCAGATAGGAACAACCAAGATGTAACCACTTCAAGTAATAGTTTTGCATAAATAAGATGAATTAGGTAGGAGGATTCTTGAATTTGACCCATTATGATGGATCTATAGATCTTGAACTTTTTTTTTAACTTGCAAAATGAAGTGGCAAGCTAAAGGTTTGACTAATGAAAATTTGCAAAAATGTGAATTAGTAGGGGACCTAATTGGGAGAACACTTGAATTCATATGCAAAAGAGATATGTAAGAAACAATCCTAGAATATTTGTATAAATGGCTCATTATAGAGTTTAAAATTAATAAATATACTAGACAAATAATATAGAATTTAGGAAAAATAAGGCAAGTACTAGGAGAGTTAATCTATGATTATGATCATAGATTTTTGGATGTAATGAACAAAGTAGAATTTACCTTAACAGATAAGGACAAATTAGACTATTTTTTTGAAGGATTATGAGGATTTGATTTGACACTATGAAAACATAATATGAGATAAAAGCAGATGCTAGGGATACTTCACTTTGAGTTGAATAAATCAAAGACTATGGTGAAACTCCTATAGCTAGCTCCAAGTTTGAAAATACATTACAAGATTTTATGGAAAAAAATGGAGTAGTATCATGAAGTAGAAAACCCTAAATTAAACCTATGGTGTACATATTGTGGTAAAGGACACAACCAAAATGATTTTCCTAAAATAAAAGCAAAATTTTATGAACTTTTTTTAGTACTAGGGCATGTTACAACACACTTCCATCTACTAAAATAATACACCAAAATTATTCAGAACCTATACTATAATTTTTTCAAATCAACTATACATGATGAAAAGAACTATAGATCTCTGGAAAAAATTAAAGAGGGAAATTATAAGAATGTGTTTGCTATTGTAGTGTAATAGATCTCCTTAGTGAAGCAATTGATTTATAGCCCAAAGATTGATAAGAGTTATGTGACCCAAACATGTCCATAATGGATTTTGAGTTCATCATAATATTAGACTCATGGTCTAGCTAGTTGAATTCCATCTTCACTGAGTTGGACACCTCCATACCCTCAATATTAGTATTTAGCATTTTGGAGCTCACCCATAATGTAGCCACAATAATAAAATTGGACTCCGGTAACCATGAAATAACAATTTAATATGGGAGACAATAATTAGTAGTATCAATAGTGGAATTATGTGTAGCCACAAGGATGGTATTATGGGGACATCAATTGAATAGGGGAGGATGCTGAGGTGGATACTATGGAGGATATAAAGGTAGCATAGGAGATAACTATCAGTAACTCCTCTATAGTGCTATTTATGTGAATAATATAACCATGTTCAAAGAAACTACCTAATGAATCCATAAAGGTAGTCATACTATGCATACTATAGAGTTTATGAGAAATATGATACATAGGATTTCCCTATTTTAGACAAATAAAGAAAAGACAAAACTATCTGAAATGTAAACATGGTAAGCATGGAACCTAGATAAAATGCCTTTTTTAATGTTCTGACATGGTAATAGCATGTAGAAAAAGGACTTCCTCTACTGATATGCCTCAAGATCAAGGAATTAGAAAGTCTACACAAGATAAATACCAAAATATATTTATAGAATAGATTTTGATGAATGAAGCTATGTAGCTACTAAAAAATATTCAACAATAGGAAACTACTAATGGTAATGCTATATCCATCAATGTACAAATTTATGGATAAATTAAATACATCTTATGATAAGATGAATTTTTTGCTACACTAATAGATTAACTAAAGCTATTAAGTACCTTATGTAATGAGGACATATCACAAAACATTGTAAATCTATTACACAATCTTGTAGATTATGCACAATGTGGTTAACAAAATAAATAAAAATTGGTCAAGTACATTAAAACAAAGAAACCTTAGGATGTGGATGCATGAATTGATCTTGAAGTTATAGGATATGAAATACCAAATGTTGTCTTTGACTTTAGTAGCATAGTAAATACCATTCCTAAATCCACATGGGAAGAGATTGGATGACTAGTCGTTAGTTATAACCTAGTAACTCTGAGCTTGGATCACTACTAGAAAGTTAAACCCATTGGCCACCTAGAGGATGTTGAAATCAAATTTTTAGACTTATCTCTATGAGGAAACTTTAAGGTCATAGACATGAATGATATGGGAATGCACTATCCTACCATAATAGGGAAGAAATGGGCATATGATGGATGAATGACCATTAATATTATACTCAATTAGGTGTAGGAACATCAAGGTGATAAGGTTGTAGTCATTCCACTCAATAGAGTGCACAAACCATACATAATTCCCACTAAACTAGACTCTCAATATGTTCTTTAAGAAATGAGTTAGATGAAGGTTAATACAGAGGAGATATAATTCCCACTAAACTAGACTCTCAATATGTTCTTTAAGAAATGAGTTAGATGAAGTTTAATATAGAGGATAATCCTAATGCTCTACATGCAATGCAATACAACTTATTATACCAACAAAAAAACCCCAAGTACAGTCGATAATTACATAGAAATTAAATGAAGTAGAATAATGGAGACCAAAAGAAGAATTTGTGCAATGAAATGTAAATTAGTTTATCAACAAATACTACACCTTCATATTTGTGAAATCACCCACTCAATTAGAAGTTAAAATCCTATATCAAGCCAATGATCACATTTAGGATTACATAGAACCAATAAGGGAAGGCACAATTCCCTAAGAATTAGCATCTTTTATCAGTGGTGATTTATATATACATCTCTTTAATTAGGCCCATGGTGATCATGAATTTAGGCCTATGAGGATGGCCTTTGCACATGAATGTCAACTACTTGTATATTATGCAATGGAGGACCTCAATGATTTTATTTTATGACTACAAATCATTATCTTGACTATCAATCAGTGGGTTAGTGCATTAAACTATGATTTGAAGGGAGTTTCTACAACTTAGTGGGTAACTCATTAGGATAATTAGCTAGAGTGGGATGACGCTTGTGAATTCATGATCATCAAATTTTAGCTTCAATAATTCATATGTATTAATAGGCCATTTTTTCAAAAAGGATAATGCCCTAAGATTTATGTGCATAAATGTGTTGAAATTTGGAATGTAGAACATATAGCACCTAAGTATTGAGTTCATATTTTTCACTACACACTAGCTCCACTACCATCAACATGGTACATGTAATAGGAGGGTAGGAGAGAAACCAAACATTGGGCATAGGTACATATTGACTTCATACAATTTTTTTTCTTTGAAGATGAAAATATGTTAGTCTATAATACACTTCATAAAATCAATTAATTTCTATGCCATGTGTGAGTGGAGGATATGAGCACTACAATAGAGTCAACTACATAAATAAATGTAGATTTTGATCTTAATTCTACACTCCAAAATTATAAAGCTACTAGAATTGAAGAAAAAGATTTGACATAACCTTGTAATCAAATCCAAGATGAGGTAGATGATGATGAAGACTCTAATTTTGATATAGAGTTAGATTTGAATGATTTATTTAGACCTAAGCATCATATAGAGCCACTCAAGGACAATTAAATAACAATAAATAAAGAAGATAAGCTTCACAACATTTTAGATTCTATAAAAATAAGGGTAAAGGAAGATTTAAGAATTAGTAGATGATGAAAAATGTAACATATATTAACAGCCTCTCAAGAAACATATCACTAATGTTAGAATAGAGGAGGGTTACAAAACTAGCAAGTATAGGTGATTATTGGATGGAGACTGAGATTTCATAAGCCTTACAACTTTTGAGGGACTATCAACATGTATTCCCCACTAGATTATTATAAGTATAAGGAGTTAACCCATCTCATAGTCAGATGCACATAGAACTATAAGAGTGCACATTCCCAATTAATAACTAACCATAAAAACTCAATCCCAATATGAAACTCAAAGTAAAAGTAGAACTGGATAGGATGTAGGATGCATACATAATTTATCTAGTAGAAAAAGTTGACTGGGTAAGTTTAATGGTAGTACAACCGAATACAATAAGAGAAATCAGGGTATGTGGAGACTACCACATTCTTAATTATGATTGTGTAAATGATCCTTTCCCCATTCCATTTAAAGATGAAGTCTTGGACTTTGTTACAAGCCATGAAGTATATTCCTTTATAGATGGGTTTAGTGGTTACCATCAGATTCCAATCATAGAGGAGGATAGATCCAAAATGTCTTTTACAATAGAGTGGGGATATTTTTCATATAAAGTCATGCCATTTGGGTTTAATAATGCTCCTATAGTATTCTCATGTGAAATAGTCATAACATTAAAATATTTCATCCATGATTTCTTGAAATATTATTTAGATGATTGGGTAGTCTTCTTCATATTAAAATAGCATTTATCCAAGTTATGTTTGATGTTAGAATGATTCCAAACCCTATGCATCACTCTAAATTTGAAGAAATGCTTAAAATATTTCATCCATGATTTCTTGAAAGTTTATTTACATGATTGGGTAGTCTTTTTCCTATTAAAAGAGAATTTATCTAGGTTATTTTTGATATTAGAATGATGCCAAGCCCTATTCATCACTCTAAATTTGAATAAATGTTTATTTTTCACACCTTTTGGTGTTTTACTTGGCCATATTATTTTTACTAATGGCATTTTGGTGGATCAAGCTAAAATCATAGTAATCTTGAGTATGCCACCACCTAACAATTTCATGAAAGTGCACTTATTTCACAAGAATACATGATAATACCAAAAAATCATCAAGGGATACACCATAATATCATCTCCATTGGAAGCCTTACTATGCAAGAATGCTAAGTTTGTATGGACATCTAAATGTCAAGTAGATTTTATCAAGCTTAAATGGAGACTGGTCACTATGCCTATACTTATTTTTCTAGACTAAATAGCCATTTTATGTACATGTAGATGCCTCAGGCATCATAGTTGGTGTAGTACTTGTGTAGCTCAAAGATGGTATGCTTGACCATCCTATTCAATTTACTATCCAAAAATTTTCTTATGTAGAAAATAATTACACAACCATAGAATGAGAAGTACTAGAGATTATTTTTACACTACAAAACTTTAGACACTATCTTTTGATGACACCATTTAAAGTTTTGATAGACCATAAAGCCCTATGCTACTTGGTCAACAAACTAATGCTAAGAGGAAGAATATCTCATTGGCTGATGCTATTTCAAGAATTTTAGTTCTGAATAAATGTAAAACCAGGTAGAGAAAATGTGGGACCTAACCACCTCAATTGAATCTTGAATTTTGAACAACCAAAATAACTATAAGAAGACTCACCAGATGTGAACCTCTTTTGTGACACTATGATTCTATAAAATTTAAAAATAAATAGATAACTTCCTCGAGTAAGTGATCTTCTATGTTCACTTATAGAAGTGAGACAAAAAATTAGTTTGTAGCTAGAGTGTACCTTATACTATAATAAAAAGACTGCTATATCACTTGGGGAAGGATGAAGTCTTGCACAAGCTTATCCTTGAACATGAACACCCTCAAATCCTAGAGGAAGTGCATAAAGGAGTTGTAAGAGGTCATTTTGAAGGTGAAACTATAAATAGAAAAATGTTTCAAAGTGGACTATGGTGGCCAATTTTATTTCAAGATGCAAATCAAGTTATGCAACATTACATTGTCTGCCAATGTATGTTGAAACAATTTCAAAGAGATGAGATTCCACTATAACCACTCCTTGAAGAACATCCATTTGAATAGTGGGGTATTGAATTTGTAGGGATAATCAATCCTCCAAGAAATCATAATAAGGATAGGTATATTATTACTGCCATAGACTATTTCACTAAATGGGTTGAAGCTACTACCACACCGAGCTATAGTGTGAAGGATGTAGCAAAGTTTTTGTATGAAAACATCATTACTAGGTTCAAATGTCCAATCAAACTAATCAACAATCGAATAATTCACTTCCTCAATAATAATGTCAAAACTTTGATGGAAAATTTTAGGATTATGCATCATAAAATCACTACTTATCATCCACAATTGAATTTTTAGGCTAAGGCTTCCAATAAGGTTCTAGGAAAAATTCTCACAAAATTTTGTGATGTTAAACACAAAGGCTGGGAAGATCACATTCCTATGATCTTATGGGCATATCATAATAATTATAAGAGAGATACATTATTTACACCATTTTAATTGGTGTATGATTAGGAAGCAGTTATGCTAATGGAGTATCTAGTACCCAGTTTGCACATCATTATAGTTATGTGCTTGGGAGAGTAGTAATATCTTGCCAACCAACTCATAAACTTGAATATAATGGATAAGTTTAGAAGAAAAGCTACATGGACACAATAAATACCTAAGAAAATTCAAAAATCATGGAATGATTAGAACCTACACCACTAAGAATTTCATATAGACACAATAAATACCTAAGAAAATTAAAAAATCATGGAATGATTAGAACTGACATCACTAGGAATTTCATAAGGAATAGTCAGTTTAGTTGTATGATAGCTTATTTAGAGCATTCCTCAACAAGTTATAGATAAGATGGAAAGGACCTTATATTATTCATGATTTAAAATAATAATTAATGGTTATTTTAAGATATTTAAAAGGAAACATATTTCCAAAATGAGTACATGGCTATAGGCTTAAGCCCTAATGCTAATAACTAATTGATCTATGTTTGTAGTTGAGTGGGTGCTGAGAAACACCATTTAGATTAGGATTTTTACTAAGATATTTTTATGTGTTTGTTTTTCATTTTTTGTGTTTGTATATGATCTCATTTAAATCATTTTCAAGTATAAATACTAATTATTACATGTGTTAGAAATGCATAAGAAGAGCTATGTGTACTACTAAAAAAGTTAACGAGGATCAATTGAAAATTTTTAAGTCTGGAAAAGATGCCAAAAGGTCACATCAACAAGTTATTTTATGGATAAAGGTCATCCACCAAAAATAAATTCAAGATCCAAGGGTTAGTAGATATGATCTTCCAAAAATTGGTGGCTAGTCAACATCAGTATCTTGTACCCCTTATATGGGCACCTAAGGGCATAAAAATGTAAATTCACACATGCACCAACAACTAATGACTATAAGAGCCATATAATAAAGCAACATGGCACACAAACCATGCATTCAAGGTGAATGGACAGCTAGGTATGGCCTAGATGTGAAATCTAATAAGCACAAAATCTATAAAACATAAGTTCAAACTTCATATCTACATTTAATACTTAACATATTTTTGAAGAGGTAAACCTATCCAAAAATTAATCCATTCCAATACATAAAGTTGTTTAAAGCAATGAAATTTCTTCTTAAGTCACCATGGATATGATGCCATTGATTTGACCTCTGTTATAATCATAGAAGGAAGCCAAGGGTATTGATTTGGTGCTACGATAAATAAAATATAGTGATTAGGAACCATTCTAGTATCTACATGAAGTGGAGCAAAAGATGTTCAAGATAGATCCTATGGATGCTGCAAAACAACTTGCCCTTGTAGCTCCATAAAAATTTTAAAACATAGACATAGAATGCCTACTATGAATGTTGATTTTTAGTGACTTGGGCAAAATCATTCAAGTCTTACTTGGATGAGACAATGATGGAGCCATATTCTTGTCAATGCATGACATGATTGCCATCAACACATAGGCCATGGCTTGAGATCTAGGCATATCAATGTATGGAGATTATTTATTGTCCTATAAGACCAAAAAACCTCTAATTTTACTAAAATTTAGAGATGTATATGTGTGATAGAGCTGATGGATCCTCATTGACAATATTCTAGATGAACCATTGTATATCTTGGTTCAATACATTACCCACTACTTCTAGCAAAACACCAAGTTGGCTAAGTAGACTACCCAAGGGAATTGTGGACATCATCACCCATAGGATCATCCACTGAGGTGAGAAATTCAATTGGCTTGAATATTTTTTTAGGAAGTGATTACTGACATTGAAAAGTGTCTAACTATCCTAGAACAAACCTTCTAGTATCAATTCTTGATTCTCCTCTATTTTACTCAATGGAAGTTGCTTGAGGGAGAAGTGCAACTAGATAAAAACTATTAGCTGATATAGTAGTTTTACAACCTCATATGAATTTAATAATGAGGATCCCTCACACATGATTGAAAGCTTAAAGCATAGTGGCAAGAGTGCCTAGATCTCATCACCACACACCCTAGAGTTTCAACATAAGTATTGTAGTATTCGGGATAGCATGGCACTATTAGTCTCATGTCTAAGAGCATCTTCATCACCATACATGAGATATCATGTTCACCCTTAAAACCACTACCATTCTTTATCATGATAAAGATAGTACAAGTTGAGGTGACTACATAGAAGGAATATGTAGCCAAATGAGTAATGCCTCTCTAATAAATACCATTGAATTTGGACATTCTTGTGGTGCAACAGTTAGAACTAGTATCTATCTCACAGTAATAGTAGGGGAAGTGTAAAGTAAACCCCTATTCTATATCATTTCCTTTTAAGCACACAACATGAAACACATCATGGAAGGATGACCTAAAGGTACAACAAATTTTTAGGTCCTATGATCTCATAGAAATGGGCACTGACACACAATAGGTCTACCAAGTTATGTTGGTAGACATAACTAGGGACTACTATGAGAAGGATGAAGAAAAAGACGTTTTCTTCTAGAAGGTAGTACACATAGTCTAAATTTGAAATCAAGTCCATCCCAATCTATGGGTATAACTCCCCACCTATCACCATCCATTATTTTGGATATGATCAAGGAAGAGGAGGAGTAACTATGCTATTGTATGGAATTTTCTCAACTAGTCACTACTTAAACATTTATGCCCATTATTGTATTCAAAACCCTACCAAAAAGTCTACCAGAGTAACTTGTGAATAGGACAAGAATGGTAAGGGAGACTCAAGTCTCCCCTTCACTTGAATAATACACATTTGGTCAACCAACTATTGAGTAGGAAGCATGGCCTACCCTAACAAACTATGCACCAACACCTCGATGCATGTTGGTCACTATAAGGAGAAATCAATAAGTTTATAGTATGGAAGTGTGACTCAAGGATTCTCCACCATCACCATAGGTGCAAGATATTGAATAAAGTGAATAATATTAGGCCACAAGAGAAGAATTCACCCATGTTACAAAGTACAAAAGAATAAAAGAAGAGAAGAAGAAAAAGAAGGAAGAAGAATGACAATAAATGAATCAATTCAAAGAAGTAGAGCTCTCTAAAAAGGCCAAGGACATAGAAAAAATAAGAAAGGCTCAGTACATAGCTCAAACAACCTAAGAAGTAGGTTTACCACAACAATAAGTACTAGAGGAAAAAGAGAAGAAAGAAAAAAAGGAGGAAGAGAAATGAAAAAAAGTAGTTCAAGCACAACAATAGGTATAAGAATATGCCTAAAAAATAGGAACATGATAAATTCCTATAGCAATAGCAAACATAGGCACAAGCACAAGCACAAGTACAAGCATAGGATAAGAAAATAATAATAAGAGTAGTAGAAGAAAGAAGAATAAGAATAAAATAAAATGGAAGAATAAGAAAATAAATGCAAGGAAGAAGAAGATGAGAGAGATAAGAAAGTGAAAGAGGAAGATGACAAGAAAAAGGGGACAAAGAGGAAGAAAGAAGTAAGAAAAAGGAAAAAACCATGAATAAATTAGAGGAAGGAAAGAAGAAAAAACATGAGGAATAAGAGAAAAATAGAAAGGAGGAACAAGAATAGAAGAAACAGGAGGAAGAGGTGAAGTCAAATATTGTTGAGGACCTTATGCAATAAAATAAGTTAGAAGCCAAGGCCACAATGTCATAGAAAGTACCAGTCACAACATAGACACAAGAACAAGTGCCAAATATTTTTCTTGGATGTGTATGGCTCAAGGATGTTCTAGTAGTTACTACATAGTGCACCACTTTCTCCCTTCCTCTAGCTACAATGCCCCACTAGGATCTTGCAATGTCAATGATAACTTTGGTTTCTCTTCCAGTAAAATAAGAGGCATCTTTGGATGTCTCTCACTTTGCATTGAATAAATAATTATAGAGAGATTTAACATTCTAAGAATCTATTGTGCAGAAGGTAGCTTCCCTAAAGTAGGAGCGAGATCAAGCAAAGTCTAAGAATGTGGGGCTTTGAAGTTGGCTACATAAAGTAGCATAGGTAATTGAATATGCTTGTATAGATTTGGCCTCTCATGTCAAAGGTGAGAAAATCATGTCATATCATCATAAGTTAATGACACTCATTATAGATCTCACTAAAGACCAGTGTGAAACACAAGAACTGCAAGCACTTAGAAATTTGGGTTCTAGCTTGAAGTATGATACCACAACTTTGACTACTTTACTAGAAGAATATCAAAGTATGTTGGACACCACATCCCTCCAAGCCCATCAGCTTGTACTTATATAACCTTTTATATTGTAAAAAATAGCTTGACAACTCCCTATATAGTTTTAGCATATATTTTAATGTAGCTATTATTACCCATATAGCTATGCACACCCTAACTGTATCATCTGATGGAAATGAACTTGCTCTCTAACAATATTTAAATGTTAGAGATAATGTGTGGGACTAACTTATAGGGGAGTAGGTAGAAAGACACACAAAAGAACTAGGGAAAGATAGTATAGAGATCTAATTAAAGCTTAGTAATACAAGTGTTGAGCTAAGTATTGCATATAATGAAGATTTAAAAGACCTCCTTGATAGTTACACATGAATGCTCATCCTAATCCATAGGGTTTAGGAAGTCATGCTTGATTGGGATGCATTCAAAATGGACTTGGTACCATTCTACAGTGAGGTAACTCTAGTGCTTAGGGTGTTTACGTACATGCCACCTTTTAAGCTCTATCAAGTGATTGCCTAATGCATGGCTACACTAAAAGATGTCAAGGATTATACTAGCTAATTTTCTTCTTTAAACACACCAAAAAATACCAATTTAGAATTTCACACTACAAAAGTTTTTTAAAAAATTGTATAAATTTTGAATAGTTTTTTTTGCATTGGGGATGATTATTGAGACAAGCAAGACTAGATTGGTTGAAAACCTATAAAGGGTAGCCACCTAGCTATGCCAGTTTATTTAAAAATTTAAAGGGTAGTAGGTTTCTATGCTACTTAGTTAAAAACTTGAAAGGGTGGCTAAGTAGTGTGCAAGGGGTGAAAACAAGAAATAACACCTTGAGTGATTAATGTAACTCTTACTAGTCTACCCAAATTGTATAGCTTCTACCCTTATTGTATATTCAGATGAACCTAAAACATTATCTCAAGATGAGATAACCTTTTAAGTTTGGGAAAGTTTTTGGAGAAGAAAATTAGATAAATAAGATTATGCATAATGTTCCTTGAATAATTGTGTACTATATGTAATTATTGGCTTGTGTATTTTATCCTATCCTCTCAGCTTGTGAAAGGATAGAATGTGAATAGTCTCAATAATTTGGCACCAATGTATATAATCAAGAACTATTTTAACTATAAATATGTATGTTTGGATTTGAATAAGTTGATGACCCCTGTATGAGATCAATATAGACTTTTGGTTTATGGTTACCTATTGGATTTCTTGTGTTTATCTTTATTTGTGCTATCATGTTTGATGTTAAGGTTTAATCTATCTTAAAATCACTCTTGAATGTTCCACATATCAAAATAACTCCTTAATTAATCTATATCTTTGTAAGCATGCACTTTTTGTCTCTAATATGCTTCCATCAACTATGAATTCATTGCTTTATTATGCACAAAATTTTATAGTCTACCTATCCTCATAATTATCATGTTCTGATGAACTAGGAACCTCTACTAATACAAGGTGTACAACTTGCACCTAGTGAAATTTGGATAACAACGTAATCTAATTATAGACCCCTTCAATAACAACAATAAAAAGAAGAGAATAACCACTCTAGATATGGCTATAATAGAGACCAATATGACAAACACTACCAAATATGAGGATATGTTAGACCATGGGATCATCAATAGACTGGGCCTACATGGACTCAATAATAATGTAAACAAGACCATTTAGGTCAAAAACATCATCTAAGCTAAGATATGTCATATTTACCTCTAAGTGAGACCATTATAGAGGTGAGTGTTTTATGTGTGGATCCCTTAATCAATTTTCATGATAGTGTCTTCTAGGACCATAAACTTATGATAGTTATAATACTCTAGTGTTGGAGCAAATAATGGGAGATGTGGGTCGAAGACATAGAATTTATGTAGTGGTGGATGACCACCAACATGAACACCATTCAATGGTTAATGATATCACATTTATGATTGATAGAGTTTATATAAAAAATTACTTGTTTGAATATATTTAGAATACTTTGTTTCCCCTTTTATCATAAACCATTATTGGATAGTGGCTATAATGTAGTTAGACAATTAGGTAGTACAGTTGGCCATAGGGGTGAAGTCATTTATTATCTATTTGGTGAGAAATTGTATATTAGACCTTGGTGCCTTTTCCACCATAGTAGATATGAGGATTATACCCTTAGGAACATAAGGGGTTATATTAGGAATTTATTAGCTTATGGATCATGAATCTATTTTGGATTACCATGACAAGATTATCAAGTGTGTAGATGATATTGGGACTCTTATAGTGATATTTGAAGTTAAGAGACTCATTTACTTTCACATGATTTGCATAGTGTAGATCAATAAGAACATAAGGAAAGGTTATAAGTTTTTTAATATAATGGTAAGTGATAGGTCAAATGAGTTATATAAGGTTTCTATGGATTATCATCATATCCTTTGGGATTTTATCGATGTGATTCTAGATGGGTTACCAAGTATGCACCTCCAAGTGAGACCCATTTCCATATTAACTTATTAAAATGGGCTAAGACCATCTCAAAAACACCAAATAAGATGACCAAAATATATTTATGTGATCTCAAGATAAAACTTGAAAAACTTTTAAAGAATGGATTAATTCATCTTAATGTATCTATATTGGGAGAACTAGTCATATTCATGAAGAAGGATAGTTCCCTTCAACTGTGTGTTGATTTCCACTAGTTAAACAAGGTGATGATTAGGAATCTATAACCTTTGCCTATATTTGAAATATAGATACCATTATTTGTGTATAATAGACCCTAATATTCAAAATATTGTTTCAAACATGGTATGATATTTATGATTTTACAGTTATACTATTTGGATTGACCAATGACATAACAATGCTCATTAGTCTTATGAATGGAGTGTTTCACAACTGATTTTTTTTTTTTTTAATATTTCTTCATGACATATTTATATATTCATAACATGATGGATAACATGAGAACCATTTGAAACAAGTCTTGTAGGTTTTCAGAGAAAACCACTTGTTTGGAAACTTGGAGAAATGTGAGTTTGCATACTAGAGGTAAAATACTTAGGGCACATATTATTATGAGAAGTAATTTATATATAACACTATTAAATTAATGATATAATGTAATGGTTGGCACCCTCATGTTGTAGAGGTTTACAAGTTCAGGTGCTTGGTATGATATTATAGATAATTTATCAAGAATTTATCTCACATTGTGAATCCCATCAATTCACTTCAAGGGAAAGGGATGAATTTTGTATAGACAATATAATGTGAAGAAGATTTAGTTTCTAAAGTATTAAATCACTAATACATGCATTTTAGATATGCCTAATCTTAATAGGGTGTTATTCATTTTTATTGACATATTGAAGTCAGGATTAAGAATTGTAATCATGCATGAGGATAAAGTTATAGTGTATTAATATTGGAAATTTGAATACTATGATTTTAAATACCGTATGAATCATATGTAATTTTAGATATCATTTAGGCTTTCTTAATGTAGTGAAACTTATTATTTGTTCATCACTTTGATCTAAAGATAGGCCACTTGAGTTTAAAACATATATTCAATCAACCTAACCTCGATGCATGTTAAAGGTATTGTATAGAATTGTTGTGTGAATATTATTATGAGATTATGTATATTTAAGGGAATAAAAGTGTGGTTGTTGATTACTTGAGAAGGGGGCATCATGAGATAGAAAAAATGAGTTTGCATACTAATTCAAGAATTTATATCTTAGAATAAATTTTAGAGGACAACCTCAATAATGAAGTATGATAAATATTGGATTGTTTTTTGAATCTAAAACGAAAATATAAAGGCTATTATCTTGAGCTATATGGATTATTATGTCATAAAGGGTGTATCTAAATTCCTCTGATAGGTGGCGTGCATGAGTTATTCTTGTCTAAATATAATAGAGTTCCTTACTAAGCACACCATGGAGTTAATAAGATGCATGTAAAGATAAGGTAGTATTATCACTGGTATGGTTTGAGGCATGACATTATTTATTTTGACACCTAGAGTGATAGAGGGTGAAAAAAAACATGAGAATCCATAAATATTTGTATATCCTCATGAGATTATGAAATCAAAATGAGATATTATCTTCATGGATTTCATTGTAGGCTTGCCTACCTCATTATATCATCATGATGTGATAATGTTCACTATAGATAAGTTGATTAAAGAAGCTCATGTTTCTCCCATCAAGTCTAATTATAATGTCACTTCAGTGGTAAAAGTATTCTTATATGACATTTTTAGGTTACATAGGATTCCTTGTAATATTATCACAGATAGATATCTAATTTACACTTCACACTTATGGAATTATTTGTATAAGGCATTGGTAACACAACTCAATTTTAGTACTTGTTACCACCCTAAGACTTATGGAAAGATAGGGAGAGTCAATCAGTGTATTAAGGATATGCTTTACATGTATGTTATGGATTAATAGTCCCATTGGGAAAATGGTCTGTATCTAGTTGATTTTTCTTAAAATAATAGTTATCATACCTCAATTAAGATGAAATATTCCTAGTATTTATATGGTCTAGCCTATAGAAACCCACTAAGTTAGGATTAACTAGAGGATTGAGGCATGATTGGTTTTTCAATGTTTGAATGCATGGAGAGTAGGTAGTGGGTAGTTTATATTTAGAAGCACATTGAGATTGATAGGGATTGACAAAATATGTATGTTGATGCAAAGATAACTGATTGACATTTTAATGTTTTTGATAAAGTATTCTAAAGGGTGAAACCCAACAAGATTCCTATCTATTATGGAAAAGTTTCAATGTTACCACCTCAATTTAAATATTTTGAAGGCCATTGGCCCAATAGAGTATCGACTAGACTTCCCACCCAACCTATTTCATGTTCACGATGTACTTTTTATTTTATTTTGTGATAGTATGTATCTAACATTTCTCACTTGTTAGATTGTACAACCTTGTAGGTTGATACTAATAATGATTTAGTTTTGGAACCCATTGGAGTTATAGTGCATAGTATGTTGTCCCTTTGAGGTAGAGAGATATATTAGGTGAAGTTATAGTGATAAAAATATAATGAATCAATATTTAATTGGTAATATGCATCACCTTTAAGGGTTTGGTAAACTCATCTCTTTTAGTGACTTCCCAAAGGGAGTCTACAGAAGAGGAGGGGGATGTAAGTCCCCATTTTGTATAATGCTCATCTTTGACATTTTATGACTAAGAGATTACAATTAAAGTAATTTTGAATATGTATTATGTTGTTAGTTATGTCTAGTTAAGGTGTACAAGGGTTTCTATGAAGGATTTTAATGTGTTAGGAACCATGAGAAAGACTTATTACCAAGCATGCCTTAATTGATTACTATGGAGAGTAAAAATGTTTATATTCCCCTTATGTGATGTTACAAATATGAATTTGATTTTATTCTTATGATATGTAGATTTAATGGTATGGATCATTATTCATAAGTCGTAAATTGATAATCTATACTAAATAATGATATATAAATATATGTATGTGGATGCATGTATTCCTTGATATGCTAGTTGTTGATTACTTTTTAAGTGTAATGTTTTATTAAATTTAATACCTTAGTCTATTAGGTTAAAATAATTTTATGGGTGTATTGAGTTTGTAGGGATATGAAAGGACCAATGAAGGAAAAAGACTATGTGAAACATGGTTATATCACTAAAATAATATCTTAGACCCTAAGCATTTATTTAAACTATCCTATTAAGTTAGTTACCTTGATACCATTTACCATCCCTTTCATACTTATTGTGCCTTAGATAAATTTTAATTTTATTGGATGAAACTTGTGGTCTCCCCACCATAAGAACTTTATCAAGTGGGAAAAGATTATAGAGTATAGTAACAAACCATAGGGAGCTGGTAGAGATATGTTGCCATGGGAAAATGGGAAAGAACATTCCCTAGTAAAAATGAGCTAGGGAGTAGTAGAGGAAGTGGGCTGATTATAGGACATATATATGTAAAAGTTGAGCTCTCCATTTGAAATTTTTTTTGTCATTTGGAAGAAAAGGATAGATGAGGGAGACAAGAGAAGGAGATGAAGTACAAAGAATAGGAAGATATGGTTAAGGCAGTCAAGACTTAGATAATTGAAGGATAGTTCTAATAAGGTATTATAGTCAATAGGTGGGATTTCTATTAACTTGTTGCATAGTTTATTTCCTTTGAATGAACATGGTTCTATTTATTCATTTGATCATTTGACTTGAGGATAATAAGACCACATGTTTTAATTTTCCTATTATATTTTTAGTCCATAGTTGTGCATTGGCCACTATGTAGTTAATTATCATTTGAATGAATTAGATAGGTTGTGTTCCTCCTTTTTTGACTAGAATGTTATTAGTTTTCTTTCTTGAATATCTCCTTATTATTGTGACACCCTGAAATGATTGTATATGAGTAATACATTCATAATGGAAGATTTTCAAGTCTTCCCCTATAGTGCATAGTGGTAGACTAATTAAGCCTCTTATAAATGTCATGGTGGAATAATTTTAATCCTTACCATGGTAAACACATTGGTATATTGATTAAACCTCATAAGAGCATTGGATGAAAGCAATGGAGTGAGGTTTCCTCTTGATATCCAATCAAATGATGAGCCTTGTTATGTTGATAAATATTTCCTATTAGTTTATATATAATAATGATTTAATTCACTTCAATGATCATTTAAATGCTTATTTTAATTATATTTGGGATTGGGAGTATCCTTAATTAACAAATAGGAATAGGAGTATAGGGGGTACATGGTATTTCACCTTGTGTTAAGTCATTAGTTCTGGAATTCCCAACTTGGGGGTGTTTAGAGTAGTATCTTAATGATAAAAGATTGGGTGGTGAGTTTTCCTTGAAATAACATGAAAATGCTTTCAAGCAGATAAGGAACCTTGTTAAAGTTTGAATGTTATTTTAATACTAAATCAATCCTAACTTTGTGCCTCATACTTATGTAAATAAATGAATGGAATATTATACATTAATAAAGTTAATAATATCTACCCTGCTTGTAAAAACATTTTGGAATATAGTATGTGATAAAATGACCTTGTTATGGGTGAAGAATTATATTTATATCTACTAAACATATATTTTATAAACTAATATTTAAATAAAATGATATATTATGGATGAATATCCTTGGGAGGATTGGTTATGAAAATAAAATTTCCTTATCCTGTATGGCTTCTTTACTAATAAGACAATGCAATTTACTTACTTCAATATATGTTAAGATTAACCTACTAGATGCATGTTATGTCCTTCGTATGTTCAATTGTGATATATTTAAATGGATTAATTTGATCACATAAATCTAGAAGACATATAATAGTTATGAGGTTGTCATTGGGAATAACAATATAGCCTTTCAAAATAATCTTAACATTGATGTTATTTTAGTGAAATTATGTCTTGTGTAAGAAATTTGTAAGTAAAAGAATTTGGATGAGTTGTATATTTTACACATTTCATACAAAAAATACCTTATAATAGTAAAATAAAATTTTAATATAACTTGTAACTAGTGTTATAAATATAACAAGGTATGTAAACCTTTAGGTTTGACTGAAATCATCTTTTTAAAGGATTACTCAAAAAGAAGAGGATTATAAAGACCAACCCTAGATGTTGTGTTTTACTATTAGTAAATATATTGAATGTACTCTTGTATTGGATATTATTTAATGATTCCTTATGATAAATACTAGAAGTGTAATATTATAATGAGAATGATCAATTGCCTCATAAGATCAAGCTTGCCTAATGAATTTCTACTAGTCAAATAAACCATGAGAATTTTTCTTTAGTGTTAATGGTGGAAATCACTAATAGTTATATTTTGGATTGCCTTAGCTAGGTTCTAATTCATCAAGTCATTTTATGACTTATATAATGACTTTTCCTTTTATTGAATGTTCCATGATGAAAGAATTTTTGTTTTTCCTTTCATGTTTTTGCTTGGTATTTTAGTCGATGTTTACCTGAGTATTTTTTTTGGATTTTTGGAAGATTGGTTGTATTATGCAACATGAAATCATTATAGTGGCTTGGATATTTATTTGGGAAATTATTATTTAATAACATTAGGTCTCAATAATCTACCAAGTGGTAGCTTAACAAAAACCAAAAACTCATGATGATGATCCTTTAGGATAACCATCTAATGCCTCTAAAGTCCTAAGTACCTAAGAGGCTACCTCATAGTAGATTCCTAGAACTCATAAAATTAGAAGGGTTAAGACATTTAGTCTAGTTCCCCAATGCCCTTGAGGTTTTTAAGGCTTGATAGACTACCACATGATAGGCTCTTAGATCCCATACCCTTAGTAGGGTTAAGCTATTAGGGTAATGATCTAATGTTTTCAATGACTTAAGAGATCAAAAGGATGCCACATGGTAGTATCCTTGATCTCTGAAACCTAGAAGGATTAGTGACTATAATTGGACCTGGGGTCCTGTATTCATGACTAGTGGCACAATAAGACCCTTGATAGGGCTAATTAGAGTAGTCTTGAACTAGCTATGTGGAACTTGACTATGTCAACATCAACCAAGGTTAATATTTGATAGTCATCTCCATGTCATAACATAATAAATTTAGGAATTGACCATGGAATGTATTCTTTAGCATTTGGTTGAATGATTAGATATGTTGACCTCTTAATCTATGGCATGTGCTTGATAATTTATCTATGGTAGCTTAAAGGGATTACACATATGTATATACGTTGAATGGAAATTTGCTTAAATGATTATGTTTATTGTCTTGGTTGTGCGATTTTGGCTATGTTGTGTCCATTTTTAGTAAAAAATGGACATGACATAGTGTAATTCAAAATATTAGGTTAATATTTAGAAATATTTCAAGTGTTTCATATTTTGAGTCATTTTTCCTATATAAATGTATTTTCATGGTGTAATTTGCAACATTAATAATTTTTTTTGGTGTTGCATGTTTTGAGTTAGGTTTCCCATATTAATGTCATTGCATGCCAAAATTCACATCATTGGGGAAAAAAATTGGATTATTTAGGGTGTTATATATTTTTAGTTAGGTTTCTTGTATCAATGTTATTACTTGGTGTAATTTAAAATAGTGCGACATATTTCAAAAATATTTGGGGTGTTGTATCTTTTAAATTAGGTTTCCCATAACAATGTCATTGTGTGGAACAATTAAAAATATTGGGACAAATTTTGGAATAAGTTGGGGTGTTTTATATTTTGAGATGGGTTTCTTATACCAATTTTATTATGTGGAAAAATTTGAAATAGTGACACAAAATTTATAAATATTTGTGATGTTTAATATTTTCAATCATGTTTCACATTTTAATGTTGTTTCATGTCAAATTTCACAACACTAGGAAAATTTCATAATTATTTGAGGTGTTTCATATTTTTCATTAAGTTTCCCATAACAATGTCATTAGGTGGCATAATTATTGACATTGGGACAAATCTTGGAAATATTTAGGGTGTTGCATATGTTGAGACAGGTTTATTGTACCAATGTCATTGCATCACATAATTCTCAACACTAGGATAAATTTTAGAAATATTTAGGGTGCTACATATTTTGAGACATGTTACCCATACCAATGTTATTATATGGCATAGTTCATAAAACTGAGAAAAAATTATAAAATATTTAGGCTATCACATATTTTGAGTTAGGTTTCTCATAGTAATGTTGCATATCATAATTCACATCATTGGTAAATTTTTTGGAATTATTTTGCATGTATATTTTGAGTCAAATTTCTTATCCCAATGTCATTTCTTAATGAAATTTTCATAAGTAGGATGAATTTTTGAAAATTTAGGGGTGTTTAATAATTTTAGTTTCATTACACATACCAATGTCATTTCATGGCATAATTAGAAACACTGGAGAAATTTTAGGAATATTTGGCTTATTGTAAATTGTCTCAAGTTCCCCATACCAATGATATGTGACACACTTCAAAACACTAACACAAAATTTAAAAATATTTCATTATGTTGCATATTTTGAGTCATGTTTCAAATTCTAATGTCATTATACATCATAGTTTATAACATAGGGATATATTTAAGAAATATTTTGGGTGTCACATATTTTGAGTTAGGTTTCCCATACCAATATTGTTATGCAACATAATTCACAACACTAGGACAATTTTTTTAAATATTTGGGGTGTTGTATTTTTTGAGTTAATTTTTTCATATCAACGTCATTGTGTGGAATGATTCAAAATAATTGGACCAATTTAGAAAATATTTTTCATTTTTTATATATTTGAGTAGGGTTTCCCATAGTAATGTTGTTTCACAGTGCAATTATAACCACTAGCTCAAATTTATAAAATATTTTAGGTTTTGCATATTTTGAGGTAGGTTTACCATACTAATGTCATTACCTAAAATAATTTGTAGCATTAGGATATATTTTGGAAATATTTGGGGTGTTTCATATTTTGGTTTGGGTTTCTTATACCAATATAATTATGTGATGTAATTAATAAGACTGGGAGAAATTTTAAAAATGTTTTGGGTGTTGAATATTTTGAGTCACATGTCTCATACCAATGTTGTGCAAAACTATTCACAACATAGTCAAATTGTATAAATATCTATGGTGTTTCATATTTTTAATCAAGTTTCCCATACCAACATTATTATGCATAGAAACTCACAACACTAGAACATAGTTTAAAAATGTTTGTGGTGTTGGATATTTTGGAATGGGTTTCCCCTACTAGTGTCATTATATAATGCAAATTGTAACACAAAATGTTTTTGGAAATATTTATGGTGTTGCATATTTTGATTCAGGTTTGAGATATCGAAGTCATTGGATAGTGCAATTCTCAACACTGTAAAAGTTTTAGAAATAATTAGGGTGTTACATATTTCATTCAAACTTCCCATACAAGTTTCATTTCATGAATAAATTCACAAAACTAGGACTAATTTCATAAATATTTGGGGTGTTTCATATTTTGATTCGGGTTTCACAGACCAACATTATTACACATAAAAATTCATAACACTAGGATAAATTTCAAAAATATTGGGTTGTTACATATTTTTAGTCAAGTTTCCCCTACCAATGTTATTATGTAATGAAATTCACAAGACTCAAAAAAAATTATGAATTATTTGTGTTGTTGCATATTTCGAGTCGGGTTTGACATACCAAAGTCATTTTATGATGCAATTCTTAACATTGGAAAAAAATCATAAATATTTGGGATGTTACATATTTTAAATTGGGCTTCTTATACCAATGTCATTACATAAATAAATTCAAACCACTAAAAAAAAAATTAGACATATTTAGGGTGATGCATTTTTGAGTTGGGTTTCCTATACCAATATTATTTTGAATTATAATTCATACCACCGGGAAAAATTTGGGATTTTTTTTGTGTTACATATTTTGAGATGGGTTTCCCATACTAATATAGTTTTAAATTGAAATCTACAACACTATGACATATTTAGGAATTTTTTTTGGTTTTGAATATTTTGACTTGGGTTTCCCATACTAATGTCAATATGTAGAGAAATTCATAACAATGGGAAAATTTTGGAAAATATTTGTGGGTGTTGCATAGTTTAATACAAGCTTCCCATAAAAATGTTATTGTGTGGCATGATTCACAACATTGGGATTAATTTCATAAATATTTTACATGTTGCATATTTTGAGTCAAGTTTCCCATACCAATGTCGTTATGTGTTTGATTTCTCAACACTAGGATAAATTTTAGAAATATTTGGCTTGTTACATATTTTGAGTCAACTTTCTATAATAATGTCATTCGGAGAAGAAATTTACAAAAATGGGAAAAAATTTAGAAATATTTTGGGCGTTTCATATTTTGAGTTTGATTTCTTGTACCAACATTGTTATGCATAGAGATTCAACACTAGGCCAAATTTCATAAATATTTGGTGTGTTTCATATTTTGAGTCAATTTTCCCATATTGGTGTTATTTGAAGTTGTAATTCACAATAATGGGATAAATTTAGGAAATATTCATGGTTTTTTATATTTTGAGTGAGGTTTAACATACTAGAGTCATTTCATGATGCAATTCTCAACACGAGGAAAATTTTCATAAATATTTAGGGTTTTACATATTTTGAGTCAAGATTTCTTGTACCAATGTCATTGAACTAAGTAATCTAAAACAATAATAATAATTTATAAAATATGTAGGTGTTACGTATTTTGATTTTGGTTTATCATACCAATGTCATTATATGACACAATTCATAACATTGGGAAAAATTTAAGAAATATTTGGGGTGTTGAATATTTTGAGTAATTTTTCCTATACCAATGTCATTGCACTACATAATTTGAAACAATAGGATTTTTTGTAAATATTTGGGGTGTTTCATATTTTTATTTGGATTTCATATACTAATGTTAATGTGTGTCATAATTCACATCACTAGGAGAAACTTTTGAATTATTTTTAGTGCTGCATATTTTGAGTATGGTTTCCTATACCAATGTCATTGTATGTTGTAATTCACAACATTGGTATAAATTTTGGAAATATTTTGTACGTTGGATATTTTGAGTGGGGTTTCCCATATAAATGTCATTATAAGACACAATTAAAAAAAATAATGACAAATATTGAAGTTATTTGGGGTGTTTCATATTTTTAGTTAGGTTTTCAATACTAATGTTATTTTATGGAACAATTTGAAACACTAAGACAAGTTTTATAAATATTTGGGATATTTCATATTTTGAGTTGTATTTCCCATACCAGTGTTGATGAACATAAAAATTTGCATCATTGGGGTAAATTTTGGAATTATTTGTAATTTTCATCATTTCCCACACAAATTTGCTTTCATATACCAATGTTCTTGTATGTCAAAATTCATAACACTAGGACAAATATATGAAATATTTGGCGTGTTACATATTTTGAGTATGGATTCTAATACCAATGTCATTGAAATTTCAATTTAATTAAAAAAATTGGAATATTTTTTTGAAATATTTGGGGTGTTACATATTTTGAGTCATGTTTCCCATACCAATGTCATCGTACAATACAGTCCATAAAACTAGGAATTTTTTTGGAAAAATTTAAGGCATTACATATTTTAAGTTAGGTTTACTTTACCAATGTCATTTTCCATTGTAGTTTTAAACACTAATAAAGATCAAAAAAATATTTTGGGTCTTTCATATTTTGAGTTCAAGTCACAATTTCAACACTGGGATAAATTTAATAAATATTTGGGGTGTTGCATATTTTTAGTTAATATTCCTATACTAATGTCATTGCATGACACAAGTCACAAACTAGGATAATTTTCATAAATATTTGGGGTGTTTCATTTTTGGAGTTGGGTTTTTTTATACCAATGTCATTATATTTCACAATTCACAAAATTGGTACAAATTTCAAAAATATTTGTGGTGTTGCATATTTTGAGTCAAGTTCTTATACCAATGTCATCACATAATGAAATTCATAACACTAGGACAAATTTTTGAAATATCTATGGTGTTTCATATTTTGAGTTGAGTTTCCCATACTAATGTTAATACATAGCCAAATTCACAACACTGACATAAATATAGGAAATATTTGGGGTATTTTATAACTTGAGAAGGATTTCCCATACACATATCATTAAGCAATGTAATTATCAACTCTAGAACATGTTTTAGAAATATTTGGAATCTTTCATATTTTGAGTTGGGTTTCCCATACTAATGTCAGTCTGTAGTGAAATTCACAACATTGGGACAAGTTTAAGAAATATTTGGGGTGTTACATATTTTGACTTAGGTTTCCTATACCTATTTTTTACACAAGGTAATTCATGACACTAAGACAAATTTAAGAAATATTTGGGGTGTTACATATTTTGAGTTAGGTTTCTTGTACCAATGTCATCATGTAGTACAATTTTTAATGGTAGCATTTTTGTTGAAAATGTTTAGGGTGTTACATATTTTGAGTCAGGTTTATCATACCAATGCCATTGCATATTTTCAGTTGGGTTTCCCATAACATTGTTGTTATATGGCATAATTCTCAACACTAGGATATATTTAATAAGTATTTGTGTCATTTCATATTTTTAGTTAGGTTTCCCATAACAATGTATTTATATGGCACAATTCTTAACACTAGGACAAATTTTATAAATATTTAGGGGATTTATGTAAGTAATATCTCTGCACATACCAATTCATAACATTGGGACAAATTTTTGAAACATTTTAGGTGATGAATATTTTAATTTGGGTTTCCTATACCAATTTCATCACACAATGTAATTTATAACACTGTGACAAATTTTAGTAATATTTGGGGTGTTGTATATTTTGAGTCAGGTTTGTTGTACCAATGTTGTTGTGCTTGAAATTTACAAAACTAAAATAAAATTTTGAAATATATGGGGTGTTAGATATTTTATATCAAGTTATCCATACCAATGTCATTACAAGGTAAAATTTTCAACACTAGGAAAATTTTCAAAAAAAAATCAGATGTTGCATATTTTGAGTTGGGTTTCCCATACCAATGTTGGTTCATGTCATAATTCATAACACTAGGACAAATTTTGTAAATATTTATAGTGTCAATTTTTTTTATTCAAGTTTTTCATACTAATGTCATTGAATAGTACAATTGAAACTATATATTTTCATAAATATTTGGGGTGCTACATATTCTGAGTTGGGTTTCCTATATGAATGTTGTTGAATGGCATAATTCATAACACTAGGATAATTTTCAAAAATATTTGGGGTATTGTATATTTTGAATCATGTTTCCCATACTAATATAATTTCATAAAAAAATTCTTAACACTAGGATAAACTTAGGAAATATTTGGGGTGTTGCATATTTTAAGTTGGGTTTCTCATACCAATGTCATTATGTGGTGTAATTCACAACATTATGAGAAATTTTATAAATATCTAAGATATTTCATTTTTTAATTAGTTTTATTATACTAATGTCATCATATAATGTAATTAATAATAATATTAAAAATTTAATAAATGTTTGCATTTTTTCATATTTTGTGTCAGGTTTCCCATAGCAATGTTGATGTCTGACACAATTCGCAACATTGGGACAAATTTTAAAAATATTTAGAGTGTTTCATATTTTGAGTTAGGTTGTTAGTAAAAATTTAATTATGTGGCACAATTCACAATAATGGGACCAATTTGATAATTCTTTTGGATGTTTCATATTTTGAAACAAGTTTCCCATACCAATGTTGTTGTGTGGTCTAATTTATAACACTAGGACAAATTTCAAAAATATTTGGGGTGTTGCATTTTATGAGTGAAGTTTAACATAATAATTTCATTACATTTCATAATTTACAACATTTTGACAAATATATAAAATATTTATGGTGTTGCATATTTTATTTAGGCTTACCATATCAATTTCTATGTGCATCATGATTCACAACAATGGGACAAATTTTGGAAATATTTGGGGTGTCCCATATATTGATTTAGGTTTCCCATAAAAATGTATTTACATTTCATAATTTTAAAAATTGAGGAAATTTTATAGATATTTATGGTGTTGCATTTTTTTCCAATTTACCATACCAATGTCATTAGGTGATGCAATTCTCAACACTACAATAGGTTTCAAATATATTCTAGGTGTTCATGTTTTGATTAAAATTTTTTATACCAATATTAGTGTGTGGAAAAAAATTCAACTGTGGAACAAAATTTATAAATATTTAGGGTCTTGCATATTTTGAGTCAGGTTTCCCATACCAATGTCATTTCATGTCATAATTCACATCACTAGGAATATTTTTAGAATTATTTTGTGCATTGCATATTTTGATTCAATTTTTTTTTTGATAATTTTATCATATGGCATAAATTAAAACATTGGGAAAAATCATAAATATTTGGAGTGATGCATATTATGAGTTAGGTTCTCATACCAATGTTATTATAAAACATAATTCACAACAATGGGAATTTTTTTTAAATATTTGGGTTTTTTAATATTTTGAGATGAGTTTCCCATTATGATGTCATTATGTTTCACAAATTAGAAAAAATTGACAAATTTCCAAAATATTCCAGGTGTTGTAGATTTTGAGTCAAGTTTCCCATACCAATATATTGTGTGCCATAATTCAAAACGCTGGGATAAATTTTATGAGTATTTTGGGTTTTGCTTATTTTTAGTTGAGTCTACCTTCCAATTTCATTATGAAAAAAAAATTAACACTGGGTAAAACTTCATAAATATTTTAGGTGTTTCATATTTTAATTTGAGTTTTCAACACCAATGTCATTACATGGTGTAATTCATAACACTGGGAAAAAACACTAGGTTAAATGTCATTGGATGGTGCAAATTTTGAGTTGGGTTTCATGTAATAATGTATTTAAACATTGTCATTCAAATTAATATGATAAATTCTTGAATTATTTTGGGTGTTTCATATTTTGAGTTGGGTTTATCATATAAATGTCATTATGTGTTGTAATTTGTAACACTATGATAAATTTTGTAAATATTTGGGGTGTTGAATATTTTTAGTCATGTTTCACATTCCAATGTCATTGGACATTATAATTCACATCTCTATGTTAAATCTCAAAAATGTTTCTGGTGTTGCATATTTTTAGTTAGTGTTACCATATCAATGACATTGGACAAAGCAATTCAAACCACTAGGAAAATTTTAATAAATATTTGAAGTGTTTCATATTTTGAGAAAAGTTTCCAATCCAAATTTAGGATTTTTTTGTTGATGAATATTTTGAGTTGGGTTTCCCATAACAGTGTTATTATATGAATTAATTTACAACACTTGGAAAAAATTTAGAAATATATGAGGTGTTTCATACTTTGAGTTGAGCTTCCTTTTATAATTTCATTGTACAACGTGATTCACAACACTAAGACCAATTTTTTGAAATATTTTATGGGTTGCATATTTTGAGTCAATTTTGCATACGTATGTTAGTGTGTGTTGCATTTTTCAACACTGAGACAAATTTTAGAAATATTTGTGATGTATCATATTTTTTGTTGGGTTTCCTATACCAATATTATTTGATGGTGTAGTTTACAACATTGGGATAAATTTTGTAAATATTTTAGGTCTTGTATATTGAGTTAGGTTAACCATAGAAATGTCATTGTATAATGCAATTTCCAACACTAGGACAATCTTTTAAAATATTGCATGTGTTGTATATTTTGAATCAAGTTTCCCATACCAATGTTTTCACATGAATAAAATTACAACACTAGGACAAATTTTATAAATATTTATAGTGTTTCATATTTTGACTTAGGTTTCTTATACCAATGTCATTATATGAATCAATTCACAACATCGAGATAGATTTCTAAAATATTTGTTGTGTTCCTTATTTTTAGTTAGGTTTTACATAACAATATTGATGAACAAAGCAATTCACAACACTATGACAAATTTTATAGATATTTGGTGTGTTTCATATTTTGAATTAGGTTTCCTATAACATCATCATTAGGAGTAGAAATTCACAACAATAAGACAAATTTTAAGAATATTTGGGGTGTTAAATATTCTAAGTTGATTTTCCCCTACCATTGTCTTTATGCATTGTAATTCACAACATACTAGAAAATTTAGGAAATATTTTTGGTGTGAATATTTTAGGTTAGGTTTGACATAACAATGTCATTTCATGGTGCCATTAACAGCATTGGAAAAAAAATTAGAAATATTTAAGGTGTTGCATATTTTGATTTGATATTTTTTGTACCAATGTCTTTAGATGAATAAATTCACAACATTGGGACAAATTTCATAAATATTTGGGGTATTCTATATTTGGATTTGGGTTTTCAGAACCAATGTTGTTTCAAGGTAAAATTCATAAAAACAAGATAAATTTGGCAAATATTTAGTATGTTACATATTTTTAGATGGGTTTCTTATACCAATGTCATTACACAACCTAATTTATAACACTAGGACAAATTTAGGAAATATTTCTGGTTTTGAATATTTTTAGTTGAGTTTCCTATAATAATGTAATTATACAGCATAATTCATAACACTAGGAAAAAATTTAGAAGTATTTGGGTGATCCATACTTTGAGTTGAGTATTTGATACCAATGTCATTTTTTAGTGTGATTCATAACACTAGAAATAATTTTGAGATTACATATTGCATATTTTGAGTCAATATTCCTTAAGCAATGTCATTGCATAATGCAATTCTCAACACTAGGACAAAATTTGTAAATATTTTAGGTGTTTCATATTTTGAGTCAAGTTTTTTGTACCAATGTCATTTCAAAAATTAATTCATAGTAGTGGGATAAATTTTGGAAATATTAAGGTGTCAAATAGTTTGAATCATGTTTCTTATACTAAAGTCATAGCATAACATAAATTTCAACACTTGAACAAGTTTAGAAAATATTCAGGTGTTACATATTTTGAGTCAAGTTTCCCATACCAGTGTTTATGAAAGAATAAATTATAAATAGTGGGATAAATTTTATAAATATTTCTTGTGTTTCATATTTTGAGATAGGTTTCTCATACCAATGCCCCTTACACAAAGCAATTCACAACACTCGGACAAATTTCAAAAATAGTTTTTATGTAGCATACTTTGAGTTTTGTTTTCTAAAACATTGTCATTATTTGAAATAATTTGAAACATTGTGACAAATTTTATAAATATTTGGGGTATTCCATATTTGGTATCAGGTTTGCTACACCAAATTTATTACACATAAAAATTCACAACACTATGATAATTTTCAAAAACAATTGGGGTGTTACATATTAATCGGGTTTCCTCTACCAATGTTATTACAAGGTGAAATTTGTAACATTGGGACATATTTAGGAAATATATATGGTGTTGCATATTTTTAATTGGGTGTGACATTCTAAAGTCATTATGCTTTTTATTATGAAAATTTACATTTCATGACAACACCCCCAATTGAGTTCATACAAGTAATTAAAGTTGTTTTAAAGATAGGCATGGTAAAAAATTTGTAAAATGGGACATCAAATCCATAACCCAATGCACAAAGCTTGGGTAGAATAATGAAATGTAACTATCTTTGAAGCATCCAAATAGTTTATTGAAGATATCTTAACATTTTATCTTTCAATGCAGTAAGATTATTGTCATCATGGAAAATGTACTATCATATAGAGAAGAGAGAAGTCATGAATTCATTTGATCTTATTAGCACCAGCATAAAAACTTAAGGTTAAATCAAACTTCTCTAAAAGTTCATGTTTTTTATCCCAATGTAGAGACCAGATCTAAGAGATGAATTTTGACTATAAATAGTTGGTACAAAAACATCATCTTGAACTTCAAATATCAAGGGAGAGAATCATAGTTGTCAGTTTCAAGTCATGTAAAAACATCAATGCACTTCTAAAAGACATGAAAAAACACTGATGCACTTTTTCAAGTCACGTGAATTTGGTTTTAAAAATTTCAAGTTGTGAAAATTTCCACAACACTTTTTCAATTCATGTAATTTACATTTTCAATTTTGCACATGATACAATTTGAAATTTCCTTGATCACTTCCCCAACTATGAAAATTTGTTTTACACCTCCCCGTAGAGGTGTAAGTGAAAAAATGCATGATGAAATTTCTATTATTTCTTCCTCAAAGTAGTGAAAAGTGAAAATTCTTCCCTCAATTAAAAAAATACAAAGTGAAGTGAATTTGAAAGATAAAAGAATAGAATTTTTACTTGTTTTCACTAGGCAAAGACCATTTTATGTAGTTTCTAAGATCCATAACAAGTCATACAATTCCATAAAATAGAATTGATAATTTTAAACCATTTTATTTTTCTCCACTTATTAGAGGCCTACAATCATATGGTCTAAGAAGAAAGGTGAAGTAAAAATTAAAAGGTTAAGTTTAATTTTTTTCCCCAAGGAGGATGTTGTATAATTCATATAACCAAGGAATGAATTTAAAAATCAATAGAGGTGATTAAGTTAATAAATTTTATATTTTTCCTATAAATATAAAACCATGAATCTATAGAGAGGAGGAATAAGGAGAAAAAAGAGAAAAACATTATTATTTCCTACCAAGAATGAACTACATGGATTCATATAGCTAGAAAAGGAGGAAGGATGAATAATTTTCATAAGACTAAGCAAAAAAAATCTTATAGTTTTCTTCTTCATGCAAAAAGGCTATACGGTCATATAGCCTAGGGGAGGTTGAAAGGTTTTTAAAATATAAAGAAAAAAAATATTTGATTTTTATCATTAATTGGAGGATGTATGGCCCATGTGCATAAGAGGGTTTTAAATTTTAAAAATTTAAATGAAATAATATCAATTTGACTTTGGTTGATTTACAATGCTAAAAAGAAGATCAAAATTATTATTGTTTATTTTCAATTTCCATCAAGAATGAAGGACAAGAAAAATAAAAGATTAATAATTAAATTTTTTTTGTTTGTCTTTTACAATTTTAAAAAATTCTAAAGGAAACAAATAGAAATTAAATAACAAAATTTAGCTCTTTCTACATTTATATTTTACAAATTACACACTCTAAATGATAGTAAAATTCATATATGAAAAAACTAAGGAGGATGTGAAAGTTTTAGATTAATTTGTTTTTGTATGGTAGAGAAAAAAATTATTGAATAGGTGGTGAATTCATTAAGATAAATTGAAGAGGCACTTAATCAAATTCATGGCCAACTTTTGACAAGATCGTGCTAAATAGATAAATTAAAAATTGTTAGGTGGTGGAGAAAATAGTTATGTAAGATTACACCCTTTTGATCTTGATTACTTAAACTAAAGATGTAATTTGGTAATTAAAAGAAAAAGTATATTTATAGTGATTTCATTATTCCCATTCTACTAGATGAAGTAGTTACAAATGAGTGGTATTATTCGCATATAATTTATTGGAAATATTAGGTAACATTTAATAGGTATAAGGTTGCAATTTACATATGGAAAACATTGGTGGTGATGTCCTTATCAAATGCATTACAGATATAAATTAATAAAATTTAATTCAGACAAGTTGCATGAGAGGATTGGTTTCCATAAGGTGATAATTTTAAGAGGTAGATTTACAAAGATAAAAATATTAAATCTCAATATCACATGGATTGAGACTTGAATGAAGGAAAAATTGGAATAATTAGGATTTATAGGTTTAGATTAATTTCATTTTGTAATTAAAGTTACACTCTAGAGGACACTTGGTTTAATGCATATTAGATATGAATAATAGATCCATGTCTCATGATCATTCATCAAAAGTGTATATGTACAAGTTCATTTTCACAGACAATAAGTCATATAAATTGCATAATACACTACTAAAGGTTGTGTAAAATACCATGCACTTTTCTACTTGTTAAAAAATTCCAAAACATTTTTAAACTATTTAGGGGGTGTTATTTTATAATTTCACTTTTGCACATGATGGAATTGGATCAACTCACTTTTACATTACTTAAATGGTGTGATGTCCTTTGTGTAATTTTACACATTCTAAATTGTAGAAAAGGTGGTTACAAACTGTAACCACCTTATCACATTATAAATATGAGTGTTAGGATCTTTATATGGAACTTTTGGTCCTGAGACTCTATAAAAACTTTTTGAAGGATGAGATTGTATTTTTAACTCAATAAATATTATTACATAAAGATTTCATAGACTTTATGTTCATGATTTTTTCATGAGTTATAACTTTACATATGATCCATATGCATTTATATCTTTAATTTAAAAAATTTTTCATAATCACTACCAATTTTTTTGAAAATTGGAATTTCATATTAAGTATTTATTTTAGAATTATTTTGTGTTATTTCTATAAATGTGAAATATCAGTGGGGTTTTAGCAATATTTTAATTATCTTTTATGGGTAAATATGAGATAGTTGTCTTTCATTATATTACCATTAATAAATAATTATCTCAATGTATTTTTTATACTCCTAAGAGTGAATTATGTATTTATCACCCATTAAATTAGAGAGGTTTTCATGAATACAGTGATTTCCTCTTCTTGGGATATTCTAGTACATTTATGTATTTAGCTACCTAGAGTTAATTTTTTATTTATATTGGGATCATCATGATAGATTTTGTATTTATTTGGATCTAATCATCTTGTTCCTCATTTCATTTCTCATTTCCCCCTATTTTCTAGCATCCCTCTCATTTTCCTTTTTAACTCATTTCCATACTTTCTAGTTAAAAGTACAAAACCCCCAATAGATTTTTTTTTTTTTGTAAATAATTGTGAATAACTTTTCCCCTACCTTTCCATAGATTTCAATAAAAGTAGATCTATCTGTTAATAAGAGATGAATTTTTTCCATGTATTGTTGGCTAACATAAGGACTCAGTTCCCACACTTTTGACCCAAACTCACCAATTTGTCCCCCTGATAAATTTTTGATCCAACAATTTTTGGTGACTTCATTGGGAATGGAGGTACTTTATGCACACTATTATAAACTTCAAGGAGCCTTCCTTGTAAACTTTTTTGATATTAATTAATTAGTTATTGCATCTTTATAATAAAAAAAAATGGTGTTTGTTCACCCTAACCCAAATGTTCCTTATGTACCATTGGGAAAATATTTTGGTCTATTGGATTTAGCCTAGTATAATGAGTTATCATCAGGTTTAAGGAATAAATTTCCAAAGTTTTCTAGAGAAAATGGTCAAGATACATATAACCATATCCTAGCCTTCACAATGTCTTATAACATCTTGGGAGTTACTCATGAAGTTATCATTATATGGATTTCTTTTAGACTCTCATAGGACCTATTATTAAGTGTTTTTAGCATCTAGAAGTTGGAAGAATTATGAATTGGGACTCTATGAAGAACAAGTCCCTAAACATATTCAAATCAATTATGGATGTTTGTGTATTATTGTTATATTTATTCTAGATTTAAAAGTGAGATGATGAGAGCATGAGAGTTTTCTTAGAATGTTTCAAAAAAAATTCAAAACTGATCCCTTAGACAAATCAACCAAGTCTCAACAAATAAATTTTCATCTTCATTGGTTCTCTTCACCTGATATAAAGGTCTTCTTGGCAAGAAACAAGATAAATGACATAGAGGTTGCACAAAAAGAAGCCATTGAGATTGAATATGATTTGATCATGTATAAAATGTTAAAGAAAGAGGTTTCAAAAGTTTCTACAACTATTTTAAATGGTGATGAAAAAATAGTAAATCCTAATATAATCAAAAGTCTATAATATTTATAAAAGAGACTTTGAAGGTGATTTCTTAATCAGACATGTTAAAATTATAACATGGCTAAATAGAAAGTTATTCCTATCACATATGATTATTTTAGTTTTATAATTATGGAAGAAGGTGAATAGTTGGAAGATATAATGATTTATCAGAGAATAGATGAAGAATTTAGCTTTTCCCTTGGCAAAAAAGAGAAAAAAAATCACGTTTCACATGAATTCTTGAATCTCAAAATCCTACGATAAAACGAGTTATTTGAAGAATAGATGATTGAATCATAAATAAAAAGGAATAATAGTCAAGAATGTGATATTTTACCTTTGGAAGATGAATATACTATGGAACCAATTTTTAGTAAAGAAAAACATCTTTATTGTATTAGAATGGAAGACTCAATAGTTAAAAATAAATATTCCTTAGGTATTTTATTTTTAGGTTCTACCAAAGAAGATTTCTCCATAAAACACTATTATAGATAAATCAACCCCACACATATTTAAAATCATAATCAAGACAAATTTGAGATCAATAAATACATGAAGCTAAAAAAAATGAATGGTGCTCAATATTCATTATAAGTGAAATAGAAACTGTTAAGGAAGAAAATATTGATGAAGATGATGAAAATGATTCATTAAAGGATGAATTTGTCTCTAATATGGGAAATAATGTGAAATGTAATATCTACACTTAATTAATTCTATAAGATACTCATATTGTTATTATAGGTAATAAATTAACATGCAACACACATCTCTCTAGTTCAAATATTGTATTTGTTATAGGTACATTTAAAACTAATGAAGAAGACATTAAAAAATTCTTATATTCCTCATGAGTGATCATAGAATATTATAAATTTCTCAATGATTATATTATAGGATATGAAGATAGTAATGGTTTATTCATTCATGAACATCCTTGTGTGAATTATAACTATAAGTTCCTATCCCCACCTATTTGATAAATGTTGGTAAATGTGTTTGGAGTTCATAAATAAAATCCATAGTTTTGAAATGGCGGGTACTTCTCATAGATAGTGAATGGTTTTGTATAGTATTATTATTTTATTTTATCCTTGGTAAATACTTTTGTTTTCCCTATTTTGTCTTGCTTCATTTTCTAATTTTATTTTTGTGTGTATTACCTTAAAAAAATAGAATAGGTTTTCTATTGTTCCTTGCCTTCCTTGTTTTTGTCCTTATTATTACAAATGATCATAGCCATGATATATACTTGTAGTTAATCCCAATCAATTAGACATATTAGATCCTCATGTGAGTTCTTTAGTTAAAGCTTCTCTAGTTCCTGGATGACATGTAGAAATGAGTCGTGAAGTATTTTGGTAAAGTTATTTTCTAAAATATACATTTTATATTTTATCTATAGAATTATTTTTTTATTTATTAAAATGGTGATATGGATGTTTTTATCTCAAGAAATAAAATAAATATATTTATCATGGATCTCTTCAAGTGAATAGGCAAAAGTTTAAGAACAGGTGACCAATCTAGACAACACATGTTAATTTCTCATATGATTGAGAAAGGTGAAGTAGTTGTCAATTGGTTGGATAAAAATATTCAAATCTTTAGGGTAGATTAAATGAATTTGCAAATCATGTTTGCTTCTCATACAGTTGAGATAGGAAAACTAGATGTTTATTGGCCATATTAGGACATGTAAATGTGAGATACATATAAGTATTCAAGAATATTTGGAAATAAGGAACATTTCATATAAATTATGGAGTTATCTTACATTAAATTTGGAAATAAAGTCCCATAGTTGGATCCAATTATTGTCATAAAATTTTACATTTCATGACAACACCCCTAGTTGAGCTCATATAGATAATTAGAGGTATTTTAAAGATAGGGACATTAATTTTTTTAGAATGGAATATTTAATCCTTATCCCAACTAAAAATTCTTGGGTATAATAACAAAATATATTTTTCAAGATTCCAAATAGTGTATTGAAGATATCTCCATAATTTCTCTTTTGGTGCAACAAGATTCTTGTCATCATTAGTTGTCATACTAAAGAGAAAAAATAATTGAATAGTTGTTGAAATTCATCAAGATATATTTAATATGAAATAAATTAAATTCATGGATAACTTTCCTCAAACTCATGCTAAATGGATAAATTAAAAATTGCTAAGTGGTGGAGAAAATGGTTATATAAGATTGCATGCTTTTGATCTTGATTACTTAAAAATCAAGATGTAATTGGTAATTAAAAATAAAGTATTATTTCTAGTTATGCCATTATTTCCATGCTTCCAAATGAAGTAATTATAAAGGAGTTGTATTATTAAAATAAATTTTATTGAAAAGATTCAATAACATTGAATAGATATAAGGTTGTACGCTTGCATATTAACAATGCTAGATTTGATGCCATTACATGAGGTTTAATGTAAAGATAAATGAATAAAATTTTGGTGGAACAAGTTTTACGAGAGGATTGATTTCCATAAGGTGATAATTTTAAGAGGCATTTTTGCAAGGATAAAAATATTAAATCTTAATATCACATGGATCGATACTTAAATGAAGAAAAAATTAGAATAACAAGGCTTTGCATGTTTAGATTCATTGCATTTTGTAATGAAAGTTTCACTCTAGAGGACACTTGGTTGAATTCATATCAGCTATGAAGAATGGATCCATGTTCTTGTCATCATTTTGCAAGAGTGTATATGGACAAGTTCATTTTTATATAATATGAGTCATGTAAATTGCATATTACACTATTACATGTTGTGTAAAATGCCCATGCAATTTTGTACTTAGTGTAAATTGGCCAAAACACTTTTACACCATTTAAGTGGTGCAATTTTATAATTTCACTTTTATACGTGATGTAATTGCACCAACTAACTTTTACTCTACTTAAATGGTGCAATGTTCTTAATGTAATATTACACCATATATAACATAGAAAATGTGGTCATGCATCATAACCACCTTCTCACATTATAAATATGGATGCTAGGTTCATTGTATGATACTTTTGGCAGTGAGACTAATTTTCTTTTAAGGATGAGATTGTATTTTTGGCTCAATAAAGATTAGAATATAGAGATTTTGTAAACTTTGTATTCATAATTTCTTTGTTAGTTATAAATTTATGTATTTTTCATCTATATATGTATCTTTACTTTTAAATTTTTTTGTAATGACTACTAAATTGTCATAAAATGGAAATTTCCCATGAAATATTTATTTTATAATATTTTGTGTTATTTTTATGCATGTGAAATCTTGGTGGGGTTTAAGAGATATTTGATTTGTATTATATGAGTAAATATGAGATAGTTGTATTTTATTCTATTACCAATAGTAGATAATTATCTCAATGTATTATTTGTATTCCTAAAAGTGCACTATGTCTTTACCATTGAATTAGATAGGTTTTTATGATTACGATGTTTTCACCATCTTGGGATACTTTGGTAAGTTTTTGTATTTAGCTACCCAAAGTTATCATTCATTTTTCCTTGGATTATCATAGTAGATTTTGTATTTAACTAGATATAATAATCCCATTCCTCCTTTCATTTCTCATTTTATCCCTATTTTCTATCATTACTCTCATTTTAATTTCTAACCCCTTTTTGTACTTTCTAGTTAAAATAACAAAACCCCCATTAGAAAATATTTTTCTTGTAAATAACTATGAATATCTTTTCCTTTTTTGGATTTCAATAAAGGTATCTCTCACTAATAATAGGAGAGAGACTTTATACATATGTTTTTGACTAATATAAGAACTCAATTCCCACACTACTGACCCAAAGTCACCAATTTATCCCCTTGACAAATTTTTGAGCCAATAGTGTGACACAATTCTCAACATTGGGAGAAATGTCAAAAATATTTGTTGTGTTTTACATATTTTGAGACATGTTTCTCATACCAATGTCATTAGATTAATAAACTGAAACCATAGGGAAAATTTTCATTAATACTTAGGGTGTTGGATATTTTGATTTGGTTTTCCCATACTAATGTTGTTGTAAAGCACAATTCGTAACATGGTGATAAATTTGGGAGATATTTGGTGTGTTACATATTTTGAGATGGGCTTCTCATACCAATGTCATCCCTAGTATAATTCAAAAAACTAGGACAAATATAAGAAATATTTTTGGTGTTGAATATTTTGAATTGGGTTTCTCATATGAATTATGGTGTGTGGTTCAATTTGTATCACTAGGAAAAATTTGGAAAAATTTGGGGTGTTACATAATTTGAATCAAGCATCCCATACAAATGTTAGTATGCATCATGATTCAAAACACTGGGACCAATTTTGTAAATATTTTTCATGTTTCATATTTTGAATCAACTTTATTTTATTAATGTCATTGTGCAATACAATTCTCAACACTGGGAAAAATTTTAGAAACATTTTGGATGTTGCATGTTTTGAGCTAGGTTTATTGTACCAATGTTGCTATATGATGTAATTTGCAACAATGGGAGAATTTTTGGATAGATTGCATATTTTGTGTCAAGTTTCCCATACCAATATCATTGTATGGTGTCAACACTAGGACATATTTTTAAAATATACTTGGTGTTCCATATTTTGAGATGCATTTCCCACACCAATGTTGTTGTATGAAGAAATTTGCAACAATGGGATAAATTTATAACAAAAATTATGGGGTTTTGCATTTTGAGTTGGGTTTCTTATACCAGTGTCATTGTGTAAAGCATTTCACAAAATTGGGACAAATAACAAAAATTATTTGGTGTGTTTCATATTTTGACTTAGATTTTTCATAACAATGTCCTTATGTGAATCAATTTGTAACACTGGAACAAATATTAGAATACTATGGGTTTTTCATATTTTGAGTTAGGTTTCCCATACCAATATCATTATGCATAGAAATTCACAACATTGGGACACATTTTGGGAATATTTAGGGTGTTGTATATTTTTAGTCAGGTTTTCCCCATGAAATCATTTCACATTTATAACACCAAGATAATTTTAGGAAATATTTTTGGTGTTGCATATTTTGAGTTAGGTTTGACATACGAAAGACATTACATGACACAATTCTCAACACTAGGAAAATTTCATAAATATTTAGTGTGTTTCATATTTTGAGTTAATTTTCCTATAATAATGTTGTTGCACAAATAAATTCACAACACTAATATAAATTTAGAAAATATTTTTGGTGTCACATATTTTGAGTTAGCTTTTCCATATGAGTGTCATTCCATGGCACAATTCACAACATTGGAACAAATTTTATATATATTTGGGGTGTTTCATAAATTAAGTCATGTTCCCCTTACTAATGTCATTAGATAATGTAATTTATAATAATGGGAAAATTTTTGGAGTTATTTAAGGTGTTGCATGCTTTATGTCATGTTTCTTGTTTCAAATTTGATTACAATGTAATTCATTACATTGGGACAAAAATTTTAAATATCTAAGGTGTTGCATATTTTGATTGGGTTTCCCATACCAATGTCATTATGTGGTACAACTTACAACATAGGGAAAAAAATTGAAATATTTTGGGTGTTGCATATTTGGAGTCAGGTTTCTTGTACCAATGTCTTTTTGTGCCATAATTCACAACACTGAGATAGATTTTATAAATATTTTTAGTTTTGTATATTTTGAGTCAAATTTATTTTACCAATGTCATTCCATTATGTAGTTCATAACATTGGTAGAAAGTTTATAAATAATTGGTGTGTTGTATATTTTGAGTTAGATTTCCCATACTAATGTCATTGCACATCACAATTCAAAACAATGGGATAAATTTTTGAAATATTTGAGATGTTTCATATTTTTAATTGGGTTTATCATACTAATGTTGTGGTGTGACACAATTCACAAAATTGGGATTTTTTTGAAATATTTGGGGCATTGCATATTTTGATTAAAGTTTTCCATATCAATGTTATTATGAGACATAATTCAAAAAATTGGAACAAATTTAATAATTATTATGGGTGTTGCATATTTTTAGTCGAGTTTCCCATACCAATGTCATTATGTGGTGTGGTTCACAATACTAGGAAAAATTTTAGAAATATTTTAGGTGTTACATATTTTGAGTTAGGTTTCCTATACAAATCTCAATGCACATAAAAATTCATAACATAAGGTGAAATATTGAAAATATTTGGTGTGTTGCACATTTTCACATGCATTTCCCATATCAATGCCATTGTGTAATGCAATTTGTAACATTGGGACACATTTTAAAATCTTTTTGGGTTGTGTCATATTTTGAGTCGGGCTTCCCAAACCAATGTCATTACACATAGTAAGTATTAACAATGGGATACAATTTAGAAATATTTTGGGTGTTGCATAGTTTGAGTTGGGTTTCCCATACCAATATTGTTGCTTGACATAATTTTCAACAGTTAGACAAATTTTGGAAATATTTGTTTTGGTTCATATTTTGAGTCAAGTTTACCATACTAATGTAGTTACGTGATGCAGTTTGAAATAGTGGGACAAATTTTAGAAATATTTAGTGTGTTTCATTATTGAGTCATGATGTAATCTGCAACACTTGGAATAATTTTATAAATATTTTTGGTGTTGCATAGTTTGATTAGGGTTTCCTATAGCAATTTCATTATTTGGTGTAATTTGTAAAACTAGGAAAATTTTTATTAATATTTGGGGTGTTACATATTTTAAGTTTGGTTTCTAACATAAATGTCATTACAAAGCAAAATTTGTAACACTGAGATAAATTTTATAAATATTTTGGGTGTTTCATATTTTGGGTCAATGCCATTGCATCTCAAAATTTGAAACACCTAGAAAATTTCAAAAATATTGTTGATGTTACATATTTTGAGTCAGATTTCCCATACATTATCGTTGTGTGGTGCATTTTGTAACAATTAGACAAATTTTAGAAATATTTTAGGTGTTACATATTTTGAGTTAGGTTTCCCATACCAATATTATTGTGTGAGAAAAAATGTGACATCAGGACTAATTTTGTAAATATTTAGGTTGTAGAATATTTTGAGTTAGTTTTACCACACTAATGTCATTGCGTATCACAATTCACATCTCTAGGATAGACATCAAAAGTATTTTAGGTGTTGCATATTTTGAGTTAAGTTTCTCATACTAATGTTAGTATGCATCATAATTCACAACACTAGGAAAAATTTAAGGATAATTTATCTTGTTGCATATTTTGAGTGTGGTTTCCCATACCAATGCCATTTCATGATGCAAATCATGAAAGTAGGATTAATTTTTGAAATATTTGGTGTGTTACATATTTTGATTCAAGATTCCCATAAAAATGTCATTATGTAGAATGATTCACAACACCAAGACTTATTTTATAAATATTTTTCATGTTTCATATATTTGAGTAGTGTTTCCCATACCAATGTTTTTACATTGTGCAATTAATAACACTAGGTCAAAAATTTAAAATATTTAAGGTGTTGCATATTTTGAGTCAAGCTTATTGTACTAATCTCATTACACAACATAATTCATAACATAGGGACAAATTTCGGAAATATTTTTGGTGTTTCATATTTTGGGTTGGGCTTCCTATACCAATGTCATTATGTGGTGTAATTTACAATAATGGAAAAATTCAGATTTTTTTTGGGTGTTGCATATTTTGAGTTGGGTTTCTCATACCAATGTTTGTGAGAAACATTTCATAACACAAATATTTTAGAAATATTTTGGGTGTTTCATATTTTTATTTGTGTTTAACCTACCAATATATTTACATGTACAAATTTATAACACTAGGAAAAAATTTAGAAATATTTGGAGTGTTTGACATTTTGATTTGGGTTTCCTCTACCAATGTTGTTGCATGACATTATTTTTTTAACACCGAGAAAAATTTTGAAAATATTTTTGGTTTTGTATATTTTGAGTCAAGTTTGACATATCAAAGTCATTACATAGTAAAATTATCAAAACTTGATAAACTTATATAAATATTTAGGGTGTTGTATATTCTGATTCAAACTTTTCATACCAATGTCATTGCATGAAGTAATTCAAAACATTGGGATAGATTTCATAAATATTTTTGGTGTTTCATATTTTGAGTCTAGTTTCCCATACCAACATCATTACACATAGTAATTCATAACAATAGGAAAAATATTGTAAATATCTAGATTTTTTCATATTTTTGGTTAGGTTCTCCCTACTAGTGTCATTGTGTGATGAAATTCACAACATTGGAAAAAGTTAGGAAGTATTTTTTTTATTACATATTTTGAGTCAAGTTTGGTATATAAAAGTCATTGCATGATGCAATCTCAACAATGGAAAAAAATCATAAATATTTAGTGTGTTCCATATTTTCAGTTAGGCTTATCATACCAATGTTGTTACATAAATAAATTCAAACCATTAAGACAAATTTCAAAAATATTCATGGTGTTGCATATTTTATGTCAGGTTTCCCATACCAATGTTATTGAAATGTATAATTCATAAAACTAGGATAAATTTGGGATATATTTTGTGTGTTACATATTTTGAGATGGGTTCCCCTACCAATGTGGTTGTGTGATGAAATTCATATCACTAGGAAAAATTTAGGAAATTTTTTTGGTATTTAATATTTTGAGTTGGATTTCCCACACTAACATCATTACATAGAGTAAGTCATAACACTATATATATATATATATATATATATATATATATATATATATATATATATAGGGTGTTGCATACTTTGAGTCGAGCTTCCCATAACAATGTTTTTTTATGCCACATTTCTTACCATTGGGACAAATTACAAAAAAAATTGGTGTGTTACATATTTTGAGTTGGGTTTTGTGTAAAAATGTCATTTTGGGAAGCAATTCCTAATAATTAAAAAAATATAAATATTTTGGGTTTTTCACATTTTATGTCAAGTTTCCCATACTACCATCATTGTGCATATAAATTCACAACACTAGGACAAATTTTAAAAAAATTAGTGTGTTGAAAATTGTGTCAAGTTTCCCATACCTATGTTCTTACATGATGTAATTTGTAACAATGGGAAAATTTTAGAAAAAAAATTGATGTTGTATATTTTGATTGAGGTTTGACATACCAAATTCATTAGATCATATCATTGTCAACACTAGAAATTTTTTAATAATATTTGGGGTGGTGCATATTTTGATTCAAGATTTATTGTAATAATGTCATTACAGGAAGAAATTCACAATAATGGAAAAAATTTATTAATAATTTGGGTTTTTCATAGTTTGAGTTATATTTGTCATACAAATGTCATTTAGTGGTTTAATTAATAACATCATTAAAAAATTTATTAATATTTTGGGTGTTAGTTATTTTGATTCATTTTTCCCATACCAATGTCAATGTGTTATGCAATTCACAACAGTAGGATTTTTTTTGGAAATATTTGGGGTGTTTCATATTTTGATTTTGTTTCCCATATTAATGTCACTATGGATCATAATTCATATGACTAGGACAATTTTGGATTATTTTCATTGTTGCATATTTTAAGTAAGGTTTCTTGTACCAATGTCATTGCATGTCATAATTTCCATCACTAGGATAAAATTTCAAAATATTTTGGGTGTTGTATATTTTGAGTTGGATCTTTTAGGGAAAAAATCACAAATATCTAAAAAATTCAAAATTATTTGGGTCGTTTCATATTTTAAGTTAGGTTTTCTATACAAATTTCATTATGTGGCATAAGTTAAGTTTTTTGGACAAATCTTAAAATATTTGGGTTGTTACATATTTTGAGTTGGGTTTCTGATACTAATGCTATTGTGCATTAATGTTTAAATCATTGGGACAAATTTTTTAATTATTTGTAATTTTCATCATTTCCCATACATATTTTCATTATACTTCACAATTCATAACACTAGGACAAATTTCTGAAATCTTTGGAGTGTTGCATATTTTGAGTTAGGTTTCTCATATCAATATCATTTCACTTTCAATTTAATTCACATAAATTGTATATTTTTTTTAATATTTGTGATGTTTCATAATTTTTGTTAAATTTCCCATACCAATGTTGTTCTCATGTGGTTTGCAACACTAGAAAAAATTTAGAAAAAATTGGGCCATTGCATATTTTGATTTAGATTTCTCTAAATAATGTCATTGTGCATTTTAATTCACAACATTGGGAAAATTTACAAAAATATTTGGAGTGTTTCATATTTTGATTTTCAGTCATAATTTACAATATTATGAAAAAAATTATAAATATTTGGGGTGTTTCATATTTTGAGTTCAGTTTCATTTTCCAATGTTGTGTTGTAAAATTCATAGCATTGAAATAATTTTCAAAAATATTTGGAATGTTTCATATTTTGAGTCAGGTTTTCTATACCAATGTCATTGTGTTGTATAATTTCAAAAACTAGGATAAATTTTATAAATATTTGGTGTGTTGCATATCTTGCATTATTTTTCTTGTATCAATGTCATTGTGTCATGTAATTTGTAACACTAGGACAAATTTTGAAAATATTTGGGGTGTTTCATATTTTCAGTCAAATTTCCCATACTAATGTCATTGCATAAAACAATTCACAACACTAGGATAAATTTAGGAAATATTTGTGGTGTTTCATAACTTAATGAGGGTTTCCCATACCCATGTAGTTGTGTGATGTAATTTTGAAATTCGGATCATGTTTCAAAAATATTTGGAGTGTTTCATATTTTTAGTTTGGTTTCACATACCAGTGTAATTACACAGACCAATTAATAATATTGGGATATGTTTCATAAATATTTGGGGTGTTGTATATTTCAATTTGGATTTCCCATACCAATTTTATTGCACAACATAATTTGTAACAAGACAAATTTGAGAAATATTTAGTGTGTTACAAATTTTGAGTCAAGTTTCCCATACCAATTCATCGTGTGGCACAATTCCTAATACTGGTATAAATTTTGAAAATAATTTGGGTGTTTCATATTTTGAGTCAAATTTCATGTACCAATTTATTTTCATATTTTGATTTAGGTATCCCATACCATTTTTTTTGCACAAAATAATTTGTTAGACTTGAACAAATTTTAGAAATATTTTTGGTGTTGCATTTTTTGACTCAAGTTTTCCATAACCATGTAGTTACATGGTATAATTCACAAATCTAGGATTTTTTTTGTAAATATATGAGGTGTTGCATATTTTGATTTAGGTTTATTGTATGAATAGTTTTTAATGGAACAATTCATAACATTGGGACAAATTTCTTAAATATTTGGGATGTTGCATATTTTGAGTTGTGTTTCATATACCAATGTCATTGCATGGTTATATTCATAACACTAGAACAAATTTAGGAAATCTTTTGATGTTGCATATTTTAAGCTAGGTTTCCCATACCAATGTCATTTTTTCATCTAATTTGAAACATTTGGACACATTTTATAAATATTTAGGGTGTTTCATATTTTAAATTAGGTTTCTCATAACAATGTCATTGCACAACACAATTCATAACACTATGACAAATTTAAGAGATATTTTTGGTTTTTCATTTTTTTTATTGGGTTTCCCATACCAATGTTTTTGTGTGGCACAATTTGTAACATTGGCACAAATTTTAAAAATGTTTGAAGTGTTGGATATTCTAAGTGAGGTTTCCCATACCAATGTCATTATACAATTCATTTACAATAATGAGACAAATTTCATAAATTTTTGGGGTGGTACATATTTAGAGTTGGGTTTCTCATACCAATTTTGGTTTGTATAACAATTCTCAATATTGGGACCAATTTGAAAAAAAATAATTCTCATTAGGTAATGCAATTTGTAACAATGGGACAAAAACATTGGGACCAATTTAAAAACTATTTGGGGTGTTGTGTACTCTGATTCAAGTTTATCATACCAATGTTGTTACATGTCATAATTTTCAACATTGGGGTAAATTTAAGAAATATTTTAGGTGTTACATATTTTTAGTCAAGTTTTTTATATCAATTTCTATGCACATCAAAAACCTAGGAAAAAATTTAGACATAATTTGGGTGTCCTATATTTTTATTTAGTTTTCCTATAGCAGTTTATTTGCATCTCATAATTGGAGACATAGAAAAATTATATAAATATTTGGGATGTTGAAATTTTTTATTCCATTTTCCCTTATCAATTTTATTAGGTAATGGAGCTTAAAACACTACACAAATTTCAAAACTATTTTGGTTGTTTCATATTTTTAGTTAGGTTTCATTTACTAATAGCATTGTGAGACATAATTTGCAACAATGGGACAAATTTTATAATTATTTAGGGTTGTTGCATATTTTGAATCAGGTTTCCCATACTAATGTCATTACACATCATAATTTTCATCACTAGGGAGAATTTAATAAATATTTTTGGTGTTGAATATTTTGAGTTAGCTTTCCCTTATCAATGTTGTTCTATGGCACAAATCACAACACTGGGAAAAATGTCAAATCTATTTGGGGTGTTACATATTTTGATTCAAGTTCCCATATCAATGTCATTATATAATGTAATTCACAATAATGACAAATTTTAAAAATATTTTGGGTGTTTTATATTTTGACATGGGTTTTTAATTATGATGTCATTGTGTGCTACAAACCACAACACTAAGATGAATTTAAGAAATATTCATGGTCCTATATATTAAGTAAAGTTTCCCATACCAATGTCATTATGAAATAAAATTCACAACACTCAAATTAATTTCATAAAATATTTAGAGCCTTACATATTCTTCATTTGATACCAATGTCATTATGTAACAAAATTTCCAACACTTAGACAAAATTCTAAATTATTTGTGGTTTTGAATAATTGAGTCATGTTTTTGATACCATTGTTGTTGTGTGGTGCAATTCATAACACTAATGAAAAATTAATAAAAAATTGGGGTGTTACACAATTTGAGTTGAGTTTCCCATACCAAAGTGATCATGCATTATAATTAGTATTGATTTGATATTTTTTTGAATTATTTAGGGTGTTGCATATTTAGAGTTGGGTTTCTCATACAAATGTTATTTCAAATTCTAATTTTAAACACAGGGATACAATTTTGAAATATTTGGGGTGTTACATATGTTGAGTCATGTTTCTATTCCAAGATCATTGCATACTACAATTCCAAACATTGGGACAAATTTTATAAATATTTAGTGTGTTACATATTTTGAGTTGATTTTCCCATACCAATGCCATTATGTGGGATAACTCACAACATTGGGAAAAAATTTAAAACTATTTGGGGTGTTTCATATTTTAAGTTAGGTTTGTCACAAAAACATCATTACATAACATAATTCACAACACTAGGACAAATTTTATAAGTATTTTGGGTGTTGTATATTTTGAGACGTGTTTTCCTTAAAAATTCCATTGCATTTTGTAATTCATAACTCTAGGAATTTTTTTAAAATATTTTAGATGTTGAATATTTTGAGTCAGGTTTCCCTTAACAATGTTGTTTCATGTCATAGCTTGCCATAACAACATTTTTTCATGTCATAATTCATAGCACTATGACAAAACCTGTAATTATTTTTGGTGTTGCCTATTATGTGTCAGGGTTCTCATACCAATGTTGTTATGCATCACAATTTATAACACTAGGAATTTTTTTTGACTTTTTTAGGGTGTTACATATTTTGAATGGGGTATCTCATACCAATGTCATTGCATGGTGAGATTTTAATCATAGCTACAAATTTTAGAAATATTTGGGGTGTTGCATATTTTGAGTCATGTTTTCCCATACCAATGTCATTGCATTGCATAATTACTAACATTGGGAAAAAATTTAGAAATATTTTCCCTATTTTATATTTCCAATTGGGTTTCCCATACCAATGTCATTATATGTCATGATTCACATCATTCGGACAAATTTTAGACTTATTTGGGTTGTTACATATTTTTAGTTAGCATTCTCATACCAATGTTGTTGTGCATCATAATTTATAATTAGACTTATTTGGGTTGTTACATATTTTTAGTTAGCATTCTCATACCAATGTTGTTGTGCATCATAATTTATAACACTTGGTCTAAATTAAATAAATATTTAGGGTTTTGCATATTTTGAGTTAGGTTTCCTATACCAATTTCATTATAATTTCAACATAATTCATAAAATGGGGATACATTTTTGAAATATATAAGTTTTTACATATTTTTATTTGAGTTTCATATACCAATGTCATTTCACAGTGTGTTTTTCAACATTGAGAAAACAATTTAGAAATATTTGAGGTCTTAGAAATTTTTAGTCAGGTTTCCAGTACCAATATTACTTCCCATTGTAATTTGAAACATAGATAAATTATGAAAATATTTGGGGTGTTTCAAATTTTTATTTTGGGTTGTAATTCAAAAAATTATGACAAGTTTAGTAAATATTTAGGTTGTTGCATATTTTGATTTAGGTTTTATTTACCATTATCGTTGTGTATTACACTTTACAACAATGGAAATGTTTTAATAAACATTAGTGGTGTTACATTTTTGAGTCACATTTCCCATATCAATGTCATTGCACTACATAATTCATAAAATAGGGATTAATTTAATAAATATCTGAGGTGTTATATTTTTTAGTCATGTTTCTCATACTATTGTCATTGCATGGCATAATTTGCAACATTGGGATAATTTTTTGAAATATTTAGGGTGTTACATATTTTTAGTTGGGTTTCCTAGACCAATGTCATTACATGGCCCAATTCACAAAATTGGGATAAATAAAGGAAATATTTGTGGTATTGCATAGTTTGAGAAGTGTTTCCTATACCCAAGTCATTACATGATGTAATTCATAATACAAAGACAAATTTTATAAATATCTAGAGTGTTTCATATTTTGAGTCAGGTTTCATATACCAATGTCATTTTTTTGCATAATTCTTGACACTGGGATAAATTTATGAAATATTTAAGGCATTTCATATTTTCAATCAGGTTTACCATATCAATGTCATTGTGTAATGCATTTCCTAACTTTGGGAAAAAATTTCATAAATATTTTTGGTATTTCATATTCTGAGTTAGGTTTCCCATACCAATGTTGTTTCACAACACAACTCACATACCATGAGCCTAAGTTACTTAAATTTAATTCATTATGTTAATATAGTCTAGCTATGAACTATTTGAGACATATTTTGTTATTTTATTGTGGTATGATAGTTAGTGATCTACATTGATATATTTTTATTATAATTTCTTACACAATTATAGATTTCATTTCATTTTTAACATTTGATATTATTTTTTAATGTGTATTTCTTAATTATTTAGTTAGATGTATTATTTAAATGTTGTTGTCACATTTATTATACTTAGATGTCTAGATGTTATTGATAATCTATTGGTTGACTATAGGGATAGGTATTTGAGCTAGGTTGTGATCAAAACCAAGCACATGTAAAATAAAATGGATTAATAAAATAGTGAAATTAAAGTCCATATTTTGGTATTAATTCATTGGTCATTATGTTTTTATGTATGTTATCATTTTATGTTCAATTTTATTGATAGTTTATTTTAATTACTTTTTACTTTATGCAAAAATATCTTTATTCAATATTATCATTTGAGACACCATCTTTTTTTTAATCATAAGTTATTCACAAATGCTATCTTCTTATTGATTTTTATCATTTCCATCAATTTGGTATCGATCATTTTTATTGAACTCTTTAATCATCAACTTTGATAGGCTCATTGATCATGTATTTATTCATGTCAATAGTGGTTCCCATATTCATCATCTTTATATATTTTGTATTTGATATTTGACATTAATTGATATTTTAATATGTATTAAAATCTATGGATTATTAGTTTTTAAAAGGACCCTATTTAGTTTCAAAATTGCATTGAAGCATCTTAAAACTAAGCTTTTCAAGGACTTGGGTAGGATGGTTTGCATGTTTTAATAGACCTTTCTTAACATACTTGTTTGTTGATTTCCATTTCGTTAATTTTTTTTTTGGCATCTTAGGTTAGGGTATTGACCCACATGGGGGTCATGGTGGTTTTTATTGAAGCCAATGACTCAAGGATCATGGAATTGGCTTGAATTACCATACAAAGGGGTTCAAGAGAGTTTGATTGTTTTTTAGGGATAAATGAATTAATTTTGGGCATTTATTCTTGGAGGTTTGGAAACCTTAGGGAAACTCTACCAAAATTTTTGGCATGGCAGAAAAAGGGAGTGCAAAGTATTTTTACATGAGAATTTTTTGGAATAAGAACTAAAGATATAATGATTTAGTTTGACATCCATGTAGGGATTATGAAGAGTTATCTGGTATTTTATTTTGTGTTAATTAGGTGATTGTATTTATAAAATTAGACATAGAATTTTGATTATTCGAGGCTAAAAGTGCAAAAAAAATATAGTGGTCGACTTTAACCAACCAAATAAGTAACATATTTAAGATTCATAATTTATTTTTGTAAAATGTAGTCCTATTGACAACATTAGGTATTTATCAAAAATATTAATCTTTAATTTGAAATTCCTATGAAACCTTAATAAGGGCCATGATGTTGGTTTTGTGTATTTGTTTGATGACTTGATTAAGTACTTTGATTATTTATTTAGGTTATTGATAACATTATTTTTGGGTTTTAAAACAACTATGTGTGTGGGTGTGGACATCATAATTTTATATGGTAACCCAATTGTGAGGTTATGGGTTTAAATAACTATTAATAATTTGACTATGAAGTCACTATGTGTTTATGTAAGGATGAATTTATATTATTCAAAAAAAAAATTGGTATTATGGCTGACTATGAGTAATGATTTTTTTAAAGTGATTATAGTAATTTTTTTTTTATTAATGTTTGGTTTGAATTCCTTTTGAGTCAAAGATTTGACTAGGTTTTAATAAAATCCATAATGGCCTTTTATATGGTGGTTGTGAATTTTATTTGGTTCAACTATGTTTGTTTTATTGATGGTTATGTTTGTTTTAATGATGGTTTCATATTAATATAAAATCCATCCAAATTATGATGACTATTACTTTATTGTGATGGAAAAGGCTTATTGTGATTAATTTGGATGTATGTGTTTAAAGATCCATATAGCTTTATTGTGTTAAAACATAACCAGGGTTTGAATTGGTTTATTGTTTACAAACCCTAAATGGGTATAATTGGGGTTAATAAAATATAACAAAGGAAAAAAAGAGAAGGCATATTAATTGTTTATAACCATGCATGTTTTTGGAGTATAGGGACCATAGGGAGTACCCACATGGGTTTAAAATAATTATAAGTGTTTTGGAAATAATTTATTATTATTTTCCTTTTAATCATTTGACTTTTTATGAATCTTTAAGTTGTGATTATATGACCTATAGTTATAGAATCATGTTGAATTATTAAATTAATTCTAAAAGTGATAATTAATATTATTATCATTCATGATTATATTGAATAGTTAAGGGTAATAAACATGTTGATTATTTAATTATTTTGATACTAAAAATGGTTTCAATTGAACTTTTGAGTTATTATTACATTATGTAAAGTCTTTTTTTAAGAACATAACCTGAAGTTGTACATAAGTGTATTTTTAAGTTGGTTGAGTTATTATCTTCTTTTTATGTAATTTTTATAACTCCTAAATGTCTAATAAAATAGTAAGTGTAGATGAATATGATAACATACATTTATGATCCATATTATATTTTGAAATAGAATATGGTCAATAAATTAAGAGGTTCAGGATAGAGCTACAATCATAATCAAGTACCAAGTTACTAGATCTTAGTGGGTTAATTTATGTGTTTAGTTTTTTTATTTCATTGGTAATTTATTGATAGGTTTTCAAGCTTGATTATTTGGTAATCCATTATCCATTTATTCTTTGTTTCCCTGATTCATATCCAATTGATGGTTGAGGTGGTCTAGGACCACTTATGGTTGGGCTCATTAGAGCTGGTGAAGTGTGATTAGCTTCATTAGATTGCATAAAATTATCAAATTCATTTATTCTTATTATAAATTATTTTATTTGACCAAAATTAATTAAAATTGTTTTATATGAATGGATTATTAATTATCATTATTATATTTAATACAAAATGTTATAATATGATGTATATATCAATTCCTAAATTGAGTATAGTTTGTCATTAGATTATTTAAATATCATGGAATTTTTAAATTGATATTAGATTAACATTTGATCATACTTAATTATTTGAAATAAATAGTGGTAATGTTGATTTGAATGTTGTAGCATTTTGAGTAGTGCTTTGATTGTGTCTTAACTATGTTTATAAAGGATTAGTATAGTGATTGAGAAAATAATTGTATATTTGATTATATGTTCATTAGTGTTTGACTTATATATCAATTATGTTTTTATTATGGTTCAAATCATTATTTATTTTAAGATAATGAAAATATAAATAATGTTAGATGTGTTAAAGTTGTGTTAATTTATTTAACCTCAAGCTTAATTAAGCTAGGCAATAATATTCATTGAATGTATTTACTTTTGGTTATTTTTTGTATTGGATGAGGTTTAAATTTATATTTCTATGAATTATTTTGATTCCCATATATTTTTGAATCCTATTAATTACATAGATGAATGAATTGAAGTATTGACACTTGATTAATGAATAGAGTATAACCTAAATTGTTTAAATAATTTATTAATAACTAAATTGGCAAATTAATAGATTTAATTAAGTCATTATCTTGTGAGAATATGTAATAACATGATTATTTATAAAAAAAGGTTGATATGAAAATAATTACCTAAGCAATTAATATGAGCTTAACTAATTAAGGATAATTCTTTCATATCACTTAATAAATACTTATATAGGCTTGTATGGGTAATTCTTAAATCAATTCATTCTAATTTAATAACTTTAAGATTTAGTTAGTCTTATGTTGTAATAAAGTTACATTGACAATAATTTACTTCATTATAAATTCTTGGAAACATGGTTATTCCTAAATAATCATCTTGTGATTGAGGAACAAGTGTTCTATGTTTATACTAGATCATTAAATATTTTATTATTTTTTAATGGATAAGAGTGTGATTGTGAACTTATATTATCTTAATAAGAGTTTATCTTTGAATGGAGACTTAATCAGATACAATATTTAAATAAGTAATTTAAATATATAAACTAAGACCTTAGACCAAGTAAAAGGGAAATATAGATATATCCTAAGACATTATTGATCTTTAAGAAATATATTCTTGAAATTTTACCCTACTTATGAAATGGTAAAATTTTCCTAAGAAAAACTTAAGCATCATTGTTGAAACCTCCCTCTAAGATTGCATACCTTCATTCATTGACATGTCAAAATTCACACATTAGTCGATAGTGTTTTGAAAAGGTGTTGAAATATTTTACATTGATTTTGGAAATAGTCTATTTCCCTTGATCTCTATTTGTTGGTTATGATTTTTATGAATCATACTTAGTCAAGCTTAGTATGATGTTTCTTCTATTAAATCTAAACTTGTAATTCTTTGTTTGTTAGACTTTGTCATTACTACCATTGAGGTACAAGTTATTTTATATCTTATATAGGTACTAGAATAAGGTCCAAATTCATTAATGAATCTATTAAGAGGGAAAAATATAATACATCTATATAGATGAGTGGGTATGACTACAGTGGCCCACCTTTATCTAATTAGGGGGTAGTTAAAAACTTTCTTCCTAAAGAAACCATTGATGGAATATGAACTTAGTCTAGTTCATGTGTTGGTTATAACACAATTATGGATCTCATTATGTGTTTTCATGTAAGAATTTGAGAGAACTATTCCCTTACTTTGTTTGGTTATGTGTTATAAAAAACTATGGTCATGAAATATTCATATAAAAAGATAGTTTATTGTGCTAGGGAAATTTTGGAAATGATTCTTACTAATTTATGTTGAATTATTATTTATCTCCCCACTAGATGGTGAGGAAATGATATATGACAATAGATAATAACCACAAAAATGTTAACCTAGGTAGAGGAAGAGGTCGTAGGGCCAACATTCTTGAGAGAGAGAAACCACCTCTTAATAATGCAAATAATAATGTTGAAGGCCTTAACCATGAGGAAAATAACCCTAATGTTAATCAAGAAGTAGTTTTCAATGGAATTATAATTGTGTTGTTTTCCCTTCAAAGTAAATTGGGTACCCATGAGAGAAGGATGAATAATATAAATGGTGTTATAGCTAATGAAAATATAGTTAGAGAGGAAAGACAAGTGGATGAACTGGAACTTCATAACAAACCTGGTAATATAGTTGATCATATTATTATGAAGAAAAATAATATGACTCCAATATTTTTAGGTGAGGACTTAGGTAATGCCACTAATGAATGGTTAGTAAACCTATACAAGTATTTTAATATGCACAATATATCATCTAATATTAAGGTAAGAGTGGTAGCCTATCAATTAGTAGGGCTTGTAGCTCATTGATGGAATCATCTATGTGGTTTAGAAAGTTAACAACTAATGACTCTTACCTATCATACTTTTTAAATGTAATTCATAAAAATTTATCTTTGTTAAAACTTTAAGGAATAGATAATCACTATTTTTCAATAGTTGAAACTAGATAATATGATTGTGACTGAGCATGAAAACAAGTTTTTACATCTAATACATCATGTTAATTAGATGCATGATGAAGAGACTAAAGTCACTAAGTTTAAGCTAGGATTCAAATAAATATTAATTCATGATGTGAATATGACTAATCCTAATACTTTAAATTAAAAAATTGAATATATGCATAGAGCAGAAGAAAAAGAGAAGGCTCAACAAAAGGCAAGAAAATATTTTAAATAACATAGATAATGTTTTAACCTTTTAAGGTTTAGCTTAAGTAAATATTATGTCTGATTAAAATGTTGAGTAGTCTAAATTTGGAAAATAATGTTTATAAAATAACCATTGATTTGTTATAAATTTTATTAGTTTTTACTTTCCAAAAATAGTAATAAATATGTACATGTAAATACTTATTTAGAAAACACATGATATGAATGATCTAAGTATTTTAAACTAGGATAGAATTAGGTTTAAGTGTCATTATCATGATCCCTATATTATAACCCCTCTTGAATAGTATCACCACACTAAAATAGATGCACCATATGGCTCTATTATATTTATAATGGTGATATTATCCTCTATGCAAGACTATCTTTAACTTTTGGGTGAACTTGCATTTATATTTAAGAATTATATTCCTATGTGTATTAATTCTAAAACTCTATTATGCCTGAAATAATTGATTTATGATTTAGACCTTAATCCTCTTTGAAAGTAAGGCATGAGATGAAATGTGTGTTTGTTAGGATGATAGGATAGACATCCTCAACACCTATTATGAAGAGAACTACATATATACCAATACTCCAAGGAGGTATCAAGTTCAATGTAGTTCTCCAGACCTAAGTGTTGGTGCAAGTGCAAGTGATGCTAGTATGATAGTGGCCTTGAGTGATTTGAGTGTGCTTAAGATTAATAATCTAAAAAATATGAGCATATGGATATTTTAGATGGTAATAGGTATAAATAGGGTATAATAGGGATAATAAACTTGATTTTTTTCAACTTGTTTCATGTTTAAATAATTATTTTGCATATGATTTCCATCTAGTGGACATAGGGACAAAAATCATATATTTATAGTGTTATATTTATTGTCTAAATAATAAAATATGCTTAAGATGACAATAGGAATATGTTACCTTATAAAATATATCCATTTAGGAAAGATAGTGTAAAGGACATAGGTACCATTTTGGGAACACTACTTCCATATGGCTCTAGTGTCCTTAATATGGTGTTAATGTCTAGCTACAAAACACTAGGAATAAAGGGCCATAATTAAGAATTTAGGGTTTACAACTATGTTTGAGATGACTAGGGATGTTTGTGGCCAACACAAAGGCTAAAAAAGTGTGATAATAGGCTCTAAGATAGGTTTAGCGCTAATTTAAGAATATGTGGTCTCAAGGAGAACTATTATCACTTAAATTCTAATTTTAGGTGATTAAATTTTCACCCCCTTTACATTATAAATTCATCAAAGTGAAATTACTATAATAAAAAAAGTAAGTGTACCTATACATAGCTAAGAAGTCAAGACTATAAAGCTGATATTGAGTATGTGAAGTTGGGTCTATGTATGTGAAGCATGATCTAATGAATGACCTATAAATAAAATGTGCATAAATTAGTCCTTAATTAAGATGTGTTAAAATTAAAATACTATTACGAGTAAATAAGTAACTCAGTAAAATTGAGTCAAGAGATAAGAGAGATCAAAGGAACAAATACACCTCATTGTGTATGTGAACTAATGTATGAACCTAGTGACAACCTATGTGTGCATGTATATAGTGATCAATCATTGAATATATTGTATTGAGATAATATATTACTTAAGCTTCTTTATGGATAGCTCAATAATTCAATCCAATTTTAACTCCATCATTTCCCACCCCTAATTAATGGATCGTGACCTATGAATAGCTTGTATTGGACTAATAGTGTGTCTAACCCTCTCATGTGGATGTCTCAAGAATTCAAGTAGGATATGAATCCATCATTTCCCACCCATGTGTAGTAGATTCATCTAAAACTGAACTATGAAAATTATAGTAATTTTTTTATTATAACTAACTATTTATATTAGGCAGCTCTAGGCCATTCAAAAATGATAACCACTATAGATTGATTAAGGAAATAAATTAGTGATAACCTAGAATATTATGTCAAGTATATACAACATAGAGAATGACATGGAATTTTATATTCCATATGATCAACTAGTGTGTAAGTGAGCATATGGAAATAATGTATTGCGCACATGCCCCAAATTTAATATCTAAGTATACTAATTTTGTAATGAGTTGTAATAATTCTATCTCAGTATTTGAACTAAGTATGGGAATGATCATGCCATGCATGATCCCCCAAATGTAATTAATTTATATGAATTTGAGTTGACCTAGTAAGAATCTAATAAAAATTTGAGTACACTAGTCAAGCTTATAACTAAATCTGTGCAAATTTGTATTATACCTATTGTATTATTATGGCCAATCTAAACTATCCTAAAACAAAGGCCACTAAATAATTTCACCACATCTTAGACAATATCACCATGTGGTTCTAGCATATCTATTTGTGTACTAATGTATTTTTGGTCTAAAATATGTGTCACTCTACTACTTTTTAGTCAGTATTTTTCATTCTATGTTTACATGTATTTGATTTTCTAAAACTAAGATTTTGTACTGAAAAATATTATATTTTTAAAATATAGTAGCCTGAGATCTTTGACAAAACCTTATGAATGACACTTTTTTTAGGGGTTTTTTCAATCCTATGTACTCAAAATAAAAAACTCTATAAAATGTTTATTTTGTTAAGCATATATGATAATTATATTATAATCCAATATAATGTGTATAAATAACATTAGAATGTAATATAATATGATCATAAGTATGTAATGTAAGATGTATGTTATGTATATCATTACACAAGTGTGTCAAGATAGATGTAATAAATTTATGTAATAGTAAATCTAAGTATAATTAAGTAGTTACCTGGGTAGTGGGGCATGATTTCATTCATGACACCTTAGTAAGATATGTAGATGCATGAGATCCCTCATGGCATCAAAAACTAATGTATGTAACCACCAAAGACAAATGTTATTTCCATGATACATATAAGAAAGAATACATGCAAAATAGATAAGGCATGCAAAGTAGGCCAAGGGGAAAAAATTCAAGGCACATGGGCACGTCACAAAATTTGAGAAAAAAATGCATACAAGGGAATGTTTTAAATATCCACATACACAACCAAAAATAAATTTGTCTTAGAACCATATAGAAGGACATGCTCAAATATCACTACACATAATCAAGAAAGCACATATAAGGGACATGGGTACATGTCCAAGGCTTACATATTGTTAATATAAGTGGCATAGTATCATATTCAAATTCCATCAAATAAAAAAAGTAATGAAATAGAGTCAAGTTTAAACTATGAAAGATAAAAATGAAATCATGGATGAATGTGTAGTACAAATATATGTAAGAGATATGATGTACATATGTTGAGTCTAAAGTAGTGATAGTCAAAAAAATATATTAGTATGAGTAGAAATGATCAATATCAATATATAATAATGCTAAAATTGGAATGTAGTGTATGTAGGGGTAGAACCTAGTAATAGAAAATATGTATTGGATGTCCCCAAATGGGTGATTGTGTCAATTTAATAACTATGGATTAGTGTAAATGCCCCTAGTGGGTAAATAATAGAAAGTTTGGATAAGTGTAGTGGACCTATGTCCTATAAGTAATATACAAGCACATGATAATAATAAGTGAAACATGTAATATGATTAAAATTGACTATACTAAGATATCTATCATATGTAGTGTCTAGAAAATATAAGAAATGTAAACATAACAATGCATACAAAACATGTTTTTTACATATTATATTGTTTTTATATTATGTGGATATAAAATATGTATAATAATTATGAAAATAAACTATGTACAAGGAATTAGAGAGAGGGAAAGTATGTACAAGAAAGGAGAAACCATACTAACCAATGAATATCATGGGAGACTCACTATCATTGTGGCATGTGTCAAAAACACGAATGGAAATCACTCATATTGTGTGAATGATATGTTATAGTTTAATGTTCTTGAAATAATAATTTGAGTATTTAACATAATCATAATCATAATAACTTGGGATGCTCAAGGGTATTGACTCATATTGTGTAGTTGGCCCTTTTGAATTGTGCTTTGGCATATTGATTATGATTTTGATCTATGAAACTATTGTTATTGTATACATATGGTGTTGTGAAGGATCTTTTCCTAGAAATAATTTGTTTGGAATGCTTGTTTAATTAGTATGATTATGAATTTTTAACTTTAGTTCTTTCTCTTTCTATAGTGTTTCATGTGTATCTAGATGTTTTTCCTTGATAAATTATATATGTGACTAATGTTCCATAGGATGTTTAATAAATACCAAACCTTATTGACTAAAATTATCAAATACCATAATAGGAGTAGTGATTCCTTGGGCCTACTTACCCAAACATTGACCATGATAATCAAATAGCTATAAATAATTTTGACCAAAGTTATACCATTTTGAAAGTTGAGCCTTGTTTTGGAGAGGTAAAATTTCATCTTTTACTTTATCTACTTGTGTTTATTGTATGGTTTATTGTTATTATTGTATTTTTTGAACATTTTTTATTATTATTTATGCTTCGGTAAATATTTTTCTAATGTTTCTAAATTTGAACCTTTTTGAATTTGTAGATATGTCATTGTATGTTGTGTGGATGATGTATCAATGTGTGAGTCATCTGTATCCATTATTTGTTATATTTTCATTTTTAATGCTAAACATGAAGCTATGTGATTCCCATGCATTTTATGATATGAACCAAAATATATAGATATCCTCATTGGGTGTACATGAAGTAGGTTCATAAACGTAACTTTAATAAAGTTCCTTAAAATCTCACTGGATTTCTTAATTAACCTTTGATTTATTTGTGAATCACTATTTATATATGTAATTTATTGTGATTTATGATTTTGATATGTATCATTTTTGATCCAAATTGAATAGGTGAAGTTGCATATATATGATATACACTATTATTCCATAGAGGCCTTTGTCTTGTAAATTTATTTTCTAATGTGATAGTCTTTTCATGTAATACTTGAATCTAATTTTTTAAACTTGAAATTATCTTTCTCATACTAATAATTTTTTCACATATAATATCACAAGTACAAACCTTATCTATTTCTGGTTGAACATGTAGGCACACACCCTTTAGGGAAGAGGTGCAAATGGTTGAGTATGGGGAGTATTGAGATTGGTATATGTTGATTCATCTCATGGATGGGTGATAATATGGATATATCTATAGGGAAAGAAGCTATCACCCTCAGGGATATGAGGAGGAGAAGCATATTGTTTCATGTGCATAAGATATGGCATTAAAAATTGAAACATTATTGTTAGCTTATATGCTAAATCCTCTATGTGTGTATAGGTTTTCTTGTTAATGTAATTCCACATAGGATAAAGATAACATGATATGAAATATGATCTAAATTTCAATTGATATAAATAATCATCTATACATGTGTTTATGTCTTATCTAAGTTCATTCCAAATTAAAGAGAATAAGCATGCAAATGAAAGTATTAAACTTTCAAAAAAGATGATTAATTTATTATGTCATTATAATCATGATTAGGTAAAATAAAATAAAAAATGTATGTATCTCAAATTCAAATTATATAAATGTAAACCCTAGGGTTATCTAGGGTTAAGTTTTATATAATATCTGAAATAAATTAGGTTCACCAAATGTTTTCACCTTTTAGGGTTTACATTATGTAAATCTTATGTTTGATTAAATGACTGAGTAGTCTAAATTAGGTAAATAATATGCATAAAATAACCACTAATTTGTTACATATTTGACTAGATTTGAATTTCTTAAAAAAGTGATAAATATGTGTAAATAAATATTTATCTCAAAAACACTTGATACAGATGATATGATTGTTGGAAATTGAGATAAAAATAGGTTTGAGTGTTATAAACTAGATATTTTTATCATAACACCTCCTAGATAGTAGCACTACATTTGAATACAGGCACCATGTGGTACTAGTGTCATAATAATGGCACTAATGTCCTCTATGCAAGACTATCCCAAAATTTTGGGTGCTCTTGTTTTTGTGTTTTTTGATTATGTGTATGTGCATGTGAAATACAAAAAATTGTATTATGCCTTTAATATTTATTTTATGATGAAAACCCTACTCCTCCTTGAAGGTAAGGAATAAGATGAAATGTACATTTATTAATATGATAGGCTAGACATCCTCAACATCATGTTATGAAGATAGTTTCCTACATACCAATACTCCAAAGAGGGATCAAGTTTGATGTAGTTCTCAAAGCCTAAGTGTTGGTAAAAGTACAAGTGATGTTAGTATGATAGTGGCCTTGAGTTCCTTGAGTGTGCTTGAGATTAAAAATCAATAAAATTTAAACTTGGGGCTATTTTATAAGGTAGTATGATGTAGGGTATAATAGGGATTAATAACCTTTATATTTCTCAAGTTTTTTAGTGTTTAAATAGGTATTTTTCATATGATTTCCATCTATTGGATATAAGGATACCAGTCATATATTTCTAGTGTTATATTAGGAAAGATGCTTAAATAAACATTATGAGGATGTCACCTTATAAAATATATCCATTTAGGAAATATAGTGTAAAGGACATAGGCACCATTTTGGGGACACTACTTCCATGTGTCTCTAGTCTCCTTAATGTGGCATTAATGTCTAGTTAGAAAAAATTAGGTACCAAGGGCCAAGATTAGGAAATGAGGGTATACGACTATGTTTGATCTAACTAGGGGTGCTTGTGGCCTACACAAAGGATGAAAAATTGAGATAATAGGCTCTAAGATAGGTCTAGGGCTAAGCTAGAAATAAGTAGTCTCAAGTAGTAACAATATCACTCAAATGACACTATTAGGTGACTACATTTGATACCCCTTTATGTTATAAATGCATAAAAGTGAAATGAATACAATAAAAGGGAAAAAGTATACTTGGACTTACCTAGGAAGTAAGGCCTTTGAAGTTTAGTTTGAGTGTGTGAAGTTAGGTCTATATATGTAAAGCATGATCTAATGGATGACTTGAAAATGAAATGTTCATAAATTATTCATTACTTAGGAAATGTTATAAGTAAAATAATATGTTGAGTAAATAAGTAACTCAGTAAAATTGAGTAATGAGATACGAAAGAGGAAAGGAACAAATACACCTCATTGGGTGTGTGAACCAATGGATGAACCTAGTGATAATGTATGTGTGTATGTATATAGTGATCAATCATTGAAAATATTGGACTAATATAATATATTACTCAATACTCATGTGTGGCTATCTCAAGAACTCAATCCAAATTTGACTCCATCATTGCATACCCATACTTAGAGGATCATGACCTATGAATAGCTTGTATTAGACTAATAGTGTGTCTAACCCTCTCATGTGGATGGAAAAAGAACTCAATTAGGCTATGAATCCATTATTTCATACCCATGTGTAGTATATTCATATAAAATTAAAATGTGAAAATTACTAAAAATGTATGAATATAACTAACTATGTATGTTGGCTCCAAGGCCACTCAAGCACATTAGGTAGCTTTGGGCCACTGAGGAAAGCCAACCACTATAGATGTATTATGACAAGAAATTAGTGATAACCTATAATATTATGTCAATCATATATAACATAGAGAATGACATGGAAATTTCCATTCCATTTGATCAACTAGTGTGTAACTAAGCATATAGAAACAATGCGTCACACATATTCCCCTAATATAATATCTAATTATATTGATTATGTACTAAGTTTTAATAAATATATCTAAGTATATTTACTAAGTATGTGAATGATAATTCCATGCATGATGCTCTTAATATGAGTAATTGATATGAATATGAGTTGAGCTAGTGTGAATCTATGCAAAAATCCAGTATAATAGTCAAATCTATAACTAGATCTATGTAAATATGTATTGTACTTGGTGTACTATTATAGACAATCTAAGTTATCCTAAAACTAGGACTACTAAACAATAGTTCCACATCTTGGATAATATCACCATTTGGTACTAGTGTATATATTTGTGTGCTAATTCCTTTCTAGTCTAAAATATGTGTCATTGTACTACTTTTTGAGTCACTATTTTCCCTCTATGTTTACATTGATCTAATTTTATAAAACTAAGATTATGTGATGAAAATATTCTATTAGAAAAATATGTGAGCCTAATCTCTATGACAAACCCCTATGAATTCCCCCTCTTTTTATGGGATTTATTGATCTTGTGTAAGAATGATCCTCAAAATAAAAAGCTCTGCAAAATGTGTATTTGCCTTAGCATATATGATAACTACATTATAATTAAATATAATGTGCATACATAACATCAGAATGTAATAAAATCTGATTATAAGTATGTAATGTAGGATGTATTTCATGTCTATCATTACACAAGGGTGTCAATATAGATGTTACTATTATATGTAATAATAAATCTAAGTATAACTAAGTAGATATCTAGGGTATGGGGCATGATGTCCATCATGACACCCAATTAGGAAATATAGATGCATGAGGTCCCTCATAGCATCAAAAACTGGTGTGTGTAACTAGATAAGACAAGTGTCACTTCCATGAAGCATACAAAAAAGCATATATACAAAACGTATGAGGAATGCAAAGTATGCCAAGGTGAGAGAATATAAGGGACATGTGAAAGTCACAAAATAAGACAAAATAAGACATATAAGGACATGTTTATATGTATACATATGCAAGCAAAACTAAATTTCTCTTAGAACCACATATAAGGACATGTTCAAATATATGCACACACAATTAGGAAAGCACATACAAGGGACATGGGAACATGTTTAAGGCATACATATTTTGAATAGTATTGGCATAGAGCCAAAGAATAATGACATATTTAAATTCCCTCAAGTAGGAAAAGTAATGAAATATAATAAAATATAAATTATGAAAGCTATAAATGAAATCATGCATGAATATGTAGTACAAATGTATCTAAGAGATATGATGTACATATGTTAAGTCTAAAGTAGTGATAGCCATAAAAAAATATGAGTATGAGTAGTAATGATAAATATCAATATATAATAATGATAAAATTGAAATGTAGTGTATGTAATGATAGAAACTACTAATAGAAACTATGTATTGGATGTCCCCAGGTGGGTGAATGTGTCAAGTGAATAACCATAGATTAGTGTATATGCCCCTAGGGGGTAAATAATATCAAGTTTGGATTAGTGTAGTAGACTTAAGTCCAATAATCAATCTTCAAGCACTTGACAAAAAAAATTGAAGCATGCAATATGATAAAATTGACTATATTAAGGTAGCTATCATATGTAATGTCTGTAAAATATAAGATATGTAAACATAGCAATGCATAAAATATGTAAATTTTTTACTTTTTGAGTAATTATTTGAACATGTTTTTGTCATACTATATTATGTTTGTATTATGTGGATATAAGCTATGTACAAGAAATATGAAAATGAACTGTGTACAAGGCGCTAGAGAGATGGAAAGTATGTACAAGAAAGGAGAAACCATACTAAACAATGAGTATCATGGGAGAGTCAATATGATTGTGGCCTCTATAAAAAAATAGGAATGACAATCACTCATATAGTGTGAGTGATATGTTTTACGTGAATGTTTCTACAATAAGAATGTGATTATTTTTCATCATCAACATCATAATAACCTAGGATGATAGAGGGAATTGACTCATATTATGTAATTGACCTTTTTGAATTGTGATTTGGCATATCAATTTTTATTTTTCCCTATGAAATTGTGTTTATTGTATACATATAGTGTTGTGGATACTCTTTTGCTAGAGAGCCATTATTGGGAATGCTTGTTGACTTAGCAAGATTTTGACCTTATAACTTAAGTTCTTACTCTTTTTATAACATTTCCTATGTATCTAGATGTTTTACCTTAATAAACTATATCTATGACTGATGTGCCTTATGATGTTAAATAAATACAAAACCTTGTTGACTAACATTATTAACTACCATAATAGGAGTAGTGATGCCTTGGGCCTACTTTCCCAAACCTTGATCATGATAATCAAACTATTGTAGATACTTTTGACTAAACTTATTCCATTCTTTAAGTTTACCCTCATTTTTTAGAGGTATATTTACATATTTTTATTATTTTACTTGTGTTTATTAAATGGTTTCTTGTTTTGATTGTATTTTTTGAATGTTTGTTATTATGAGTTATGCTTTGGTAACTATTTTTTTAATTGTTTATGAACTTTAACGCTTTTAAATTTTTAGATGTGTCATTTTATGTTGTATGGATGATGTGTTAATGTGTGAGTCATTAATATCCATTATTCATTGTATTTAATTTTTAATGTTAAACATGAATCTATGTGGGGCCCATGTATTTTATGATATGTATAAAAATATCTAGATATGCTAAGTGGGTGGAGAGAAGGTAGATTCATCAACTTAACATTAATCAAGTCCCTTAGAATCTCACTATATATCTTATTTAACCTTTGAATGCTTTTTGAATCATTGTTTGTAGATGTACATTATTATGAATTATTATTTGGATATGGAATATTGTTTGCCACAAATTGACTAGGTGTAGATACATATACATGATTTACACTATTGTGACTTGTAGACCTTTATCTTATAAATTTATTTTTCAATTGATAATATTTTCATGTAATATATGATTCTAATTTTCTAAACTTGAAATTATCTTTCTCATAATGATAATTTGATACCATAGACTCTCAAAAGTGAAAACCCTAACTATTTTTGTTTTAACATGTAGGCACACACCTTTTAGAGAAGAGGTGTGAATAGTCTAAGTATGGAGATTACTGACATTGGTATATATTGCTTCATCTCATGGAGGGGTGATATTATGGCCATATTTAGAGGCAAATTAGTTATCACCCTCATGGAGATGAGGAGGATAAGGATATTCTCTCATGTGCATAAGATATGACATTGAAACTTGAAGCATAGTTGTTATCTTAGTGATAAATCCTCTATGTGTATATAGGTTTACTTGTTAATGGAACTCCACATACGAGAAAGATAACATGATATGAAATATGACATTAATTTTAATTGATATAAATCATCATCTATATATGTGTTTATGTCTTTTCTAAGTTCATTCCAAATTAAATAGAATAAACATGCAAATGAAAGTATTAGACTTTACAACAAAAGTTGATTAATATCTAATTCATTACGATCATGATTTGGTAAAATAAAATTTAAAAAATGTATGGATCTACAATTTGAATACTATAAATATAAACCCTAAGGTTATCAAGGGTTAGGGTTTATGCAATATTCAAAGTAAGTTGGGTTCACCAAAAATTTTAACCTTTTAAAGTTTGATTTATGTAAATCTTATGTTTGATTAAATGGATGAGTAGTCTAAATCAAGTAAACAATATACATAAAATAACCATTAATTTATTCCATATTTGAATAGATTTGACTTTTTAAAAATTGTAATAAATATGTGTAAATAAATATTTATCTATAAAACACTTGATATAGATGATCTGAGTGTTGGAAATTGAGATAAAAATAAGTCCAAGTGTTGTAAACTAGATCTCTCTATCATAACCCCTCATAGATAGTAGCAACACATTTGGACAAAGGTACCATGTGGATTTAGTTTCCTAATAATGGCACTAATATACTTTATCTAGTACTATATTGAAATTTTGGGTGTACTAATGTTTGAGTTTTTGGGTTATGTTATTGCGTACATGAAATACCTCTAATAGTTATTAGATGATAAAATCCCTACTCCTCCTTATAAGTAAGGTATGGGAAGAATTTTCAGATTGTTAGTATGATAAGATGGATACCCTCAACACCCCACTATGAATAAATTTGTCTACATACCAATATTATAGGGAGGGATCAATCTTGGTGTATTTCTCCAAACCTAAGTGCTAGTGCAAGTGAAAGTGTTGCTAGTATGATAGTGGCCTTGAGTACCTTGAGTGTGCTTGAGATTTGAAATCTTAAAAACATAAGCTTGAGGATATTTTAAATGGTAGTATGAATAAGTAGGATGTAATAGGGATTAATTTTTGGATAGTTTTCAGTGATATCATAGAGGTGTACAGGTGAGTGGATGAAGTGTCTTGATAGTCTAAGTGTTAATGATAAAGTGTGTAGTGTGTTTGTCTTAGTATACCTGAAGTAAGATTGGTTGATCTTAAGTTTTAGAATGATTAGAGATGGGTCTAAATTATTGAGAATGTTTTAGGGGTCCTATTATATGTCAAGGATGATTTTATACTTTTTGAAAGTGCATGGTATTCATCCAGTTCTTCATTATGTTTATCTTGGCATAGTTGGTTTTATGATAGAAAAATCTAAGTAGGAATATTTTTTATGTCACCCTTTCCATGTATGGATGATTAAAGGGGATTTTTTCATATTTTTGTGATGAAATTATTTCCAAGTTGATATGGTCCAAGTTTTAGGTCATGCAGTTGAGTGGAGCAAAAGATATAACTATGCAAAGTTGGCTTCCTAGGTAGTTTACAATGTTTTCCCATGCTTAGCTAAATTTGCAAAGGAGATCTAATGGTGTGCATTTGATCACATAGATATATGGCATGAAATTAATCTTATATTAATGTATAAGTTCAAGTAGTGTTGAGTAATCAATTTTATGTCATTAGATTTGACATGCATGAAGATTATAGGAGCAGCTTGATATATTGATGGATTCCCCTATGAAAGAAGATCATAAGGTTTAAATTTTAGGACATATGATTGAGTGAAGTAATAGTTATTAAGGTTAAAATTTGGTCTTATAGGTAGATTTAAGAGGTTCCCATACTTATCCAAATTTTCAAAAGTTAAAGATCATGAATAGATAAGGATCTAACAATGAGTAAGTGGTCATACAGATACATATCTACGATGAGTATTGAGTCAAAGAGGTCAAAGTGTCTGATGTTTAAGCTATTTAAAGTCTAGGATACTCTTAAATATATTGATGGAAGGAATTTTTCCATAATTTTTAGGATGCATGATATGAGATTAAGGTTCTTGATGTTTACTATCTATACAGTGACCATTGGAACTTAGATATTCATATTAATGAAGGAAAATTGGTGCTTTGTTTTTGAGCTATATCTTTTGATCCAAGAAAAATTTATTGATGTAGTAAAAAGAAAATTTGTAGAGGAATTAACATTTAATTAATTACATCTAGTTATAGGGTTTGAATATTTGTAAAATCAAATTTATTGAGCCTCAAATTTGACTGTGTTTGACCATGTTATGTAAGTGACCTGAGAAGGATATTTGAGTTGTTCTTATGGTATTTGTATATTTTAAGAGGAATGATCTATTTAAGAGTGTTGTATACTCCATAAAAATAATATATATATATTTTTGAGGTTTTACCAATCCATATTTAGTATGAATAAATGCTTATAAGTTTATTGTTTGCTCATTCATGGTGTTCTTGGGTACAAGGCTAATGTTTGAGTAGATTGAGCATATTAGAGGTGTGTAATGTTGACTGTAATCATTTGAGGATGTCTAATAGGATATGTGGAGTGGAAATATGAATTTATAAGTGGTCCTATGATTATAAATTTCTTGATGAAGTGCTAAATGGGTGAATAGGTCTCCATGAGACCTATAAGGGCTACTAAGGCCTAATTCAAAGGTGTAGTTCCTTAAGTGTGACCCATCGTTTCTATGGATAACCTATGTGAATGGAATTGAGATACATTATATGTTGTACAAACTAATAAAATTATTATGTTAGACTTATAAAATAATAATAATGATGTCTCTATAAAAGGTGAAATCAAAGGTGGTGATTTCTAGACTCGAGAGAAGAGGTGTGTGTGAGTGTTGTAGAATGAAAGAAAGAAGAAAGGGTGTGTGACCATTGGATGGGTTGTAGAGAATATAAGGTTTATGAATGTATATATAAAAAATAGGTCATATTTTTTATGTTATAATAATGCTCTTGTAGGTTGGAAGATTGAGGATAAGCAAACAGGTCTAGAGCGATCCAAAAGGATGTTTTGGATGATTTGAGTGTGAGTGAAGCATAGATGATGTCTATGTAAGTTTGGTGGTTGATTTGAGAGGTAGATCATAGTTTGGAATATATGTATGACCATTTCATCATGTTTTTGAGTTTGTGACAAAGTTGTTGTTGAGAAGTGTAGATTGATCCAATAGGTGGTTTTTGATGTTTGTGGTTGTGTAAAGAAGTAAAGAGGGCCGATATGCATTGTATCTCCATAATATTGGTAGGTAGTCAATATTCAAGATATGCTCATATCCTAGGTGTTGTGAGGGTGCTCAATATCTTTATTAAAATTACTTGACCATATTAGGGTCAAGTTTTCTTTATGGAATGAGTGTTTCACTAAATTCAGGTAAGAAGGACTTAACCATCTTAAGGGTAGGTACTCCTTGTGGAATAGGTGTTTCATTAAAGTATCATGTTTTAATACTTCTTATAGGACAATTAGTCCTTGTGTTTTCAATATTTAGAGTGGGTTTTATTACCTAAGAAGGTTTCCCACTTATTTCTTGTGTTGTGTGTGTAATCTTGCATTATCTATTTGTTCATTGTTATAAACATTTTGAATGATTCATGAATGGCTATTTTGAATGTTTAAGTGTTATAAGGATTTTGAATTTGAATTGGATTATTTTCCACCACTAATTCACCCCCACCCTCGTAGTGATTTTAACCTCTAATAATTGGTATTAGAGTAGGTCCTTTGGTAAAGGATTGACATCTTGAAGGAGATCCAAGGTACAATATGGGTATCTATCAAATGCAAGGAGGTTTTTCCACTAAATAAGCACTAATGTTAAATATATCCAATTATGATTTTTAGAGTGAGAATATGAGGACCTACAACATGTACCTAGGGTTTGATACTTTGAAATTTATTTTGGATGGCTATTCTACACCTACTATTCCTCCATCTAGTGTTATAGATAAGAAATTATTTGAAAATAATTCTAAAGAAATTAATTATATCACTTGTGGTCTTTTAGAGACTAAATACACCAAGGTAATACATTACATATCTACCAAATAAATGTCAGATAAATTTAAGACTATTTATGAAGTGGATTCAAAGGTTAAGTTGACAAAGTTGCATATTCATTCAAGATAATTTGAGAGTCTTAAGATGAAGGAAGAATATTATATGGTATCCTTTTTGTAGAGAGTTGATGAGATTATGAACATCATAAGAGGTTGTAGAGAAAATTTTGAAGAATATACTATAGATTAGAAGGTATTAATGTCTCTCTCTCTCTCTCAAGTTTGATTCAAAAGTGTATGTTGTATAATAAACTCATGATATTACTCAATTGAATATGAATGAATTGCATGGCATCTTTATTGCCTATGAGATGAGTGTAAATGATGAAATACCATCAAAGAAGGAAGCAACATTCAAGATATAAATGAATCCAAAGAATAATTTCTAAGGTAATAAACTCAAGGAGGAGGACATATCTAATATTAATGAAGATGAACTAATTACTTTGTTTATAAGGAAATTGAAAATAGGGTTAGGCAAGTATAAGTGTAAACTACACATCAAATGTTTCAATTGTGGAAAGGTAGGACATTTTGATAACAAGTGCCCTCATAAGAAGAATAATAATGATGATAGAGAGCATGGGAAAGGTCATGATGGTGGAAAGAGATCATTCAAGATTGATAAAAGTAAGAAAGGATTTAGAAGGTTTGATAACAAGAAGAGTCTCTACACCAAATAATATTGCATCTCATTAGATGAGAGTGAAGATAGTGATTTAGAATATGATAATGAATATTATGGCCCTATTAAAGATAAATCACTTTTTATGGCTGAGGAACGAAGTTACTCATATCAAAAGGAGTCTACTAGGAGTGATTTAGATGATGATAAAGATTATGTGGACTATGTGACTAAATTGATGAATGCTCTTGAAGAACTAAACATTGAGAAGAAGATTAAAAAGAATATGAAGTATAAAATCAAGGACTATGAAGAGAAATTTAGTGTGTTTGAGGTAAGAATGAATGAAGACACCAAGGAACATGAAGATATAGTCAAGCATCTCATTTGTCAAGTGGAAATATTATCTACAATCCTAAAATCTAAAGAAGATGAATGTTTAAGGTTTGTCAAGTTTAAATCTTATCTAAAATCCTGAAATCCAAAGAAGATGAATGTTTAAGGTATGTAATTGAAAATGAGTCATTAAAATATAATTTAGAGAATGCATCTAGTAAGATAAAGTCATTTTTGAGATTTGAAAAGACCTTAAGTGATCTAGATAATATTTTGAGTGATCAAAAGCATGTAAGTGATAGAACTACAAAAATTTCAATTCAAGACAAGATGAAGACTAATGTAAATTAGATCTTGAAGGTAAATAATCAATCAAGAAATAATGGTAGAAATAGATTGAAGACAAATCAGATCAAACAACCAAATGACATTAGGTATGCAAGGTTTAATGGTTACTATTACACATGTAATCAATTTGGTCATAGGTCTAGAGAGTTTAGAAGACCATTTAGAAATTATTTTGTATAGAGCTATGATGGGGGTCATTAGTTAAAAGGTTTGAACAAATTTAAGTGCTTTAATTGTCTTGATGAAGAACATTTTGATAAGCATTATCTAATAAGGTAATGTAAGGTAAGGTGAGTCTTTTTCAAAATTATTAGTTTGTTTCACTTATAAAAATAATGGACATATTGTAATATTTTATTCTAATAAGGAAAATAAGGATAAACTTCTTGGTAAAGGTATAGTGTGCTTCAACTATCAAGAGAGAAGTCACATTACTAGTTTCTACAACCAAAGGCCTACAAGATAGAATAGGTCTAATAAGGCTCCTATAGTGTAAGAAAGAAGGAAATTTAACTCATGGAAACCAAAGGTGGTAAGTGTGATTAATTATGAGTTTGGAGGTCCAATTAATCTTTTTGATATGGTGGAGAATGCCATATAATTTGAAGAGTGCTAAGAGCTCTCATTGTCTACTCATGTTGTGAATGAAGAGACCAAGCTCAAGGAAGAGACCAAGGTGTTGATTAAGGCTAGTTATAAGGTGTGTATGGATTCAAGAAAACATAATATTTCTGTTGAGAAAGTTTCATGCAAAGAACACTAGTTGTCAATACCTAGTGATGAGGTTTTAAACTTCAAAGAAGATACTTTAGTGATCAAGGTATATTGAGTTTTCATAACTACTCCAAATGTTGTATATCCTATCATAGAAGAGAAAGTGAGTAACATATAAAAGGAATAAATATCAAAGTTTAGACTAATAAGAATGAGAATAATAATTCTTATAGCTATAAAATTATTTTAGTAGTTATTGAGGAGATGTGGGCCATTCCTGACTTCACTTTGTTTTAGAGCATTGTGGTGTAGAGGAGGTCTTTGTCTATGCTTCTTAAGAGATTGATTTTAGTGGTGAATTAAGTGTTACTATGGTGTTTTTATAAGGTAAAAGGAGTCAAGATATGAGTGCTTCTATTTGGATTTAGTGTATCAAAAGGGGAGAAGTGATTTGATAAGGTCAAAGTGATGTCATAAGGTGTTTTTAATGTGTATGCAATCTCTATAAGATTAGAATGGGTGTTTTTAGGTGTCATAATGAGATTAATTAAATTACAAGAATAATTTAGTGCTCAAAAAGGTTTGTACACTTCTTTTTGATGTGTTTTACGTGGTTTTGTGTCTTGATGATCTTGTTTGTACCTTTTGGAGGTTTTTGTGTACTCTTAGGTTTATCTTTCTTATTACAAATCAAAGCCATGGTATAGGAAGTCAAGGTTCCAAAAGGTGTGAAGGATAATATTTTGGTTCATAAGTGTGTGATGGTTGTCTCCAGGTGTGTAAGAAGTTTCAGAGGTTGGTTTTTATAGTTGATTAGAAGGATGTTTGTTGACCTTGTTTATTTTGAGATTCTAGGGTTTCGGGCTATGCTAGAAAAGTGGTTTGCCTTATGAAATGAGGTATAATCCTTATTAATAAGTTAAATGGGCCAAATGGGTTATAAAATAAATATTCACATATATTTTAAGGTTTATGGTTTTCAAATTATTAAAGATTTTGTCAAGATGAAGGCTTAATTGGCTAGTGGGTTTGTGAAGGAAATAGTTACAAAGGATGAGCTAAGAGATGAAAATTAGTGTGCCTAAGAGGGAATAAAATAGAAATATAGATATGAATTTTTAGGTCTTAAAAGTATGCCTACTAAAATTTTTGGGCTCTGCAAGTTCTAAGTGGGTCTACAAGGGGTCTAGATAGGCCTAGTGTGAAGATTTGATGTTTTTTGCTTAGTTTCTCAAATAGATCAAGGCATGAGTGTTTCAAGGTGATTTATTAAGTTGGTTTATATCATTTTTCCTATTTGGTGAGTGGCATGAAGTTTTTATGGTGGTCCTTGAAGTGGATAGAGAGAGAAGCCTAGTAAGCTTATGTTGTGGTTCTTCATGGTGTGTGAAGATCTAAAGATGATTAAGAGGTGAAAATGATCATATATATTAGGGGGAGTCCCTCATAGATGTTTATTGGTGATTTTTATTATATTTAAGTGTTTTTGTGTGTTCTTTATTTATTAGTTGTATTGTTTGGTTAAAGAGAGTGTCAGCATGTAGCAAGAGGAAGTTGTCAAGGCAAGAAGAGGTATGATCAAGGTAAGGGGGAGTTTGTATCATATTTATAATTTAGTCCTCTCTTATTGGTATTTTTAGGTCCTCAAGATTATTTTGTGCCCACTTTGTCATTATGTCAAAGGAGGAGAAGCTTCTTATTATGAGAGTGCTTGAAAAAAGAGAAGGAAGGTGAGCTTTATGATGGGTATTAACATCAATGACAAGGGGGATATTTTTAGAGAGTTTTTATTGATGTCATAGAGGTGTTGAGGTGAGTGGATAAAGTGTCTTGATATTATATGTGTCAATGACAAAGTGTGTAGTGTGATTATCCTAGTATGCTTGAAGTAGGCTAGTTGAAATTCAATTTTGGCATGATTAGGGATGTGTATTAAGTATTGAGCATCTATGAGGGTTCTTATCAAAGGTCAAGGATGATTGGAGAGCTTATGGAAGTTCATGGTATTCATATAGTTCTTCATTATGTTCATCTTGGCATAGTTAGTTCTATGACATAAAAATTTGAGTAGGAATTTTCCTAACATCATCAATGCCATGTATGGATTAGTCAGGTGGAGATGGTCATATGGGTGTGATCACATTAGTCCCAAGTTTCTATGTTATAATTTTTAGGTCATGATATTATATGGATAAAAATATATAACTATGAAAAGTTGTCTTCCCAAGAAGCTTGCAATGTTTTCCCATACTTAACCAAATTTGAAAAGGAGATCTAATAGTGAACATTTAATCTCATCATAGATCTATGATGTGAAATTAATTTGAGATTCATGTCTAATTTCATGTAGATTTGAATATGAGTTTGATGGTGTTATATTTCACATAGGTGAAGGTTCTAAGAGTAGCTTGATATATGGATGGATCCCCCTATGAAAGAACATCATACGGTTTAAATTTCAAGACATGAAATTTAGTGCAAAAAAAGTTATCAAGGTTCAAGGTTGGCCTTCCAAGAAGATTGAAAAGGATCCAATAGCCAAAATTTTAAAAGGTAAATATCATGACTACATAGGGATCTAAAAAATAATGGGTGTTTACAAAGATGCAGATCTATGATGTGTATTGAATTAAAGAGGTTAAAGTGTCTAATTTTTAAGTTGGTTAAATTATAGGCTACTCTCAAAAAGACCTTTTAAGTGTATTTGTCCATAGTTGTAATGATGCATGAGATGAGGTTAAGGTTTTTGATGTTTAACAGTTTTATAGTGATCGTTGGAATTCAAATATTCAAAGTAATGAAAGAAAGCCAATGCTTAGTTTTTGAGTTATAACCTTTGATCTAGGATGAATTTATTGATGCAATAAAAAGAAAAGTTGTATATGATTTCAAGTAGCATCTAGTGAATCTAGTTATAAGGTCTGAATGTTAATATAGTAAAATTTATTAACATCTAAATTTAAGTATGTGTTTGAACATGTTATATAAGTGATCTAAGAAGGATATTTGATTTATTATTATGGTATTTGTATGTTTCAAGGGGACTGATCTATTGAAGAGTGTTTTAAACTCCATGAGGATGATCTATATGTATTTTTTAGGTTTATCTAATCCATATTTAGTATGAATAAATGCTTATAAGTTGAGTTTTTGTTTGTTCATGGTGTTCTTGTGTAAAAGGCTAATGTTTGAGTAGATTAAACATATGCAAAGGTGTGTAATGTTTCTTGTAATCATTTGAGGATGTTTAAGAGGTCATATGGAGTGTACCTATGCATTTGGAAGTGGCCCTATATTTATAAATTTATTGATGAAGTGTTAATGGGTGAATTGGTCTCCATGACACCTATAAGGGCTACTAAGGCCTAATTGAAAGGTGTAACTACTTAAGTGTGACCCATAATTTCTATTTTTGACCTATGAGGATGGTATTGAATTATGTTAGATGTCTTAAGGTGTAAAATAATTATTATAGCTGACTTAAAAGATAATAATCATGATGGCTTTATAAAAGGTGAAATCAAAGGTGTGGATTTCTAGGCTTGAGAAAAGAGGTGTGTGTGAGTTTTGTCGAGTGAAGGAAAGATGAAAGGGTGTGTGCCCATTGGATGGGTTCTAGAGTAGAGTATTTTTTTATTGTGGGTATAACCTATAGGTCATATTTATAATTTTAGAATAGTTCTCTTTGAAGTTTGAAGATTGGGAATGAGCAAAGATGTCTAGAGTGATCCAAAATTATGTTTCAGATGCCTTGAGTGTGAGTGAAGGATAGAAGATGTCTGTGTAAGATTGGTGGTTAATTTGAGAGGTAGTTCAAAGTGTGGACTATGTGTATGACCATTTCAACATGTTTTTGAGGTTATGATAGAGTTGTTGCTAAGAAGTGTAGAGTGGTCAAAAAGGTCTTTTTAGATGTTTGTGGCTATGTGAAGAAGTGAAGGGGGATGATATACATTGTATTTCCATCAGATTGGTGTTCAGGAGATGTCCATATCATAGGTGCTGGGAGGGTTCTCAACATATAGGTTAGAAGGACTTGACTATCTTAGGGGAAGGTACTCCTTATAGAATAGGTGTTTCAATAAATTTAGGTTAGAAGGACTTGACCATCCTAGGGATAGGTGCTCCTTATGGAGAAAGTGTTTCACTAAATTCTATTCATAAGGACTTGACCTTCCTAAAGGTAGGTGTTCCTTATGGAATAGGTGTTTCACTAAAGTCTCATGTTTTCATACTTCTTATAGGACAAGTAGTCTATGTGTTTGTAGGCTTGAGAGTGGGTTTTATTCCTCAAGAGGGTTTCCCATATAAATCTTGTGTTGTGTTTTTAATCTTGCATTATCTATTTGTTAATTTCTATAAACATCTTGAATTATTTATGAATGATTGTTTTGAATTCTTAATTGTTTTGAGGGTCTTGAAATTGAATTGGATTATGTGCCACCATTGATTTAACCCCCTTAGTGGTTTGTACTTCTAAAATTAATAAAATTGATTTTGTCAACTTGTTTTATGTTTAAATAGGTATTTTCAATATGATTTCCATCTAATTAATATAGGGATAAAATTCATCTATTTATAATTTAATATTTCTTGTGTAGATAATAAAAGGTGCTTAGCTAGACATTAGGAGTATGTTACCTTATAAAATATATTCATTTAATGAAGATAATAAAGGACATAGGCACTATTTTGGGGACAATACTACCATGTGGATCTAGTGTCCATAATGTGGCGCTAATGTCTAGTTGGAAAAACACTATGTACAAAGGGCTAAGATCAAGAAATGAGAGTCTATAAATCTATTTGAGCTTATTAGGGATGTTTTTGGCCTAAAAAAAGGCTATAAAAATGTGATAATAGGCTCTAAGATAGGTATAGGTCTAACCTAGGAATAGGTGGTCTCAAATAGTACTATTATCACTCAAATTCCATTTTTAGGTGATTACATTTTCACCCCCTTTATGCTATAAATGCATCAAATTGAAATGACTATAATAAAGGAAAAAAAATTACTAGAAGTAGCTACTAATAGGGAGGGTAAATTAGTTACTCAAGAACAATGTACATTCAATTCCATTTACCATTCCATGAAGCATACATTCACATAAGATTAAATAGTGCATAGAAAAACAACCATATAATTAGATCACAAGATAACACATGAGATTATGTGGGAAAATCTCTTGGGGGATAAAACCCACTAAACCATGCACATGGAATAATATCTTATAATGACAAAATTTAATTTAGACCATCACTAACTGATCAAGGAGCACCCACTCCTCAATTTAGTCAAGTACCCACTTGACGTTTAGCTAGTACCAACTATCAAGGAGGTTACAACCCCCTAGATGATCAGGGACCAACACAATCACCTCCAAACTAATCTCCACCTCTGATTTGATTTTTTACAAACATGTTGATGTAATTATCTTGGTCTAACACCTACAAACCTGCTTTTCTACTTCATAAAAGCCATTTAAGCTCCTTCTTTCAATATGCCTCTACTAGGCTCATTAGGTCCAATGACTAGTGTGTCCACCTACATCAACTCCTTTTTATGGTCCTTAGTGACCTACTTATGCTCCTTGATTGATTTATTTCCTTTTCTTGAGTCTACACTTCACAACTAGTCTGAATAGGCCAATTAGGCCTTGCATTTATACCACACACTTTATCTAACCCATCTTGGCTAGCCAAGATATTTAAAACACTTGTCTTACCCTTTAAATAGGTAATAATACACATTACATGATTGATAAAATCTCTACATATGTTTATCATAGTCCATAGAGACTAATTTCACTATTAGGCCTAATGGAGACCTAAAAGAATTAGCCCTTCATACCCACATGTTACACTTGTGACTTATTTTGAATAAAATATCCCTTAAAATGGATTAAAATCTTAATTTAAAACACCATTAGACCTCTATTAATCTTACATTTAGTCCAGACTAACTTTTCTAACATTTCATCCTTTGAACCTCTCAATTAGCCCTTAGGCCTATTAGGCATTCAAGCACTCAAAAATGTTGTCTCACATATCCAAAGAAATCACTCAAATATTCCAAATATCCATATGATTAAATCACATGGGTAGAACCTTCAAGAGATCTAAAACACCTCCAAATCCATTAGACACTTTAACATAGGATAGAACACATGAAGAACATATCTTTAGAGAGATCACTCAGAAGAGTCAACAAGATCTAAAACCCAATCAACTATATTTTACTATAAATACACACATATGCACTTGTTATGAAAAAAATTAAATAAAAAGAGAATATGAGACATATCTAACACCATCAACCTTATTTTAAACTTTAACTCAAATCAAAATACTTTAAACTCTATTTTGTAAGAACCTCACTTCGAACTATCAAACTACCTTCAAAACCAATAAACAACATCTAGATCTCCACACTTGTATTGGGACTTATCAAGATGAAAAATTCATTAAATAACTCTTATTATATCCCTATAACACTCTCAAAGAAAAACAAGATGATCTTAATGCAATATGTCAACTTGCAAACCCAAAATAAAATACTGCTTTGCACAGTCATACTACACATAAATATATCAACATTGAGTCAAATTTTTGACCACTACACATGATTAGAACAAATTAAAATTCATGTACCAATGATACAAGTCTTTTTATCTCCTAGTTCATTGGTTCATCCCTAAACACAGATTTCACATGCCTAAGCCTCTTTTTACTCAAGCTAGTTTTCTTTATTAGTTTTACCATTATCCGTTTCAGTGACTAGTAAACTTGCATGCCCAAATTTACACACTTGAAGCAATATTCCTCCTCAAAAACATACATTATCAAAAAATACAAGTCCTAAAATTTTCCATTTAGCCATTTAGCACCTTTGACTTGGTCAATATTGCCTGTAGCATCAAATATCCTACAAATCTAGGTTTTTTGTAGCTTACACTCACCCTCCTGATCACTTAATCACACCTATAGGACCCTAGAGAGTCCACTACATCATAAAATTTTCAAAATTCATCAACCACTTCATTTTGGGCACTCAAAAATAAGATTTTCAATATTAGGTATGTATTAGGGTTTTAAGAGCATAAAAACCTACTTACCTTCTTAAGAAACATTCATAAATCTTAGACCCTCATTTCAAAAACCAATTATAGGAACATTTATCTATAACCCCTACTCAAATACCCCTGATATCTTAGGTCAATTTTCTAATTATGTATGTCCACTGAGCAAAATAAAAACTCTTTTGGGTAGATAACTTGCCATTCTAGCATACATGAAAGCCTTATACCCATTTTTCTTACTTTATCCTTAGAACTCATACCTAGATCTTGGTAAAAACATTTAACACAGCTCTTAAAAACTCCAAAAAATATCCCACGAGCTCACACACCTTGAAATCTGCACTTTATCCCTCAACTAGCCTCACAAGGTCTCTTAGACCACTAGGCCTAGAACTATAGACCACACCTTGACCAAGAAACTAACTTGTATCCTCTTAAAATTCTCTCACCACATTATAAAATTTCATACACCTTACTTCCATGCTCCATATCTTCCAACATTCTTCTCCCTATCCTCAACCTACTTAACACACTATACTACCAAACCTATACCAGCATATAAAGTCTCTTAATACAAAGAATAGGTCTTAACCTTGACCTTGTTACCATTTTGGATGTAATTTCTACCTCATTCTCATGATCAAACATACTTACAAAGCTTGATGTTCATGAGTATGGCTTATTAGCCATTAACTAGGGTTCTAGGCTTCATGTTCCTTGTTCTCATGATCAAGCTCACTATACCTTCCAATGTATCACTATCATCTAATGCTTCATAATTCACCAAGCTCTTGATGTGACCTTATACCTTTTATGCTAAATCAAAACCTTTTCCATCATCCTTTGACTAGGAAAATACTTATTTACTTGTCATTAATGACATCACCACTTTGTCATTACCTTTGAAATTAATGACAACAATTTTTCCTACAATCTCCCCCTTTGTCATTGATTGAAACATCTTCTCCTTCTCCCCATTTTACATTAATGACAAAGTGGATATATACTCCACTCAAGTACATCTACACAATCCTCTTATCCTAGTAGTTGACTAATTACAAATATCCCCCTTTATCCATGCATGAAGATTTAATACATTGGCAAAACATATGACTTGGTCTAATCAGGTCATCATACAAACTTCTTGAGTTCACATTTGTATCACACTTTTCCATATCTCCACCATGACCGTAGCCTAAAACTAAAATATCTCACATATATACCCCATAACTTTATGATCCATTTGGATCATGTCAACTAAAAATATACACCTTTTTGTCACATATTAAAATTTTTATTAACTTATGAAATATACACATATTTTTAAATAAAATTTTTAAGACATTGGTGCTTGACACAGCTCATGGTACCTTCCATCATATCATCTCAACCACTAGGTCTATAAATAGCTATACAAGCATTATTCTTATAGATATCTATGCATACTCTTAAAATAAAGTTGCCTATAGGATATGTAAAGAGGGACATAACAACATGATAATAGTCACTACAAATTCATAAGATAATATTTCTTTTCATCAAGTATCTCACCTTCATGATAAAGATCAACAATTAACTTTGCCAACACCAATATTCAACCTTTGACATACAAACTTAGAACCCTACTTATGATGACTTAGATCTTGTCCCCTTCAGATTACTAAACCACTTCAAATCAAACACAACATATCAACATGTTTATTTAATACCTTATGGTGTCATCTTGGCATCAAGGAAACATGACATCTCAAAAAATAATTTTCAAGGGCACTCATGCAATCTTCTTCAACTTTTCAATCTTATTGTGATGCTATAGGATAAGACCAAATTTAGAATATTTATGATCATCTTTGGGTCATATATAAATTTTAATTATATTCCTAGATTATCACACTACTTTGGATCTTCATACAACATCACTCTACCTTCAAAGGTATTGGTCTTAAGAGACCAATTTCATTGTCTTTTATCTCATTGTCATAATAGTATAAGGTACTTCTCTCCTATTAAATTAATTTTTAGATAACTAAGATTACTTTCAAGACTTCAACATACATGTAACCACATAACTTAGTGACTGACATTGGTCTCAAAGACAAATACATAGAATATATCACTAGTCTATCTTCATATATCTATTTTAGGCTCATAAAGATCTCACAAACCTATCAAGCCATTATCAAAATTAATATATATTGTAGACACCCTAAAATACATTGTATACCACCTTCCTTGTGTCCACTTGACCTCCATAGGTCAAAAAATAGTGATTTACTTTAAGGATTACATCCTAGGGTTTGAAGTCATGGATCTCCTTAAAACCCTTACCTCACTATTATTTACAATTTGAGCTTGATATTCACTTTTGATGAACCAAAATAAATAATATATTGCACCTAAAAGAGCATCATGACCTTGAGGTCATCTCTAAACTCTTTTACCACTCACCTTGAGTGACCAACATCACCAAACAACTTTGCAAGTCAATATTATTCTGTCAATCATAATACCTTCACACATAGTCATATTTCAAGATGAATTTGTTTATACAAACACATGCTTGAAAAATACTCCAATGTATAAAAATGATCTTATAAGATTTAATAATATGATCCAATGTTGATAACATCAAAACAAGGTCATCTAACATGTTCTAATCCATTTATAGTATTCTTAAGTTCATTATATTCTTCTTAGATTGAAAACATAAAAATTGATCTACATTAATTGCACCTGTATGGATCATAATAACTCCTAATCACTTTTAGGGTCTTATTCATGGAGTGTACTCCACCTTTTCTTCTTTCACCAACTTGATTTGACCAATGGAGTGAATTTTATAAGCAAAACATTCCTCTTAGGTCCTTATCCTACATGCACAATCAGTTCAATTTAAAATACAATGGTTATATTTTTGAACCTATAATGACTATTTCTTGGAACATAAATTTGACACCTTTTAGCACATCTATCTTCATAGACACAACGTTTAAGCCTTATAACTTTAGTTAGACAATTAGTCAATAAACCAAACTTTTAGGGCTCATTCATGACACTAGTAACATCACATCTATGTTCTTGTTTGACTAGAGTTGAATTATATAGACCTACAATAAATGCTCTAACTTGTTGACCTATCTTTACCTCTGTGACATTTAATGACACTCTAGCTTTTCTAGGACACTCTTGTGTAATTTTCTCTCTCCAATGACACCTTTAGGTTTCATAACCTCCTAAAAGAATATAGGGATGCCTCATAACATCCTCTATGCCATAAAATAATTTTCCTACTACCATATAATCACAAAACATCCACTTTACCTCTTTGTCCATGCACCCATGCTTCTCATACCATTACTAGGTCTAATAAATACTTAATACAAATAGAACTATCTTTAAACATGTCTTTAAGGTCCTTTTGTATATCAACATAGGTTTGATATTGGACTTATCTTCATCATAATCCTTATTATTTAATATTTTTTCCACCATCATGAAGAATTATATGTATACCTCAACCATGATCTTTACAAACCTATACATCACTTCAAACAAGATGAACATTATCCTTATCACACATCAAGCTACTTAGGATCACCTGTAGGTTATCAAGCCTCATATAAAATTTATATCTATAATACCAATTATTATAAGTATATTTTGAGAGGTGGGTGTGAATCGGTTGGACAAAAACAATGTATATTCAATTTTATTTACCATTTCATGAATCATACATTTAATAAGATCAAATAGTGTATAAACAAACAACCATATAATCACATCACAAGATAACACAAGAGATTATGTGAGAAACCCTATTGGGGGATAAAAACCACTAAACCATGCACATGGACTACTATCCTATAATTAAAATATTTTATTTACACCAGCACTAACTGATCAAGGAGTACCCACTCCTCAATTTAGTCAAGCACCCACTTGACCTTTAGCTAGAACCAACTAGCAAGGAGGCTACAACCCCCTAGATGACTAAGAACCATATTAATAACCTAAAAATTGATCTCAACATATGATATCATGTATAACACACTTTATTATTAAATTATCTTATTATAACACCTAAAAATTTGCCTTTCTACCTCATACAAGCCACTTAGGCTCCTTCATTTGATATGCCTCTTCTAGGCTCATTACATCTAATAACTAGTGTGTCCACTTGCATCAACTTGATAATATATGCATGAATTATATTATTCACCTTATGATGGTCCTTAATGACCTTCATCTTCTCCTTGATATATTTATTTCATTTGTTTGAGTCCACACTTCACAACTAGTCTAAATAGGTCAATTAGTCCTTGCCTTTATATCACACACTTTATCTAACCCATAGTGGTCATTGAATATATTTAACACACTTATATTACTATTTAAATAATTCATAATACATGTTACATTAATTATAAAACCTCTCCATAGGTTTTTCATATTCCATAGAGACCAATTTCATTATTAGGCCTAATGGAGACCTAAAGGAATTAGCCCTTCATACCCACACATTACACTTGTGACTTATTTTGAATAAAATAACCATTACCAATGGATTAAACATTTAATTTAAACCAATAATATACCTATATTAGTCTTACATTTTTTCCACATTGAATTTTCTAATATTTCACCCCTTGAACCTCTCAGTTAACCCTTAGGCCTATTAGGCATTCAAGCACTTTAGAACATTGTCTCACATGTTTAAAGTAAAAAATAAAATATTCCACATGTCCATATGATTATATTACATGGGTGGAACCTTTATTACCTATTAAAAACATAAAAATACATTAAACACTTCAACACAAGATATAAGACATCAATAACACTTCTGTAGAGAGATCACTTAGAACAGTCAACAAGCTTTGGAACCAAATCAACTATCTTTGACTATCCATACATAAATAGGAACTTATTATGAAAATAAATACATTATTAATAGACTATTATACCTATTTAACACCATCAACATTATTTTAAACTTTAACTAAAACCAAAATACTTCCAACTCTCTTTTGCAAGAACCTCTCTCAGAATTATCAAACTACCTTCAAAACTAATCAATAATAATATCACTCTTCACACTTATATTGTGACTTATCAAGATGAAAATGTATTAAATAACTCTTATTATATAATTTAACACTCTCATTGATAAAAAAAAGATGTTCTTAATGTAAGATTTCAGCTTGTAGACCTGAAACAAAACATTGCACTACATAATCATACTACACATAGATATATCAACACTGAATCATCTATTTGACCACTACACAGGATTAAAAACAATTTAAAATTCATGTAAAAATGATAAAATTAATATAATATATATCCAAGTTCATTTTTTCAATCCCTAATCCTCTTATTACTCAGACTGGTTTTCTTCATTGGTTTCACCATTAGCCCTTTTAATGACTAGTCAAATTATATGCCCAAATTTGCACACTTGAAGAACTAGTCCTTTTTATAAACATAAATGATCACAAAATAAGAGTCTTAAACTATACCATCCATCCACTTAGTGCATTTTCATTTGTTAATACTACTTGTACCATTAAATCTCCTATAAATCAAGGTTTTCTTGTAGCTTACACTCACCCTCCTAATCACTCAATCACACCTAAAAGACCATGTAGGAGTCAAATACATCATACAAAAGTAAAACTTGATCAAACACTTAATTTTAGGCACTAAACGATAGGATTATATATATCAAGTCCTTATTAGGGTTTTAAGACCATAAAACATACTTACCTTATTAACAAATGTTCATAAAGCATAGGACCTCATTCCAAAAACCAATAATAGGATATTTTATGTAGGAAAATTCCTCAAATACCCCTAATAGCTTAGGTTAGGATGATAAATATGTACATACCAACAAGCAAAATAAAAACTCTCTCGAGTAGACAACTTGCCATTTAGTAGATTTGAAAGCCTTAAACCTACTTTTCTCACTTTATCCTAAGAAATATGACATGAAACTTGGTCAAAACCTTTGATAGAACTCCTAAAACCTATATAAAATAACCCATGAGCTAACAAACCTTATAATCTTCACTTGGTCCATTAACATGCCTTATAAGGTCTCTTAGACCACTAGGCCTAGAAGTGCAGACCATACCTTGACCAAGAAACCACCTTAAAACCTATTTAAATGATCTCACCACATCTAAAACATGTCATAAAACTTCATACCATGATCCATATCTATCAACCTTATTATTCATATCCTCAACTCACTCAACACACAAGGCTACCAAGCTTATGCCATCATATAAGGTCTCTTAATGTAAAGAATAGGTCTCAACCTTAACCTTGCTACCATTGCAGATGTAATTTCCACCTCAATATCATGATAAAACATCATTACATGTGCTCTTATAGTTCAATATAATACAACATTGTATCACCATGACTCATAAAGCTCTATGTTCATGCTTATGGATTATTAGCCCTTGACTAGGCTTTTAAGATTCATGTTCCTTTTTCTCATGATCAAGATCATTGTAACTTTAAAATTTTCACTATTATCTGATGCTTCATCATTCACCAAGATATTTTTATGACCTTGTGTCTTTCATTCCAAACTAGAACCTCTTACATCATCCTTTGACTAGGACAACACTTATTTACTTATCTTTAATGACATCACCACTTTGTCATTACCTTTGACATAAATGACAACACTTTTTCCAACACAAGTGTACTTGGACTTACCTAGGAAGTGAAGCCTATGAAGCTAAGTTTGAGTATGTTAAGTTAGATTTGTGTATGTGAAGCTTGATCTAATGGATGACCTAGGAATGGAATGTGCATAAATCAATACTTAAGAGATGTTAAAAGTAAAATAATATGATAAGTGAAGAATTATCTTAGTAAATTTGAGTAAAGAGATAGAAAAGAGGAAAGGAAAGAAAACACCTCATTAGGTATGTGAACCAATGCATAAACTTGGTGATAACCTATGTGTGCATGTATATAGGAATCAATAATTAAATATATTAAATTGAGATACAAGCTTACTCAATCCTCATCTGTGGGTGGCTCAAGAACTCAATCTTGTTTTGACTCCATCATTGTGCACTCCTACTTAGTGGATCATGACCTGTGAATAGATTGTATTGGACTAATAGTGTGTCTAACCCTCTCATATGGATGGATCAAGAACTCAAGTAGGCTATGACTCCATCATTTCCCACCCATGTGTAGGAGATGCACCTAAAACTAAACTATGCAAAGTAATAGAGATGTCAGAGTATAACTAACTATGTATGTTGGCTCCATGTCTACTCAGGTATATTAGGTGGCTCTAGGCCACTAAGGAATGCCAACCACTATAGATGGATTAAAGAAATAAATTATTGATAACCTAGAATATGATTTCAATTTTATACAACATAGAGAATTCCATGGAAGTTTCCATTCCATCTGATCAACTAGAGTGTAACTTAGCATAAGGAAACAATGTGTCATGTACATAACCCCAATCTAATAGATGAGTATATTTATTATGTACTAAGTTTTAATAATTGTATTTGAGTATATGAACTATTGGAATGATAATGCTTTGCATGATTCCCTAAATATGAGTAATTAATATGAATCCAAACTGAGCTATTCTAAATCCAAGAAAAAATGAGTACAATAGTCAAACCTATAGGTAGATGTGTGCATACATGTATTATAGTTGGTGTACTATTCTATCCAATATAAAATATCCTAAAACTAAGGCTAGTAAACAATAGTTCCAAATTTATGAAAATATCTCCATGTGGCAGTAGTGTATCTATTTGTGTGCTAATGTCTTTCTAGTATAAAATAAGTATCATTTTATTAATTTTTGAGTTATTATTTTCCCTCTATGTTTACATTCATGTAATTTTTTATAAATAAGAATGTGTGTTAAAAATATTCTATTGGTGAAATATAGGACCTTGTTCTCTATGAAAAACCCCTATGAATTCCCCCTCTTTTGAGCATATTTATCAAACCTATGCAAGAACTATCCTCAAAATAAAAATCTCTACAAAATGTGTGTTTATTTGATTATATATGATAACTAAATGAGAATCTAGTATAATATGCATACATAACATCATATTGTAACAAAATTTGATCACATGTATGTAGTTTAAGATGTAGGTAATGTCTAACATTGTATAATGGTGTCAAGATAGATGTAATCAATGTATGTAATAGTAAATATTAGTATAACTAAGTATCTACCTATGGGGATGGGGAATTATGTCCATCACAAAACCTTAGTAGGAAATTAATGTAGAGCTCTTACCAATAGCTTTCAATGCTTCTTATTCTCACTTTCAAACTGACAATCCTCCTTTGCCAACACTAGGCCTATCTTGTTCCAACTGACCAAAACAAAAACACCTACTTTGCTCAAGACTCAAAACACTTAAAATAGTATAATTCCTTATTTCAAACTATACCAAACAAATATCATCACTCTATGCTTTATCTCTATATGCTCTTATTTCTAAGAGTTCCCCTATTCTTTCATCATGTAAGAAATTGATTTTCACTTATCAATGTTGTGGTTTCCATTATGTTAGTAATGTTTATATGGATTCCATTAACCCTCTTTACTCAATAATTATCTCTATCTACTGCTTTCAAGTTTCACCTTCCTCCTTTACATAACTTTTCCAATTGTCTCTTGGTCCTTGTAACCCTTTTTTTGTTGACTTTCTCCTTATACAGAGATGTATGGACACCAATTAAGATACTTTACACAAATTTAAATACCCTTTTCCATTTACTATCTTATCCATAAGTTACACCCATATTTTAATTATCTAAACCACTTTCTAGACTTATTTTATTATGAAATAGGTCTCCTTAGGTCAATTCAGACCTATATATACATAGTGACATCAATATTGTACAAAATCTCATGGAGCCACAAAAAAACATTAAAATGTTTTAGCTAAGACAAATACATACATATGGACTATATTTCATCCCTTTGCACTAGGTAACTTTACTAGAATATAATTTTCAAGCTCACATTCATTTCTAGGGTTTTTTAGTTTTGTTTATAACACAAGAGAAAAAATAATGTTCTAATAGAATTCTTGATGACTTTAAAATGCTTTAAAGACCTTTATAAGGTATATTTAACATACTTATACCTTCCCAAAGGTTCAAATCTACTTGTTTCCTCTTAAATAAGCTTTATTCATGGATTTCACAGTCTAGAATAACACTTAGTCTACCTATAGGTTACTTAATAGGGTTAACAGTCTTGTTGGCCAAATTTGAATAACACTTCCACCTAATTCATTAAATATCCTAAAGAATATAATATTACTCACCAATTCACTTGAAACATCAAGCATATCCCTTTTGTATTACTCTCTTAGAACAAACTTAGGTCATTCAATCATTACAAAAATGAATTGGGTTTACATCAAGTCATTGCAAATTTTCAATGTATATAGGGTTTTGTTAGATCTTAAATCAACAACAATTTACTCCCTTAAACACATATCCATCATTTGACATAATTTCAACCAATTCTTGTATCATGTAAATATACACTCAAATTAGTAATTCAATAAACATCTCTAATTAAAAACATGAAATGTGAACATTGTCATGTAAATAAGGTTTATAAAATCCTTGAATATCTAAATAAAATAAAATAATAGGTGTATGAATAAGGTCATACTTATTTATTACTATTGTGGGCCTCTCAACAACTTACCATTCTTTACCTTGAAGGAGTCTTTCTTCTCTGAACTATGAGTTTCTATATGTGCACACTCAAAAATTCAGTCTCAGACCTACATAATCAATTCCTTGCTAAACTAAAACATGGAAAACACTTTATTAGTTAATATTATGACTATTTATAAATAATAAATGAGAAAGGAATAGTATTTAAATTTAAATCACCATTTTTATTCTTTGAATCTATTGATCGTCACAAAATGGACTCACATAATCATGTATAATGTTTTGGAAGACTTTACTTACTCTAGCATTTGCCTACCCTATTTCTTCTTATGCTCCTACTTTGAGCCATAAAACTATAAAACTTTCTACATATCAACTAGACTCTTAACACAAGCCCTATAATAGTTTCTTGATCCAAGAAACTCTTTAACTTCCCCAACCCACATAGGGTGATGGATCTATGACTACCACCTCACACTTGACACATAACTTACAACCAACTTAGGACCTTAATAAGACCATAAAAGGTCTAATAAAACATTATTTAATAATTAAATATCACCAATACTTGTTTAGACTCACTAGGACACTCACAATTCCTTCCTTATGCATTTGAAATTTGAAATTAAGAAAAAGGGTGGGAAAAATGAATATTCAAATTTGACTCATTGTCATGACTCCAAATTACATCAAATTTTACTTTTTTGGCATTATTAAGATACCCCTACATCATACTTCCAAGGGGAAAAAATAAAATGACCTCTATCTTCTTCTACATTCAAGTGTTCATACAAATATGTGTGATCCTTATTTCCACACCTATGTCTTTGCTTCTTCTTCCATGTACTCATTTTCTTTTGCTTATACTTGCACTCATAATATTTATTGTACATGAAATCATTCTTCCTGATTTACTTTCTCTCATGCTTTTCTTTAATCTTCATGGCGTTGATCATGAATTTACATTCTCCTTCAATCTCCTTCTCTAACAATGATATTGCTACCTATTCATCAAAATACCTACTCCAAATCATGATATATTACACTTTTGACCATTCCAAGGCCTCTTACCAGTTCATAACTTGGTTATCATCAACTTCTATCTTATTGTCCTTCATCACAACTGCTCCTTCTTGTTTGACTATCCAATCAACAATTCATCTTTTTACCTCTTCTCTTCATAGACCATGAATTTATTCTCATATTCATTTACATAGTCTTCTCTTGTCTCAAGAAATTAAGGTTCTTATTACTTCTTAGCTAACCATATGAACTCTTCAAACAAACCTAAGGTGTCTTAATATAACACATTGTCTACATCCTTAAAGTATTCATAAAAAATGACTTACACTTCATTACTTGTTGTGCCTTTGTCTTCCTTATCATATGTTGTTTGCTTCTATTAATTTATAAAATATTTTACACTAAGGAATTCACCATATTGAGGGTAACATGACCCTTCATATTTAGTTATACCTACACCTTTCCATGCATCAGCTTTATCTTCTTTATGGATTGTTGTCCACTCATCTCCTTCTTCATGCTAATCAGGCACTTGAATTTTTTTTACCTACATTAAACCATGAAAAATCATTCTTAGAATAATTTTTTTTAGGATATATTGCCTCTCTTTCCTCTTTTTTGGAAAGTTGTGTTTCCATCTTCTTCAACTACCTCTCAAAATATTCTATCACCTACTAGTTCTCTCTCTTGCAACCTTTCTATGAAGCTTCACTTAAATCTTTTCCTAATCTTGATTCCACACTATAATATGTATACATTACACATCCTCAATTACTCTTTATAAATCTTGGCCAATTCCTCTTTCATCTCCTTTATCTCTTTTTCCATCATTCTTTCTTTGTGGCTTTCAAATTCAACCTATTTTTTCATCTTTCTCTCTACTTCTCCCTTCATCTTCCTCTTGAGCACCTCACTTGGGTACATAATATCTCTAATTGTTGGCCTCACTTGGAACAATTATTTGGTTCACACCTAGAACCTTCATCTCTTTATCAAACCACACTTGGGCCTTTCCACCTATTGTCCTTAACACTGGACTATTTTCTCCATCTCAATCTCTCTTTATGAGCTTGTCTCTCTCACTTGATCATGTTAATAGCTCTTCCTATTTTAGGGGTACCACTTTACCATTCACTATTTTATATCATTCATACATTAAAATAACTAAATCAATCACAAACCATACTTTCTTTATCTATTATTTCTCAATAAGACTCCATGCCATCCACCTTCTTACTTCTTACCTACAAATTCTTGTCAATCATGTAAAATGCATTAATTACCAAATGCATACCTTTACTAACATATTCTTAGATCTTAAACCTTTCTCTAATACCAAATTATTAAGAGATCTTACCAATAGCCTATAATGCTTCTTATTCTTGCTTGCAAACTTGCAAGTCATCCTTGGCCAACACTAGGCCTATATTGTTCTAGTCGACAAAAACACAAACACCTAGCTAGTTCAAGATTAAAAACACTTAAAATAATATAATTCCTTATTTAAAACTATAAAAAACTAATATCATCACTCTATGACTTATCTCTATATGATCTTCTTTCTAAGAGTTTACTTATTCTCTCATCATGCAAGAAATTTAATTTCACTTATCAATGTTTTGGTTTCCATTGTGTTAATAATTTTTATATGGAGTAACTTAAACCTCTTTACTAACTCATCAACTCTTTCCACTCATTTCAAGTTTCACCTTCCTCCTTTACATAACTCTACCAATTCTCTCTTGGTCATAATAACCTTTTTTCTTTTGACTTTCTCCTTACATAGAGATGTATAAACACCAATCAAGATACTTTACAAAAATTCAGATACCCTTTTCCATTTACTATCTTATCCCCAAGTTACATCCATCTTATCATTGTCTAAACCACTTTTATAGGCTTCTTTGATTATGAAATAGGTCTATGTAGGTCAATTCAAATGTTGTATATCACAGTGCCATAAAAAATGTATAGAATATCATGGAGCCACAAAAAAAACTTGAAAATATTTTAGATAAGACCAATACCTACCTATGGACCAAATTTCATCCCTTTTCACTAGGTAACTTTACTAAAATACAATTTTCAAGCACACTGCCAGTTTTTAGGGTTTTTAGGTTCTATTTATAACCTGAGAGGATGAATAATGTTTTAATAGGATTCTTAATGACTTTAAAATGTTCCAATGACATTTATAAGGGTTTTTCAACATACCTAAACCTTCCCAAATGTTCAAATCCACTTGTTTCCTCTTAAATAAGATCAATTCATGGATTTCATAGTCTATAATAACACTCAGTCTCCTTGTAGGTTACTTAACATGTTTAATAGTCTTTTTGGACAAATTGGAATAATACTTCCACCTAAGTCATTAAATATATCTAAGAATATAATATTAATCACCACTTCACTTGAAAATTCAAGCATATCCATTTTTCGTTACTCTCTTAGAACAAACTTATCTCATTCAATCATTATTGAAATAAATAAGGTTTGCATGTAGTCATTGCAAATTTTCCCTATATACAGGGTTTATTTAGATATTACATTAATACCACTTTATTAACTTAAAAACCTATCAATCCTTTGACATAATGTCAACCATTTCTTGTATCATGTAAATATACATTCAAATTAGTAATTCACTAAACATCTCCATTTACAAAACATGAAATGTGAACATTATCATGTAAATAGGGTTTACAAAATCCTTGAATATCTAAATCAAATAACATAATAGGTGTATGAAAAAGGTCATACTCAGTAGGTACTATTGTGGCCCTCTCAAAAACTTACCATACTTTACATTGAAGGACTCTTTCTTCTTTCAACTATGAGTTTCTCTATGTTCATAGTCAAAAACTTAGTCTCAAACATATAGAATCAATTCCTTACTAAACTAAAACATGGAAAACCCTTTCTTATTTAATCTTATTTTGGCCAAATTTTGGCCCTTCAAGTCAAAATTGGGAACCCCTATTTGAAATGTTTTGGCTAGGGCAAGTATGTAGATTTTTTTTAGAAGAGGTGTTCCACACTATAAGCCCATAATAAATGTACAAGTGTTATTTCTTTTAGAAAGCTTTGTTTTGGTAATTTGGATAAGCCTTTGCATAGTAATTCTTTCAGATCCTTTTTTTTTACCAAAGTTTCTTTCAGACTTTTATTTCTACCAAGTGTCAAATTCTTTTAGATAATTCATTTGAGACAATTTTTTTGAAGCAAAAAATGAAGACTAATTCCTTCAAAAAAATTGTCCAAACAATTTTATTGAAGGATAATCCCTCCTCATAATGGTCCTTTTTAAATTTCTTGAAGGATAAGTCTTTGAGCAACTACCCTACATGTTTTTTCTGAAAAGATATTTTTCAAAAATCCAAAGCGCATCTTACAAGTTCTAAATGGAATTTTATAGATTTTCAAAGGGTAATTTCCCTTCAAAGAATGGTCCTTTTCAAAATCTATGAAGGTATTCTTCTTGAAATAAAAGTTTCATTTTCAAAAAGATGACGGTAATTTTCAATTTCCTTGAAGTGTATTTTCCTTTTGGTTCGGGTGTTTTAAAGATTTTTGAGGGTCTTTTTTAGGATAGCCAAAGGGTCATTCAATAGTCTGAAGGAATTAATTTGGAAAAAGAGGCCAAAGGATTTGTTTTGAGGAAAAATCCCAAAGGAAAAGACCTAATGCAAAGAGCCTAAATGAATTATCTTGAGAAAAGTGTTGAAAAAAAGTGGCTAAAAAATTCCAAAAGAAAATAGATCCATGGAAAAATGTGTCTAAGGAAAATATCTTGAAGGAATTTATGATGGGTCTATATATGTCAACTTTAGTATAATGGGCTAGTCATTGGCATTTAAATAGTGGGTCCCAGGTAGATCAATGGTCTTTGCTCGATCACTCTTCTCGATCTAATAGAGCATGGGATTAATAATCAAATGAAGGTGAGGATGCCACTTGGCATATGCAGAGACATTTTTGAGAGGTCAAGGTTAAGATCCAAAGGTCCACAAGATTTTGCATATATAAGATTGAATGGGTGAGATGATATGATATCTAAAGGTTCACATTGCATTGGGTCACAAAGGTTTAATGGGAGAGAACATGGTCAACATGTCAAAGGCCAAGTTAGTTTTTAACAACAATTGGGAACACATGAGACCCTAGGTTTTTAATGAAATTTGATAGGCCATTTTTGATAGATGTAACTAAGGTCTAGAATAAAATGTAGCTACCAGATGGAATAAGTAAGGACCAAAGAGATATGAGTGACTACAAGGACTTTGAGTGCTTGATAGTAGTTACCTCAAAATTAATCAAAGGATATTTACATCTTTCTTGGGAAAACCATCATGTTTTATGAAGATATCTGGTTGAGAGGACATTATTCATCTATTCCTATTCATTACATTGTAACATAACTATTATGATAATATTTGATTACCATTTATGTTTCCAAACTTTACAAGATCTGTTTCACATGTAACCCTTCTATTTTAGTTTGATAAATGTCTATGATCTTTGAGGCTATTCTGTGCTCTTGCTTCCTGATAAATTCTATAAATGGATCCAGTTTTGGCCATTGTTGGTATCTCTCAACTTGGTATGGTGTAGCCCTACCAAATTTGTGCCTTAAACAAATAAATACAAGTAATTTTACCTCATTCAAGGATTTCACTAAGTGTAAATGATAGTTTTTAGTCTTGTAAAAGTGTGGTTTCAATCAACCTTCACATGTCATTCCTGTTAATACCTAGTGTTTTATGATCTCTTTCTTGTAGGTCAACAAGAAGTGTCATGTAAGGTTGTAGATATAGTGAATAGATAATTTAATAGAGTGTCTTGTAATTAATATTTATTAAGTCTTCATATCATATGCTATCTTCTAAACCCCATGTTGAAACACTAATGTGAGAGAGGAGTTGATTGAATGAAGTGTATATGTAACTTGTTCTTGGTCCAAGTACATATAATAGGTATGAGTAGAGAAAAATATATTTGTTTTATCACCCCTATAGAGTAGGTTCAATTTTAGTCATTATCTATCCATTTTCATCAACAAGTTTAGTAGTAGGATTTGAGCTCATTGATACACCAAGGGGAGCTAGCCCCTAATCTAAAGATCCACCTCCTAATAGGGATACCCATAGCCCTGAGGTGGTTCTATTATTTCACTTGAATGAGGAGAAGCTTGTCCCATATCCTCATTGGGTGAAAGTTCAAGTGACAATAGTCTTTGGCATGCTTGATGGGATAATTTATTGAAGGAGTTTAAAAATTCTTAGTGTGTTCCTCAATCAATCAGCCTTTTAAAGGCATTTCAATCAACCCCAATGGTGACTCTGAGTTGACTCAACTGGTGAAGCAACCCTAGTGCATCAAGAAATCATATTTGTTATGTATAATCCCATTGTTCAGTAGTATAGACCTTGTGTTCATTCATATAGTTTTGATCAAGATCATGTTGTTTATGGAATCCCCTCAAATAACTCTCCTAATTGTCCTTCTCCTAGCTAATCCAAGAGTGTTAGGTATATAATGTTGGAGTTTGAGAAGCAAATGCAAGAGGTGGGTAGGTTGAATGATCTAAATAGGTATTAGTAAGAGCTTATGTACAAGGAGTAGTACTTGTTTAGGCAATCTCAAGCCATACAATCCATAAAACAGAAACTAGTAAGATGGAAAATTTAATCAACTCAAGGTAGTTAGCCTTATACACCTTCTTCCATCACAAGACATCCTTCTCCTATACAAAATAAACCCTCCCCCTGTACATCAAATATCACTTTATCACCAAAATAAAATTAACCAACCTTCTAACCCATCTAATGCATTAACTACTCTTATTCTTAATCCTTTACACCTAGCAATCCAATAACAAAAGATATTGAATTAGCCTTCTATGGAAATGAAATACTCCAAGTTCTTAGATTGTGATCACTCTTTTAAAGAAAGACATCCCATTTCATTTAGAAATGAACACATACATATTCAAACAACTCCTCCTATGCACGTGTAAACTCTTCCTAGTCTTCCCCAACCTCTCACGCCCTTCAATCTGATGTCAAGATTCCAAGTTGGAGACACAAGATGAAAATGAATAAACTAGCTCAAGGCCTTGAGAAAATGAATGAAGTTACTTCCTATCATCAAGAGGAGACACATGATGTCAAGATTACAAGTTGGAAGAGTACTCATCATGAATTATCCCAAAATTTTGAAGATGAAAAGATAAAAGAAGCTATACCTATTGGTTTTACACATTGGAAGGATGTTATTCAAATGCAAACATAGCCTAAAGAGGAGAGGAAAGAAGATATTAATGAGACTCTTATGGATATAAATGATATTTTGGTAATTAATTCTCCTACTCCTCAATCTAAAATGTGTTTAAATAATGGAAGTTTTATAAACTTTGATAAGGTGATTTCAAGATGGAAATAAGAGCATGAAAATGTCCCATTATCTTTCAACCTAGTCAAGGATGTTTCTTGTCCTCCCACCCTCTCCTTTCAGAAAGGAGGAAATGTCTTATGTGAGGTGGAAGATGAAGTTGAAAAATTTAAGGGTGGAGAAGATAATCTAAGTAGAAAGGAGGTATCAGGTATATATATTTGTATACATGATGAGATTTCATTATCTCTACTTGATGAACTTCCTTTTGGTCATGATGAATATAGTAAACAATCCATAGTAGGTGATGATGAAGAATGTAAACATGGTGATCTCTCTTCCTTTTTGTTTGATGGATTTTCCTCTTGCTTTGATGAAGATAGTGATCAAATCATGGTACCTGAGTTAAATGAGGTTCAATATCATGTTATTGAGTAGCTAAGGAATCTTTGTTTTAGACAAGAAGGAGAGAGGTCAGTTTGGTTTGATAGATATTTTAAAGGAGTTATTGAGAAATAAAATGATGATTTTTGGAATGAGTTAGAATTTTTTTTGCCTCAGTTCAAATATTAAACCATCCCCCCTTCCTCAAGAGAGCTATGATGAAGTAAGAGATTAGTTTGACTAGATTTTCAAAAGGATAGAAAAGAATGAGTTGGTCCATGATGAATACCAAGAGGTCCATGAGCCAAATGAACCCTATGATGATGAGATATAAACCATTGATCCATTAAGGGACTATACTAGCATGAAGAACCAACATGAGACATGTCTCAAAAAGTAAAATGGATACATGAAGGTTGAGGACATGTTTGAATCTGATACATTAGAATACATGCTAATCAAAGTTACAAACAAAAAGGGTGAGTCACCAAGTTATCACTATAATAATCTACTTGGTTACTAGCATGAGGTTTATTGTCATGAAAGAGACCTAAGAAGCTTCCCCATTGATCTAGGAGGAAGTAGAAACATATCATGTTAGATGTACATATTAGTTTACTTTTAGTTGTTTATTTTTCTTTCCCTAAGTGTTTATGCACATGTGTGTGTCTTGTGAGTTTTCTTGCTTGTTGTGTGTGCCCTTTCCATTTTTGTGGTTGAGGCAGTAGCTAGTTGTCTTGTTGATCAAGGTTTTGAGTAATGGTAAAAGTTTCTTATTTATTTAAATCTTTAGATGACTCCATTCCCAATGGACTAATTAGGCTATTGGTTTAGTAAGTATAACATGCATACTTCCCCTATGAGTCACCAATTTTTTAACCAAATTTTGGCCCTTCAGGTCAAAATTGGGCACCCTTATTTGAAATCTTAGTCACCTAAGTTTATAGCTTTTGGCTAAGGCTAGTATGCAGATTTTATTTGGAAGAGGTGTTCCACACTATAATCCCATAACAAATGTATAAGTTTTATTTCTTTTAGAAAGATTTGTTTTGGTATTTTGGCTAAGCCTTTGCATAGTATAATTATTTTGGATCGTTCATTTTTAACCAAATTCTTTTTATTTTAGACTTTTCTTTCTGCCAAGTGCCAAACTCTTTCAGACAATTCATCTAAGACAAAATTTTCAAAGAAGAAAATGAAGACTAATTCCTTCAAGAAAACTATCTAAATAATTTTCCTGAAGGATAATCCCTCCTCGGAATGGTCATTTTCAACTTTACTAAAGGATAAGTCTTTGAGCAATTACCATACACATTTTTTAGAAAGGATACGTTTCAAAAATCTTAAGGGCATATTAAAAGTTCTAAAGGGTGTTTTATAGAATTCCAAAGGGTGATTTCCCTTTGGAGAATAGTTATTTTAAAAATATCTGAAGATATTCTTCTTCAACTTAAAGGGTCATTTTCAAAAAGCTGATGGTACTTTTCAATTTCCCTAAAGGGTATTTGTTTGGGAGGGGTGTTTTCAAGATTTTTTAGGGTCCTTTTTTGGATAGTCAAAAGGTCATTTAATAGTTTAAAGGAATTAATGTAGAAAAAGAGGCTAAAGGATTTGTTTCAAGAAAAAATATCAAAGGAAAATACCCAATGCAAAGATCCTAAATGAATTCTCTTGAGAAAAGTGCCAAAACAAAGTGGCTAAAAAAGATTGAAAGAAAATAGATCCATGGAAAAAAGTGTCTAAGGAAAATATCTCAAAGGAATTTATGATGAGTTTGCAAACATCAACTTTAGGGTCATGGGCTAGACATTGGTATTTGAATAGTGAGTCCTAGGTAGATCAATAGTCCTCAATCAATTTCTCATCTCGATCTGATCTTTCATGGGGTAAATAATCAAATGAATGTGAGGATGCCACTTGGCATGTGTGAAGACATTTTTAAGAGGTCAAGGTGAAGATCCAAAGGTATTTAGGATTTCACACATATAAGATCAAATGGGAAAGATGATGCAAGATCTAAAGGTTCACATTACATCGGGTCACAAATTTTTAATGAGCAAGATGAAGGTCAACACATCAAAGTCCAAGTCAATTTTTAGTAGCAAATGGGAACACATGAGACCCTAGGTTTTCAAAAAACATTGATATGCCATTTTTGACAAATGTAGCTAAATTCTAGAATAAAATGTATCTACTAGATGGAATAAGCAAGTCCCAGAGAGATATGAGTGACTAAAAGAACTTTGAGTTCTTGATATTAGTTGTCTCAAAGTTAACCTAAGGATATCTACATCTTTCCTTGGAAAACCATCATGTTTTATGAAGACATCTAGTCTAGAGGACATTGTTCATCCATTCCTCATTCATGATGCTATAACATAAATATTATGATAATGTTTGATTTCAATTGATGATTCTAGACTTTACAAGATCAATTTAACATGTAAATTTTCTATTTTAGTTTTAAAAATGTCTTTTATCTTTGAGTTTGTTCTTTCCTCTCTCTTCTTTAGAAATTCTATAAATGGAACCATTTTTAGCCACTGTTGGTATGTCTCTATTGGGTATGGCAAAGCCCTACCAAATTTTTTCCTTGAAACAATAAAGACAAGTAATTTTACCTCATTCAAGGATTACACTAAGTGTAAATGATAGTTATTACTCTTGTGCAAGTGTGGTTTCAATCGACCTTCACATGTCGCTCCTATTAATACCTATTGTTTTATGATCTCTTTCTTACAAGTCAATAATAAGTGTCAATTTAGGTTGAAGATATAGTGAATGAATAATTCAATATAATTTCTTGGAATGCCTATTGCTTAAGTCTTCCTAACCTATCATATCTCCTAAACCCCATGTTGAAACATTGATGCGAGAGAGAGAGTTGATTGAGTGAAGTGTATATATAACTTGTTCTTGGTTCTAAGTGCATATAAAAGATATAAGTAGAGAAAAAAATATTTGGTGTATCACCCCCATAGAGTAGGTTTAATTTCAGTCATTCTCTATCCCTTTTCATCCCCAAGTTAAGTAGTAGGATATGATCTCATTTATATATCAAATGGAGCTTGCCCCAAACATAGATATCCACCTCCTAATATGGATACCCATAGCCCTAAGGTGGTTCCATTATTTCACTTGAATAAAGAGAATATTGTCACATCTCCTCATTAGGTGAAATTTAAAGTGACAACACTTATCACTATGTATAACTAATAAATGAGCAAGGAAAATGATTGCAATTCAAATCACTATTTTTATTCTTTGAATCTATTGATCATCACAAAATGGACTCACATAGTCCTATATAATTTTTTGATAGACTTTATTTCTTCCAAAATTTGTTTTCCTTATTTATCCTTATGCTCCTACTTTTATCCATAAAACTATAAATATTTATACATATAAACTAGACTCTCAACACAAGCCTTGTAACTATTTCTTGATCCAAGAAACTCTTCAACTTCCCTAACCCATGTAGGGTGATGCCTCTATGACTACCACCTCACACATGACACATAGTTTATAACCAATTAGAACCTTCATAAGACCATAAAAGGTTGAATAAAACATTATTCAATAATTACATATAATAGATACTTGTTTATACTTACTAGGACACTCACAATCCTTCCTTATACTTTTGAAATTTCAAATTAAGAAAAAGTGTGGGAAAACAAAATATTTAAATTTAACTCATTGTCATAACTCCAATTCATGTCTGAGTTCACTTTTTTGGCATTCCTAAGATTCCCCTACATCATAAATGTAGATGCATGAGGTCCCTCATGGCATCAAAAATTGGTGTGTGTAACTAGAAAATACAAGTGTCAATACCATGATGCATACAAGAAAACATATATACAAAACACATGAAGCATGAAAATTAGGCCAAGGGGCCATAATACAATGGACATGGGAATGTCAAAAAAATTGAGAAAATAAGAATAAAATGAAATGTTCAAATGTATACATATGCAAGCAAAATGAAAGTTGGCTTATTACCACATAGAAGGACATGTTCAATGTGTGCACACACAATTATGAAAGAAGACACAAGGGACATGGGAATACATCTAAGGAATACATATTATGAATAGAAGTGGTGTAGATCCAAAGAAAAATGGTATATTTAAATTCCATTGAATATAAAAAGCAATGAAATAAAATCATGTCTAAACTATGAGAGTTAGAAATGAAAGCATGCATGAATATTTAGTATAAATCTATCTAAGAGATATGATGTACATATGTTGAGTCTAAAGTAGTGCTAATAAAAAAAAATTATTATGAGTAGAAATGATCAATATCAATATATAATAATGTTAAAATTGGAATGTAGTGTATGTAAGGATAGAACCTAGTAATAGAAATTATGTATTAGATGTCCCTAAGTGGGTGAATGTGTCAAGTTAATAATCATTAATCAGTGTATATGTTCTTATTGGGTAAATAATCACAAGTTTGGATCAGTGTAGTAGACCTATATCCTATAAGCAATCTACAAGTACTCAAAAAGAACAAGTGAAGCATGTAATATGATAAAATTGACTATACTAAGATAGCTAGCATATGTAGTGGCTAGAAAATATTACAAATGTAAACATAGAAATGCATATAATATATAAATTTTGTATTTTATAAGTAATTCTTTGAACATGTTTATGACATATTATATTATTTTTTTATTGTGTGGATATAAGAAATGTACAAGCAATATGAAAATGAACTATATCTAAGGAGCTAGAGAGAGGGAAAGTATATACAAGAAAGGAGAAATAATACTAACCAATGATTCTCATGAGAGACTCACTCTCATTGTGGCTTGTGTGAAAAATAGGAATGATAATTGCTCATATAATGTGAATGATATGTTATTGTTTAATTTTGTTGCAATAGGAATCTGAGTATTTTTCATCATCATAATCATAATAACCTAAGATGCTAGATAGAATTCTCTCATACTATGAAGTTGAATTTTTCAATTGTGCTTTGGTATATTGATTGTGATATTGACCTATGAAATTGTGCTTATTATATACATATGGTGTTGTGGAGGCTCTTTTGCTAGAAAACCTTTATTAGGAATGCTTACTAATTTAGCATTATTTTGACTTGAATTCTTAAGTTTTAGATATTTATATAACATCTCCTATTTATTTTGATGTTTTGCCTTGATAAACTATATCTTTGACTGATGTACATTAGGATTTTCAATAAATATCAAACCTTATTGACTAACATTATCATCTACCAAGAGTAGTGATGCCTTGGGCCTACTTTCCCAAACCTTTACCACAATAATCAAAATTTTTAAGATACTTTTGACCAAAATTATACCATTATGAAATTTGAGCCTCATTTTTGAGAGGTATATTTTCATCTTTTACTTTATCTACTTGTGTTTATTGTATAGTTTCTTGTTCTGATTGTATTTCTTGAATGTTTGTTAGTATGAGTTATTCTTTAATAATCATTTTTGTACTATCTCTAAATTTGAATATTTTTGAATTTGTAGAGGTGTCATTGTATGTTGTATGGATGATGTGTTAATGTGTGAATCATCTATATCCATTTTTTGTTGTATTTTTATTTTTAATGCTAACTATGAATTTATGTGGTGCCCATGCATTCTATTATATGTGCAAAAATATCTAGATATTCTCATTGGGTGTAGAGGAGGTAGGTTCATTACCTTAACTCTAATTCAATCCTTTATAATCTCACTAGAGATCTAATTTGACATTTGAAATATTTTTGAATCACTATTTATAGATGTACTTTACTATGATATGGATATGTTACATTGTTTTCCATAAATTGACTAGGTGAAGATGTATATACATGATTTACACTATTTTTCCCTAAAGGCCTTTATCTTGTAAATTTATTTTACAATGTGGTAATATATTCATTTAAGAGTTTATTATAATTTTGTAAAATTTAAATTATCTTTTTCATATTAATAATTTAATAACATAAAATATCACAAGTACAAACTCTATCTATTTTTATTTGAGCATGTAGGCAGACACCCTTTAGGGATGAGGTGTGAATAGTCTGAGTATGGGGATTACTTAAATTGGTAGATGTTTATTTATATCATGTAGAGGTGATATTATAAACCTAGTTAGAGGGGAAATAACTATCACCATCATGGAGATGAGGAAGATAAGGATATGCCATTAAAAATTGAAACATAGTTGTTAGATTATATCCTAAATCCTCTATGTGTGTATATGTTTGCTTATTAATGGAGTTCCACATGGGAGAAAGATAACATGCTATCAAATATGACATAAATTTCAATTGATATAAATCATAATCCATACATGTGTTTGTCTTTTTTGAGTTCATTCCAAACTAAATAGAATAAGCATGCAAATCGAAGTATTAAACATTGAAATAAAAAGTGATTAATTTCTCGTCACTATGATCATGTTTAGGAAATATAAAATCCAAAAATATATGGATCTATGATTTTAATACTATAAATTTAAACCCTAGGGTTATCTAGGGTTACAATTTATGCAACATTTGAAGAAAGTTGGGTTCACCAAATTTTTTAAAATTTTAGGGTTTAGCTTATGTAAATCCTATGTTTGATTAAATGGATAAGTTATTTAAATTAGATAAATAATATGAATAAAATAAATAGTAATCTCTCAAAAATTTAAGTAGCATAAACTTTTTTAAAATAGTAAAAATTATGTTTAAATAAATATTTATCTAGAAAACACTTGATACAAATGATCTGAGTGGTGAAAACTGGGATAAAAATATGTCTAAGTGTTGCAAACTAGATCCATGTATAATAACCCCTCCTAGATTGTATTACCACATTTGGATAGAGGCATCATGTGGCTCTAGTTTCTTAATAGTGGTGTTAATTTCCTCTATGCATGACTATCTTGAACTTATGGGTGTACTTGTGTTTGTGTTTTTTAGGTTATGTTCCTATGCACATGAAATCTAGAAATTTATATTATGCCTCTAATAATTTTATTATGATGCAAACCCTACTCATCCTTGCAATTAAGGCATCAGTTGAACTATGTCTTTATTAGTATGATAGGATGGGCATTCTCAACACCCTTCTATGAAGAGAGTTTCCTACATATTAATACTTCCAGGGGGGATCAATCATTATGTATTTCACCCCACCTAAGTGTTAGTGAAAGTATAAGTGATGATAGTATGATAGTTCCCTTGAGTGCCTTGAGTCTACTTGATATTGTAAATTTGGAAAATCTAAGCTTAGGTGTGTTATATATTATAGGCTTTAAATGTAGAGTATAATAGGGATTAATAAACTTGATTTTGCTCAACTATTTTCATGTTTGAATAGGTATGTTTCATATAATTTCCATCTAGTGGATATTGGGATAAAATTCATGTATTGATAGTGTTTTATTGCTTGTGTAGGTTGTAAAATATGTGTAGGCTAACCTTAAGAGGGTTTTAACTTTGAAAACATATTTATATGGTAAATATAGGGTAAAAGACATAGGTGCTATTTTAGGGACACTAACACCACATTTCTCTAGTGTCCTTAATGTGGTGCTAATGTCTAGTTGGTAAAACACTGGGCACGAAGGGCCAGGATCAGGAAATAAGATTATTGGACTATGTTTGAGATGACTAGGGATGATTATGGCCTACACAAAGGCTAAAAATGTGTGATAGTAGTCTCTATGATAGGTCTAGGTCTAAACTATGAATAATTAGTCTCAAGTAGTACTCTTATAACTCAAATACAACTTTTAGGTGATTATATATAACAATTTAAGAGAAAAAATATTTCCCCTTCTAAATTTTTTAATAGATCTGATTATAATCATAGATTCACAAGGACTAAAAACAAATTCATTAAATTTTAAGGACACAATAAGAATTTCAAGAATTTTAATTCTTCTAAGATTGCTAAATTTTAAAGGAATTCAACTCAAGGAAATCAAAATGTGCATGTTAGTGTGGTCAATACTATTCTTATGACTCCATAAATAACTATATTATATTGGGAACATGGGGATACTCACTAACATAAATATTTTCCTAAGCTGAAATATTGCCAATCAACTAATCACAGAGTGTATGCAACTATTGAAAATAGAAATAATAATTTCCAAGCAACTCTAATTGAAATCTAAGGTAAAATAAATATTTTTTCTAATTTAATATAATTTATTTTAAGATCAACTAATTTTTTTATGCCTCTTAAATTAGTAACATGTTGTAATTTGAAGCCAATGACTTTAAAGGATGGTTGGGATGTTGAGTTTTGTTCAAGTGAAAGAATACCTATTACTAAGTGTCTTGAGGGAGTAAGCATATACTTAGGTGTTTTTTCAAATCCATGTAGATTTATTTATCACTCATCTTAGATATTTTGATATTATATTAAGCATGGATTGGTTGAAATAACATAAATCCAATTTGGACTATTATAAAAAAGTGTTATATTACTATAATGATTTGGTAAAACCTGTAAAAATTCATGTTTTGTTGAAATAAAAAGTATGTAAGCCAATATTAGCCTTACATCTAAAGAAAAAATTTGGTAAAGGTTGCAAGTTATATGTTGTTTTGATGAAAGAAACTACACCTAAAATATTAATGACATTTGAGGAACACTCTTTTTTACATGAGTTTTTGATGTTTTTTTTCCAAATGAATTACTTGGTTTACTTCCCAAGCATGAATTTTACTTTTATATTAATGTAACTTGAGGGGTAGCCCCTACATTTAAGGCACCTTATTGCATGAATATATCAAATTTATAAGATCTGAAAGCTCAACTTCTAGAACTATTATAAAATGGTAGTATTAGGATAAGTGTGTCATCTTGAGGTGCAACAGTGGTCTTTATGAAAAATAAGGATGAAACCTTATGATTATGTGTTGACTATTTCATGATTAATAAGGTTACCATTAAGATCCATTACCCTTTATCAGGATTAGATGGTTTATTTGATCAAATTAGTGATGTGATTGTCTTTTCAAAGATATTCATGAGATTAGGCTTTCACCAATTGAGGATCAAGGAAGAAGATATTCATAAAATGACTTTTAGAATAATGTATGGACATTAAGAGTTCATCATATTGCTTTTTGGTTTGACTAATGCACCTACTACATTTATGAACTATATGAATAGTGTATTAATATATTTTATAGATATCCACTATTTGAGTCATATTATATCAAATTCTAGTACAATTGTGGATATAACAAAGATTAAAGATTTTCTATTGTGGTTTGATCCTAAAAACATACATGAAGTGCATAGTTTTACTAAATTAAATGGTTACTATAAAGGATTTATTTAATTTTATTCTAATTTAGATAACCCAATAATGTCCTTGTAGTGCAAGGGTAAGAAATTTATGTGGATTGTTAAATGTGAACAAGTTTTCATAAAACACAAAGAGTTATTTAATTTATCACTTGTACTTATTATACCAAATATAAATGGAAATTTTAAAATATTGGCTAATGCATATAAATTATTACATCCTAATTTCTCACTAAACTAATTTACCTAATTATCTATGGATTATTATGGTTTTTAATTTGACTTGTTACTTTTTAAATAAATAATAAGTCATAAGTTGATATGGGTTAGTTGTATGTTACATGGATTTCATGATCTCATTGCTATGAGTTAGCTATATTATGAATTCTATACATAATGATTACGTTAAATTTATTATCACATCATTATTTTATGAGATATATCATGATGTATCAGGATAATTACATTTTTTTCATTCATTGTATGTAGGAAATTTTATCCCTTAAAACATGACAAAGGGAGAGCATCATAAGAGAGGGTGATCTAGATGTCGATGGTGAATCATGACACAAAAATTACTAAAACCCATCCACACACCACATTAGATTTTATATGTTATATGCATTATGTGTTTGGATTAGTAGAGTTGGTATATTTTTAAAAGTTAATTGTAGTTGAATATTAGATTTTGAATGTTAGTGAATGTTAGTTTTAATTTAGTAATTAAATATGGAATAAATCTTATATGTTATTGCATTGTCTATATTTTACATAAAATTGGTGCATAATGTGCAGTCTAATTATATAAGGTTACTTTAACTATATTTTTATATGATTATGTACACATAAATATATTAATATGATGTCTAATTACTATTATATATAGACTAGGAAAATGTCGTTACAGTGTTTTAGAACATTAAGCTTGATATTATTGATATTTGGGAATATCAATATACACACTAAGCTATTAAGATAATGAAAGACATCGATAGCCTATATAAAATATTAATAACACAAATGATTATATTTTTATGATTAAAATAAATAATTGTCTGGCCTATATTTTTGATTTAAGAAGATAATCAACACTGTGTTAGTCATATTATGATAAAATTCTAGGAGATGCTTATCGTTACTAATTATTAAAGGAAGCTAAATTATCCTAAATACTATCCTAAGATTGAAGCCTAAATTTTGTAAACATGCATGTACTAATTTAAGATTAAAATTATAGTTAACATTTAGTAAAATGATTAAAAAGAGGAATTTTGAGTAGAGTACTCAGACATGTAAAGTAGATAAACACACACAATTTTGAAATGATATAAAGAATTAGGGAAAGTTTGAGTTAAGTGGAATTATGCAATTCTTAAGTGTTGTTAATGGAAGATTAACTAGTTTAGTCATTGTTGAAATGGAAAAACATGAATTTTTCATGGAGAATGAGCTTTAGTGAATAAAGGCATGAAAATATTTAATGGTAAGAAGAATATGATAAGAGGAAATCCATGGAAGGAAAGAGAATGCATAAAAAATAGGAAAATGGTGTAGTATATAGAGTAAGAGGTTGGTGAAACAATTGGTTTTATTTGCTTATAGAAACTTTGTTAATGTTTGGATTATTGGGGCTTTGAAAATTTATTAATCCTTGAGTAAAGAATTTAATCTTATCCCTATCATGTCTTTTCCATCCATATAACTTCCAAAAAAATCTAAGACTGCAAATAATTTAATTTGGTATTAAGATGTCAGGGTAAAAATCAAATGTAGTTGTTTGAAAATACAATTCCCTAGCTTAAACCATGAGTGGTTAATAGTTGTATATATATAGACTGAGTAAATAATCTTCAAACATATAAATATATGTATCAAACTCTTAGAATATATATATATATATATATATATATATATATCATTTCCAAATAAATAACTTACATGACATAAGTTTTAAAATAGACAAAATTGTGACATAAGAAATTCAAAAGGTTGTAATGGGATTCTAGTTTTTTGTTGATTCCTTTGTTATGTATAGATATATATGGAATTTATTTTTATTTATTGCATACACATGATATTTGAGTGTGTGTATTGAGTCATTGTAAATGGTGAATGTGTATATGTACCTATATTAACTATGTGTTTTAGCTATTTATGAATAAAATATATACATATATATTTAGGATAATTGAGTTTTAAAGTAGTCTTTGATCAGATTGTGTGTGTGTGGGGGGGGGGGGGATAAGTCCTATCATTTCAAATGTGGTATGATAAATATTGAGTACATATTCATACACAAAATAATGATTATAAATTAGAACAAGTTAATGCTATAGGATGTAAGTTGAACAAGGTATATACATTTATATAAATTTGATTGTGTGTTTTTAATCAAACAATATTGATATACATATATACATTTTGCATATATCAAATACATGATTTTATAAGTTTAATGAATATACATCTTTAAGCTTATGTATGGAATCACTATGAGAATATAACTCAATAAATTGTGCATTTGTTTAAACTGTGAGTATAAATAGAGATATGTGGATTATGTGGGTAGAAACAAATATATAGGGTGTTTGATTTCTAAACAACAAACACTTGAATCTAAATGATCCAATGTTGAATGATAATTTTAAAGCATTAAAATTTAACATGAAAACATATAAAATTCTATTAATACTTTTAAGATTTTATACTAAATATAGTTTGATCTTTTGATTCATGGTAAAAGAAATTAAAATGAGAGAAGAGCTGGAAAATTGATTAGGGATGGTTCTGAGTTAAAATATGAATTGTATAAATAATGTCAATATCTATAAATAAAATCAAAATAATTGTTGAGACCCTTTTGATTTTTGAAGCCTTTCTCATGAAAAGTTATTAGTTATTGAAACATTAAAGTTTAATAAGATTAACTAGAAAAAATATTATGGGTTATAATAGTATTTGTGTATTAATAATATATATAATGGGATATATATTATATTAATATATAAATATAAGAAATATATCAATAAAATAACTTAGTTCTGATATACATATATAGCCTATATTTATAGTAAGGATGTCTATAATTATAAAATGTGACTAGTGATATAAGTCATACAAATCCTAAATGTTAGGGAACTATAATTATATGCATGGTATATTATGTTCGTAAATGAAGGAATAAGTTTTTGTTTATAAGTTTATTGAATATTTATATTAATTATTACTGCTAGTTTATACTAAGAATATGAACAATACACCAAGATATTAATAGATGTAAACATTTTAATTTACTCTAAGATTTTGGGAATGCATCCCAAGTTTATATTTTAACCATTTGGGAAATAAAATTATTGTTAAATATTATTATAGAGATTCATTCATATGTTTGATGGAATAAATGTATGTATTTTGATTATTTTAATAATTAATATATGTTTGTACTTGATAGTATAAATAATTTGCATGAATATATTGTTTATATTAATGTTAATCAAATCTCACATTACTTGTACTAGTTAAGCAGTCAAATGGAATTCACTAAATTAGTTAGATTCACTAATGCTAGATGAAGGTAATCTTATCAAGTGGTGTGTATGAATTTGATTGATCCTATAGATCAATAGCTATTTGATAACTTTGGTCAAATTAATGTTTAGATAGACATTATCATTTCATATGTATGATTTATTTATTTGTGTGATATCATGTTAGAATGTATTTTCTTTATGGTACACATCATGTAGTAGAAATCTTATATAACATGGGTACTAGCATGTCTCTCTAGAATTATGCAACATCACTATCTACCCATCTATGAAGGAAGGGCCATTACCTATTTGTGGGACTATGTGGGGGATTGATGGTCCATGGTTAATATATAAAAGTGCTTAAATGATGCAATCCCTCCACACTATAGTACTTATTGGAGACTACACTTGAGATTATCAGAGATACTTGAGTTAGAGTGACTGATACTCTATAAAACATTGTATCTTTTATTGTATTTATGTTAATGCATAATTCTTGTTGGAAATTTAATTTATTACTTACTATACATTGATATTAGTGGTTGTATTATTATACCAATCATGGTTAGAATTAAAATGTAATTACTTTTTTTATGAAGTTATGTTATGTTACATATGATGCTAGTGATCAGTAACTATTAATGCTACATTTTTACTTATGTTTAACATACTTAGATAATATGTTAAGATCACTAATTAGATTATTATTGTGTAATATAATGATATAATAAGTGTTATTAAAAAAACATTTAAAATTTATTTCATTATTCTAGTAAATCCATGTAGGGATGTTACACTATGGTATCAAAGTTGTGGCTCAAACTCTAGGACTTAATGAGTTCACTAGATTTTTTATATTCTTATATTATCATAAAGAATAATAGTGTGATAAATAGAATAAGTAAGGGGTCCTTCAAATTTTAATGAAAATAACCCTCTATTTTATCCTAATCAATTTATCTCAAAATAAGTAGCAAAGTTGTATCAAATTCTTGTAGCCATCAATGAGACTAAGGATATAATTGTAGCCCTAGAATAGGAAATTCATGGACATGAGGAAGAATCATATTAGGATGAGTCTGATGATCATCCTATTGTGAAATAAATCCCTCAAGATTAGATACATGAGGAAGTGCCTTAGGATGCAAGAGCTCATGTAGCCATATAATTAGCTAGGGATATGAAAATAGTGAATCCACCTAATTTTGGTAGAAACATTATAGGAGATGGAGCTAAAGTATGGTTGACTAAAATAAATAAGTATTTTGAGATTTGAAACTACCCCAAGTCACCAAATCCATTTAGGGAGCATATTAGTCAGTTGGAGAAGCAACAATGTGGTGGGCTAACAAGAAGTTGGAAATAAATCTGAACTCAACCACCACTATATAGGAATATTTTACGACACTATTTCGATCATAATGGCTTACACAATTATATTTTGACCAAAATATTATATATTTTTAGAATCTAAAGCAAGGATACTTATTGGTGAATGAGTATAGGGATCAATGTACCAAAATTTTGAAATACCTCAATATCAAGTAGATGAGAGGTCTAGGATTAGGAAGTTCATCATGGGATTAAAATCCTAGATTGGTGGAGAGGTGAACATTCATGGACCATCTACCATGGACCAGGTCTCTGAGAAAACAATCAAACAAGAGAAATAGTTAAATCTCTTGCTTAGGTCAAAGACAAATTTAATAAAAAGTTTGTTAGTTCTAAGCTAAAATTCAAGAATAATTCGAATGAGAGGAGTGGAGTGGAGACTCCACAAATCAGTTAAAGAGATAAAATACCATATTTAATAGTGGTTTAGGTAGTAAGAAACTAGGTAATGTCTCCAAAAATATTTTAAAGGGAAACCAATAGTTTGATAGGGAGGGACCACTAAGAGGTTGTTTCATATGTGGAGGTGACCATTTTGCTTATGAATGTACCCGGATAAGCTGAGGAACAAAGGTTCTTCCCCTTAACAAAGATATTTTTAAAAATGTATTCATGCAACAATTGATAATCAACATGTTGAATTCTAAGCTTCACCCATAAAACTAATAGGTACTTTTTTTGAAATTCTAATTTCCATTTTTATAGATACAGGGGTTATAGAGTGTTTTATGGATCCTATAATTCTAAATAAGTTATCTAGAAAAGCTAGTGTGACAGTAAATGCATGGTTCATACAATATGAGAATGATTTTATATTTTAAGTTGACAAATGTTTTGTTGAATTTGAAATTAGGTTTCTTGAATTTAAAACAATAGTGCATCTATATGTAACACTAATAGGATCATATGATGTGATCTTATGATTCAAATAGCTTCCAAATCATAAGGCAAAGGTTGACGGTTATCTAAAAAAGGTTAAGTGTCTAGATGATTTTTGAAATCAGACACTAATATAGGGTGAGAAAAGGGAATTAAAGCTTAGGTATATTTTTAATTCAACTAAATAAGGCCCAAGGAAAAGGATGTCAAGAATATATCATAAAGATAAATGATATGTAGAGACTAATAAACCATCAATTAAAGATTATCCTTTCTTTAAGAATAATCCATGATGTTTTTCTAGAGGAATTTCTAGAATTACCTCATAAACAATAGTTTGATTTCTCTATTGATATCAAACCAGTATCATAACCTCAGTCTAAGGTATCATATAAAATGACAACCACTAAATTGGTTATGTTAAAGGCACAACTTTAGGAATTATTATCTAAAGGATATATCAAACCAAGTGTGTTAACATGGGATGCACTAGTTGTCTTTACCAAGATGAAGGATGTCACTCTTAGACTTTGCATTGATTATAGAATGTTGAATAAAGTGATCATGAAAAATAAGTATCCACTACCTTGAATAGATGATATCTTTAATCAGATGCTAGGAACAATGGTATTTTCTAAGATTGAACTTAGAGATATATATCATTATTTAAAAATAAAAGATTAGGATAATCCAAAGACAACATTTAGAACTCACTATGGGAATTATGATTTTAAAGTGTTATTAGTTAGGTTGATGAATGCACCTACAACATTCATGCATCTCATGAATAGTGTGTTTAGAGATTATCTAGATCATTTTATTTTGGTATTTTTAGATGACATTAATACATATTCTAAGGAATAAGAATAATATCTTCAACATCTAGAGCTAGTTTTTCAACATTTAAAAAAGAATAAGATGTATGGCAAATTGTCAAGGTGTGCATTTTTACAAAAAAAGTGCAATATTTGGACATATTATCTTAGTGGATAACATTTAAGTTTATCCATCTAAGATAAAATTCATTATGGAATGGTCAACACAAAAAAATGTCTATGAATTAAGAAGTTTCAAGGGATTAGTAGGCTATTAGAGAAAATTGATTTCAAATTTTTTGAATAAAGTATGATTACCTTTCTATAGTGTAAGAATCAAAGTTTTTTTCAATCAAATAAATGTGAAGTAGATTTTTAAGAATTTAAAATAAGGCTTACTTTAACACCAGTACTAAAATTTCCCAATCCCAATGGTCAATTTTTAGTGATCATGATGTGTATGGGGATGGACTAGGAGGATTCCTTATGCAGGATTTATAAGTCAAGGAAACTTAAGAATTATGCCCCTTAGGACCTTAAACTTGCAATAATTGTTCATGCTTTGCAAGTTTGAAGATATTATTTTTCAAAAAACCATTTGAGATCAAGATTTATAACTTGGGAATTAAATGCTTATTCACCCAATAAAATTTGAATGATCCTTAGATATGTTAGTTAGAGTTTTTATTTGACTATGAATTTGATTTCAATGACATCAAAGGTAAGGAAAACAAAGTACTTAACACCTTAATTCATATAAGTTACATAAAAGCTCTAGCTACTATTAGTACTTTTAAAGAGTGTGTGATCAAATTCTCACTAAGAGATAAATTCTATGATTAGGATAGCAAAGATTTATCTAAGAATGATTAGAATCCTAGGTATAAAGGATATAACTTGTAAAATGATTATCTTCTGTAATACAACATAAGGATGTATGTGCTAGATTATGATAATCTAAATAACATAGTGCTTATAGAACTATACAATGCCCCATATTCAGGACATTTATGAGTAACCAAGCTCATGGTAGAGATTAGACTACTTTAATTCTATAAGGGACTCAAGAAAGATGCAACATTCTTTGTGTCATATTATCTAAAATGTAAGAAAGTGAAATTTGAACATGTGTATTTGGATAGGTTATTATATTTTCATGACTTATCAAAATGGAAATGGAAGGTGATCAGTATGTATTTTGTCCAAGGATCACCATAATCATAGAATAGGCATGATATGATCTTGGTTATAGTTGATAAACTAACCAAAGTAGCACATTTCATATCAGGTGATTGAACAGATGATGTACCAAATATTGTGAAGTGATTCATAAAGGAAGTGTATCAATTGCATGTATTTACAAATAATATTATATCATATTATGATCCTAGAATGACTTATAGGTTTTGGTTAACTCAAAATTCAACTTTGGGTACATAATTAAACTTTAGTACTGCATATCACCCTTAGACTAATGATCAAATTAAGTGAGTTAATTAGGTGTTAGAGGATCTTATTCATATGTATTTCATGGATTATAAATACAAATGAAAAGAATACCTTTCATTGGTTTATTTTTCATACAAAAATTCATACCAATCTACATTGAATATGGCATTGTTTGAAGCACTTTATGGAAGGACGTTTAAAACACCAATCTATTAGGAAAAATTGGAAGACATAGTAGTATTTAGACTTGAGATAATTTCAAAAATGGAAGAACAAGTCAGAATAATGAGGCAAATATTGGTTGAGGATAATGATAGGTGAAAGAGCTATGCTGATATGAAAATAATAGCTAGGCAGATTTTAGTATGTGATAAATTATTCTTACACGTTAAGCCATAAAATATCTCAATTAAATTTAAGAAGTCATCAAAAATTTCATCAAGATATGTGGGACTATTAGAATTTTTAAAATTAGTCAATATTTGTGTGTATAGGCTTGAATTTACACTAGCACTATCTCTATTGCATAATGTCTTCCATGTATCTTATCTTAAAAAGTATATAGTTGATCCTTCACATGTATTGGATTGAAATGTTTTGTAGGTTATAAGTCTTGAGGTAATCATGGTAGAACCAATCAAATTAATTTACACTTCAAACTTTTTTTAAATAATAGATAAGTATCATAGTTCAAGGTCTTGTGAAACCAATACTCTAAGGATAGTCCTACTTAGATGAATATGACTAGTTTTATAGGCTATTTATACATTTGTTTGCTTGATTTGATGCTTCATACTATGTTTTTTTCTACTAAACTTTATTTTTTATTTATAACTATTTTTTGAATAAGTGTCATCTAGATGATGAATAAATTTAGGGGGAAGGATGTTACATCACAATTTCTCACTAAACTAATTTATCACTTTATCCATGGATTATTATAGCTGTTAAATTAATTTATTACTTTTAGCTAAATGATAAGTCATACGCTGATATAAGTTAGTTGTATGTTACATGGATATCATAATTTCATTGTTATGAGTTGGCTATATTGTGAATTCTGTATGTAATGATTATGTTAAATTTGTTGTTACAACATTATTTTATGATATATATCATGATGTATCTAGATAACTACCTTATTTTCAAGAGTTAGATGCATGAGAGTTCATCCCTCAAAGCATGATAGAGAGAGATCATCATTAGAGAGGGTGACATAGATGGAGAAGGTGAAGGATGATAGAGAAATTACTAAAACCCATGCACACAACACATTATATGTTATATGTTATATGCATTATGTGTTTGGATTATTAGATTTAGTATATTTCTCAAAGTTAATTACAGTTAAATATTAGATTTTACGTGTTAGTGAAATTTTAATATTAGTACTTAAACATGGTCTTGTATGCGATTACATTGTGTATATTTTATGTAAACTTAGTGCATAATGTAAAGTATGATTATATTATATGACTTATATTTTTATATGATTATGGGAATGTAAATCTATGAAGATGATATATATATATACACACACACACAAACAAAATGTGTTTACAATGTTTTAGAACATTAAGCTTGATATTATTTATATTTAGTAATATCAATATACTCCTTAAGCTATTAAGAAAACAAAATACATTGATAGTCTATATAAATTAGTAATAACACAAATGATTATCTTGTTATGATTAAAATAAATAATTGTGTGGTCTATCTTTTTCATATAAGAATACAATCAACATTGTGTTAGTCATATTTACATAAAACAATAGGAGATAATTACCTTCACTAATTATTAAAGGAGGTTGAATTATCTTAAATACTATCCTAAGATATAAGTCTTGTAAACATTATATGTCTAGGTTATTAGAGTTAGTATGTTTTCAAAAGTTAATTGTAGTTAAATATTAGATTTTTCATGTTAGTGAATGTATATTTAATTTTAGTACTTAAATATGGAATAAATATTATATGTGAATACATTGTGTATATTTAACATAAACTTAGTGCATAATGTGTAGTATTATTATATAAGGTTACTTTAATTATATTTATATATGATTATAGGCACATAAATCTATGAAAATGATATCTAATTACTATTATATATAGATTGGAAAAATGTCTACAATTTTTAGAACATTAAGCTTGATATTATTGATATTTAGGAATATCAATATATGCCCCAAGCTATTAAGATAATGAAAGACCTTGATAGCATATATAAACATGAAATAACACAAATGATTATCTTTTTATGATTAAAATAAATAATTTTCTGCTCTATCTTTTTGATATAAGAAAATAATCGATGTTGTATTAGTCACATTACCATAAAATTATAGGAGATAACTACCTTTACTAATTACTGAAGGAGGTTGAATTATCCTAAGATCTAAATCTAAGTATTTAAAACATGCATGGACTATGTTTTGATTAAAATTATAGTTAACATTTAGTAAATTGATTAAAAATTTGACTTTTGAGTAAAGTACTCAAACATGTAATGTAGATAAACATGCACAATTTTGAAATGAATATAAATAATTAGGAAAAGTTCAAGTGAAGTGGAATTATGGATTTATTGACTATTATTAATGGAAATTTAACTAGTTTTATCATTTTTTGGAATGGAAAACATGAATTTAGCATCAAGAATGTGTTGTGGTGAATAGGGACATGCAAATCTTGAGTGGTAAGAAGAATATGATCAGAGGTGATCTATGGAAGGAAAGAGAACACATACAAAAGAGGAAAATGGGGTAGTATAGAGAGAAAAAGAGAAGGAATAAATTGGTTCATTTTGCATAAGTTTTGAAATGACTTAAGAGTTTGGTGAATTAATTGATTTCATTTGGTTATAGAAAATTTGTTTATGTTTAGATTATTAGGGTTTTGAAAATGTATTAAACCTTGAGTAAAGAATATAGGCTTATCCATGTGGATGGATCATCCATAAACATAAATAAGCCATATGACTTCTAGAAAAAACCATAAGATGGGAAACAATTTGATTTGGTGTTAAGACATTAGGGTAAAAATTGAATGTAGTAGTTTGGCAATACAATGCCCTTGCTTAAACCATGATCGATTAATAGTGGATAGTGTGTGTGTCTATATATATAGTCTAAGTGAATAATCTTCAGACATATAAATATATGTATTGAATGCTCAAAATAAATATGTATTCATATATATATTTATAAATAGTTTATCATGAAACAACATACATGACACAAGTTTTGATTAGACAAAACTATGACATAAGGACTTCAAAAGGGCTTAAGGGGATTATGCTTTTCTATTGATTCCTTTGGTATATATAGATATATATGGACTATCATTTGATTTTTTCATACACATGAGACTTTAGTGTGTGTTTTAAGTCATTGTAAATGGTGAATATATACCTATACATATATCAAAATGTGTTTTAGATATTTGTGAGTAGAATATGTGTGTGTGTGTGTGTGTGTGTGTGTGTGTGTGTGTGTGTGTGTGTGTGTGTGTGTGTGTGTGTGTGTGTGTGTGTGTGTGTGTGTGTGTGTGTGTGTGTATTGATATTTGTTACTCATATATATAAATAATGAACAATACACACACACAAACACACATAAACACATATTTAGTTAGCTCAATCTTGTAATTTGAAATGTGGTATGCTAGAGATTGAGTACATATTCATACATAAAACAATGATTATAAACTAGACAAATTTAATGTTATAGACTGTAAGTTGAACATGTAGATACATTTATATAAATTTGACTATGTCTTGTTACTCAGACAATATTGATATACATATATACAGTTTTTCTATATCAAATACATGAGGTTATGAGTTTAATTAAAATAAATCTTTAGCCTTATGTAAGGAAACAATACAAGAATATACCTTAACTAAATGTGCATTTGTTTAAAATGTGAGTATAAATAGATATATGTGGACTATGTGGGTAGAAATAAATATATAGGGTATTTGGTTTCTAAAGAGTAAACACTTGAAGCCAAATGAGCCAAAGTGGATCGATAATATGAAATTTTTGAGCTTTAATGTTAAAAAACATACAATTTTATTAAGGCTTATAATATTTTATACTAAATATAGTTTGATCTTTTGATTCATGGTAAAAAAACTTAAAATGATAGAAGAGATGGAAAATTGATTAGAAATGTTTATAAGTTAAAATATGAATTATATATTTTATGTTAATATAGACAAATAAAAGAAAAATAATAGCTAAGACCCTTTTGAAATTAGGTTTCCATACATATATAAACTATATTTATAGGAAGCATGTCTATAATTATAAAATGTGACTTGTGATATACATCATAAAAATACTGAAGGATAGGGAACAATAATTATACACATGGTAGCCTAATTTCATAAATGAAAGAATAAGTATTTGTTTATGAGTTCATTGAATCTTTATATTAATTATGACTATTGGTTTGTACTGAGAATATGAAAAATACACCAAGCTATTAATATATGTAAATGTTTAAATTTACTCTATGATTTTGGAAATGTAGCCCAAGTTTATATTTTAACCATTAGGGAAATAAAATTATTGTAGAGATTAATTCATATGTTTTCTAGACTAAATGTATGTATTGTAATTATTTCAATAATTAGCATGTGTTTGTACTTAATACTATAAATAATTTTATGAATCTATTAGTTATATTAATGTTAACCAAATCTCATATTATTGGTACTAAGTAGTGAGATAGGCTTTACTAGCTTAGTTAGCATCACCAATGGTAGATGAAGGTAATCCTATCATGTAGTGTGTGTGAATTTGAATGATCCTAGAGATCAATATCTATTTGAGAACTTTGGCCAAAATAATGTTTAAATAGACATTGTCATTTCATATGTACGATATACATGTTTGTGTGATATCATGTTAGAACATATTTTCTTTATGGTACAATCATGTAGTAGAAATATTACAATACATGGGTACTAGCATGTCTCTCTATATTTGTGCATCATCATTATCTACCCATCCATGAAGGGAGGGACATTCCCTATTTGAGAGATTATGTGGGGAATCGATGGTCCATAATATTTGTGGAAAAGAACTCAAATGATGCTCTCCTTCTCCATTGTAGTACTTATTGGGGACTACACTTGAGATTATCATATATATTGGAGTTAGAGTGAATCATTGATCCATGGATAATTATATCTATTATTGTATTTATGTTGAGGAATAATGCCTATTGTAAATGTATTTGATTACCTATTGTACGTTAACAACAATTTCTATATTATTGTACCAAATGTGATTGGATTTTAAATGTAATCACTTTCCTTATGTAGTTATGTTATGTTACATATGATGCTAATGATAATTAATTGTTAATGATACATGTTTACTAATATTTAACATACTTAGATAGTATGCTAAGATCACATTATATTATCATGGTGTAATCTAATGAAATAATAAGTGTTATGTAGCTTTTAAAAAAATAAACTTATTGCATTATTCTAGTAAATCCCTATGGGGATGTTACATAATTAAGGCTTGGGGGGAGTTTTAACTCAAGATGGTTCATTTATGTCTTATGAGTCATAAAAATTAAATAACCATGAGAAAAATTACACCACTCATAACCTTGAGCTTGTTTTCATTATTCATGTTTTGAATCAATGGAAACGCTTTTTAATGGGTAACCATTTTGAGGTAAAATATGATCATCAAAGAATAGAATATTTATTTTCCTAGGATTATTTGAATGCATGTTAGCAGAGATGGCTAGAATTTTTAAGTAATTTTGATATGAATATTTCATATGTGAAAGGTAAGTTAAATCATGTTATTGATTAACTTAGCCAATGCTTGTACCTTCTTTCCTTATTTATTCTACTAAATAATATTAGAACTAAATTATTCAAACAACATTCTTATAATTTCACAACCATAACTTTTTTATAAATCATAACTAAATAAATAACAAAATAATTCACTCAGAGTTTAGCATGGAAACACATAATGAGTTCATAGTTGTGTTATATCAAACATAAAATTTAGACTAAGTGCATAACCAATCAACGCTTATTTAGGAAGTAAGTTTTAACCACCTAGTAACCATCCTCCCCACATACCTCTATCCACATACTATACTTTGGCCTTCGTAATGGAGTTTTTAGTTACTTTTAACCTTACCCAAGTACATGTATAGGGTATGAAATAGACATTAATTCAAGGGTGGCACCATAAAATTCCAAAAAATAGAGGTAGACAAAGTTTAGATTCAATATAAGATTCATCATACTATGTTTGATCAAGTATGATTCATAAAAATCAAAACTAGTAGACAGAGATCAAGGAAAAAGAACTATTTCCAAAATTAATTCAAAGTAATTAAACACCTTTTCAAATCATACTAAACTAACACAAAGGGTTGGACACATTAGTTACTAAAGGTATGCAAGCTTCAAGGGATGTTTCAACAACCATGCTTAAGTTTTGCTTAGTAACATCTTACCATTTACATGTAGGGTAAAAGTTCAATAATAAATTTTCCTAGAAATCAATAATGTCTTAGGATAGAGAAAATATTTCATTTTACTTAGTTTAAGGACTTAGTTCAAGTATTACTTATTAATTACTTAATAAATCTATCTACTTAAGCCTTAATTCAAAGACAAATTCTTATAATGATTTTACAAACTCACAATATTTCTCTTATTGATTAAGAATAAGAAAATGTAATAGAATATATAATTATTTATTCCAAACATAGAGCACTTGTTCCTCAATAATAACATGCATAGCTATTAATAGCCATGTTTCCAATAACTTAAAAATGAAGTATATTATTATCTATGTAACTTTATTATAACATAAGACTAAATTAATCTTAATGTTTTTTAATTATAATCTATTGATTTAGGAACTGCCCAAATAAACCTAGATAAATACTTATTAAGTGATATGAAAATATTATCCTTAAGTAATGAAGTTCATGTTAATTACTTAGGTAATTATTTTTACATAAAATTTATTCCAAAAATCATTAAGTTATTACAACTTATCACAAGACATTGAACTAAAAATAATCCATTAATTTGCCAATTTAGTTATCAATGATTTATTTAACCAATTCTAAGGTTACAGACCATACATTAATGAAGTGTCAATAATTCCATTTGTTCATCCCTATAATTAATAGGATTTACAATATATCAGAATTAGAAATTTTTGTATAAAATTATAATTTTCAACATCATCCAATATAATAAATAACAAAAGTAAACACATCCAATGAATACTATTACCTAGCTTAAATGAGGTTGAGATTAAATAGATTCACACAAATAAATTTAGCATATCTAACATTATGTCTCTTTTCCTAATCTTTTAATAAATAATGAATCAAACCATAATAAAAACATAATTGATATCTAAGTCAAACACTAATGAATATATAATCAAATATCCAATTATTTTCTCAATCAATATATCAATGCTTTATAAACACTAATGCTTTATAAACATATTGAAAGAGATGACCCAAAATATTACTCCATTTTTATAAAGCTTTTAAATCAACATTGATACTATTTATTCAAAATAAATAATCACGATCAAATATTAACTTTGTATCAATTTAATAATGCCATGATATTCAAATAATCCAATGACCAAATATAATCAATTTAAGTCTCAATATATATTTCATGTTACATCATTTTGAATTATATATAAATATGACAATTAACACTACATTCAACCACAAAAAAATTTAATTCAATTTAAGAAAATGAAATAACTTAAAATAAGAATAAATGAATCCAATCATTGCACATAGTCCAATGAAGTTAATCCTACCTCACCAGTCCTAATGAGCCATAAGTGGCCTGAGACCACAACAACCATCAATTGGAAATGGATCACAATATCAAATATACAATGGATAAAGGATTATGAATTAACCAATATTGACAACATATCAACAAATGGTTAATGAAAGAAAACTAAACACATAATGAACCCATTAGTATCTATTAACCTCATACCTGATTATGTCTATAGATATGGGCCATATTCTATTTTAGAATATAATATGGATTGTAAATATATGTTATTGCAGTCATATTCATGTAATATTTTAATAGTTATTTAGGAGTTATAATAAAACTGATAAAAAGAAGATAATAATTCAAGCAATTAAAAACAGAACTTACGTGAAACTTCAAGTCATGCTATTAACAAAATTGCCTTTACTTAATGTAATAAGATTAAATCAAATTTTTAATTAAAACCATTCAAATTTTTTGAATAATTAAATAATAAATATATTGATTACCCTAAATAGGTTAATGTACTAATGAATGATAATCATATAAATTATCACTTCCAAAATTAATTTAATAATTAAACATGATTTCGTAACCCTAAGTCAGATAATCATAGTTTAATATTCAAATAAAGTCAAACCAATAAAATAAAAATAATAAGTAATTAAATTCAAAACCCTTATAATTATTTTGACCCATGTGGGGACTCCTTATGGTCTTCGTCCCTCAAAAACAATCCATTATTTGAAAAAACCAATAGGCCCTTTTATTTAATTATTTTTTCCTTTACCATATTTTCTCAACCCCAACTATACTTATTTAGGGTTTTAAAAACTATAAACCAAAATCAACCCTTATTACATTTTAACATAGTTGAGCCACATGGCTCTTTAAAATAAACATCAAACTTAATCATAATAAGTTTGAGTCACCAACATAACCAAGAGTCACCAAAATAAACCAATAGATCACAATATTTTTTATGTATATTAACTTATACATAGCCCTCAATAAAAGATACACAACTATCAAATAAACAAACACAACCATCAACAAAAAGAACACAATTGTAACCAATAAACACAAAGCATCCATATATATTATGGATTCTATTAAAAACTAGTCACACCTTCAACTTAAAACTAAGTCCAACCAAACACTAAAATAAACCAAATTTAATGATTTCAAATAATTACACACGTTAATACATAATACCCATAAGATTTTTGAAGGATGTGAGTTCACAATCCACACAAACCCATTTTCATCATGATAACAAATCAACATCATAAATCCAAACAATCAACAACCATTTATCCATGACCTCACTATGGGGTTCCCACATGAAAACATAATGTTCACATCACACACATCCATTTTAATAACAAAAACAAATGTTAACCATAGTCCAAAAAGCACTACAAGTGTTTGACCAAACCATAAAATAAAATAAACAATGTGGCCCTTATTAGGGTTTTAATTTAATTACAAAATAAAAAATTAAGATTTCAACTAAATCCCTAATGCTTTCCATATATTTTTTAAAAATAAACTCATAATTTTAAAAGTCTTACTTAGTTGATGAAAGTCAACCACAATAATTTTCCTACACTTTCAGCCTCCAAGAACCAATTTATTTTTATATATTTTCATACAAATAGTCACCTAATATAAACAAAAACTAACTCCATATAACTCTCCATAATCTCTGCATGCTTCTTAATTTAAATGCTTCCAACTATAGTTCCCATTCCCAAAATTCCTCGGGTATAACTGATTCACATTCCCCTCAACTGCCATGCCAAAAAAATTGGTAGAGTTTCCCCAAGGTTTATAAACCTCCAAGACTAAATGCCCAAATGAATGCATTGAACCCTAAAAAATGACCAAAGTCTCTTGACTAATTTTACATGGTAATTCGAGACAATGCCATGACCCCTAAGTCATTGGCTATAATGAAAATAAATAAACTAATTACCACAACCCCTATGTGTGTTTAGACCCTAACCTAAGTCCCCAAAATAAATACTTAACCTTAATTAAAAATTAAAAACAATTATTCCAAAAAAAGGTTCCTCAAACACGCTAACCATCATGCCCAAGTCATTGCAATGCATAGTCTTAAGATGCTTTAATACAAGTTTGAAACTAAACACAATCCTTGTAAAAACTAGTAAGTCATAGTTTTTAATACAAATGGAATTATCAATAAACATAAAATTTAAATTACAAAATTTATAGTTATGATAAAGATGGAAACCATTGATACCTCAAATAGTTATATGATTGACTAGACTATCAAATTTTATGAGTAAAGAGTTCAATAAAAATACACAACACCAAAATTGATGAAAATGATAAAAAAAAATCAATGGAAATATAACAATGATAGTATCAAAAATAATAATATCGAATAAAGAGATGTTTACACCAAGTAAAACTGACTCAAATCAAATATCAAAAAAATTGATCATAAAATAATAACATGCAATAATTAAATAATAAAAATGTAATGATTAAATCATTAATACTAATAAGCTTGAATCTATGTCTAATTTTACTATTATGTCTATTCATTTTCTTCTCCATGTTTCATTATTGTTTATTTTTTATTATAACCAAGCTCAATTAATTTCCCCTATAGTCAACCAATAGACTATAGGTAACATATAAACATCTAAGTATAATAAGTGTGATAATATCATTTAAATAATACATCAAAATAAATAATGAACTAGTACACATTAAGTAATAATGTAATATGTTATAATGAAATGTAATCCATAATTTATTAGTAATTATAATAAAAATGTATCAATGTAGATCACCAAATAAAATACAACAAAAAATTAATGAAATATGTCTCAAATATTTCACATCTAGAGTTTATCATCATAATGAATTAAATGCGAGTAACTTATAGTCATGAAATCCTCTCCCACTCAGAAGAGAGTAGTCTCAATGATCAAAAAAATCTAGGATAATGCTACCTAAAAAGACACTCATCTTCCCATATAAAATTTCTTTCTGAAGAGAATCCCATTGAACCAATACTTGGGGAATTTCATGATCTCTTAATTTAATGTTAGGATGATCTAGGATCTTCATTGGATTAAAATATATTTTTCCCACTTTTCAAAACCTGAAGACAGATCAAATTCAAAACATGAGATGCATCAAGAATATTCTTTCTCAACAAAACAACATGAAACACATCATGAATACATGATAGGGAAGGTAGAGGGGATATTCGATAGGAAACTTGATTAATTTTCTCTAAATATTTAAAAGTTCTTACAAATTAAATGGCTAGTTTAGAAGTCTTTCCAAATTTAATGGAGCTTTTTTATAGTCTAACATGCATGAATACCTTATATTTGACATGGAATTCACATGGTATCATTTTTAAATCCATGTAACTCTTTTTCCTATATGAGATAGCCTTTAAACTCTACCTTATAGTGTCCATATGATTATCATAGTCTTGTAAAAAAATCAATACCAACACTAGTCCTATTTTTAAGCTTTCCCATCTAAGTAGAGTTATACACTTATGACCATACAAAGCTTCAAAAGTATCAATTTTAATCACCAAATGATACATATTAATATAAATAAATTCAACTAAATATAAATAATATTTTCATTTACCTTGTTGATCCATAACATACATTCTTAGCATACCTTTTATAACCTTATTTAATCTTTCTATCTAACCATCCATTTTCAAGTGATAAGATGAACTAAAACTCAACCATTTACCAAAATTAGTAGTTATAATTTTATATAATCTTGAAGTAAAATTTTTATCTCTATTATAAATAATAAATATAGGCATACCATGTAATCATATTATATATTTTTTAAACTATGAAACAAACACATATGCATCATCAATCAAAATTTCCCATAATGAAATGACCAACTTTTATAAATTTAATTACAACAAAAATAGTATCATGTTTGCATTTAGATTTTGGAAAATTAGCTATGAAATTTATTGAAATAATATCCTACTTACCTCATGGTACATCTAAGGTTACACCAATCTTATTAGATGGTAATTTTAATCTTTCACATGTTTTCATTCCAAACATTTTGACACAAAGTCAACAACTTCATTTTTCATTTCAAGACAATAATACATATTTTTAAATTCATGGATCATCTTCATGACACCTAGATAAATGAAATGAGGTGTGATATGCACTTATTCTAGAAATATACTCCACAAATCACTAGACTCATGTACATAAATTATACTTATATGTCTGATTAAACCATCAAAATCAATTAAAAATCAAAAAATAATTTTCAACAAGGTTGTTATCCAAATTTGCCTTTACACTTGGCAAAAATTTATTAGAATGTTCTAACAATTCAATTTTGAAATTATTAGTTAGAATAGATAAGGTAGTAAGGTACATGCATCATCTGAGTGTATCAACAACATGATTTTATTTACCTTTCACATGTGAAATATTTATATAAAAATCACTTAAAAATTCTAACCATATATGTTGTTTCACATTTATATTATCTTCTAAAAACAAATATTACAAGATGGGATGATCATATTTTACCCCAAAATGATTACCCATTAAAAAATGTTTTCATTGCTTCAAATCATGAATAATGGCAACAAGTTCAAGGTCATGAGTAGTGTAATGTTTCTCATGATACTAAAGTTTCTAGGACTCATAAACCATAATTAAACCATCCTAAGTTAAAACTCCACCCATTCCTTCTTTAGATACATCATCCCATATTTCAAAATTTATGTTCTAGTATGTGTATCAGCTAAGTGCATCAACAACATGATTTTATTTACCTTTCACATATGAAATATTCATATCAAAATTACTTAAAAATTCTATCCCTTTATGTTGGTGTACATTTATATCATCCTTAAAAAATAAATATTCCAATCTTGGATGATCATATTTTACCCCAAAATCTTTATCCATTAAAAAGTGTTTCCATTACTTCAAAGCATGAACAATGAAAACAAGCCCAAGGTAATGAATGGTGTGAATTTTATCATGGTCCTTCAGTTTCTAGGACTCATAAGCCATAACTAAACCATCCAAAGTTAACACTCCTCCCAAGCCTTCTTTAGATGTATCATCCCATATTTCAAAATTTTCATTCAGATCTAATACAAGTATAGGTGCTAAAATTAATAAACCTTTAAATTATAGGAAACCTTTTTCACATTTAGTAATACATAAAAGTTTATTACCTTTGCACTACAAGGACATTATTGGGTTTTCTTACTTATAATTTTTTTTAACAAATTTTATATAGTAACTAACCAATCCTATAAAATTACATACTTCATGTACATTATTAGGAGCAGACCATTCTTGAATAGCTCTAATCTTTGACGGATCAATAGTAATACTAGCCTTTGATATAATATGACCCAAATAATTATTCTCATACTAAAATATAACATAGTTAGAAAACATACCAAACCATTTGTGTTGCATTAGCCTTTACAACACTTAGTAAAAATGTTATTCATGCTCAACTGCATTCTTAGAATAGATTAATATATCATCAAGGAATACTATAAAAAAATTAAATATAAAATACCTAAATACACTATTCATTAAGTTCATAAATGCAACATATGCATTAGTAAAACAAAAAGGTATTATATTGAAATCATAATGTCCATACCTTGTTCTAAAATTTATTTTATGAGTATCTTCTTCCTTGATCCTTAGTTGGTGATAGACCAATGTCAAGTCTATCTTTGAAAAGATAGACAAATCTTTTATTTGACTAAATAGATCATTATCCTTGGAAAGGATAACTATTATTAATGGTAACCTTTTTAATCATGTAATAATAAATACATAATCACAAGGTTTCATCCTTATTTTTCACAAAGACCACTATTGCACCCCAAGGTGAAACACTTAGCCTAATACTACTTTTTTCCAATAGTTATTACTACTAAGGTTTTAACTACTAATAAACTGATATATTCATATGATAAGGTGCCTTACATGTAGGGGATACTCTTGGAGTTACATCAATATAAAATTAAAATTCATGTTTGGGAGGCAAACTAGGCAATTTCTCTAGAAAAATTAGAAAACTCTTGTAAAAATGGATAATCCTCGAATGCCATTGCTATTTTAGGTGTAATTTCTTGCATCAAAACAACATACAAATTAAAACCTTTAAATACTAATTTATTTAACTATAAGGATGATATTATCTTACGTACTTTTGGTTTAAACAAACCTTGAATTTATACAAGTTTTCCCAAATAATTATAATAATATATCACTTTGTTACAACATTCCAAATTGGCTTTATGTCATTACAACCAATCCATTCCTAAGATAATATAAAAATGTTTGAGAGGCATTATAAATAAACTTAATTTAGTTTAAAAAACACCTAAGCATAGACTTACTCCCTCAAGACACTTAGTAATAGGTACTCTTTTACCTAAGCCAAACTCAACATTCCAACCATCCTTCAAAGTCATCAAATTAAACTTGCAATAGATTACTAACTTAAGATCCATATAACTATTAGTTAATCCTAGATAAAAACAAATTAAAAGAGAAAATATATTTATTTTACCTCTTATTTTAATTGGAGTTGCTTAAAAATTAGTATTTTTATTGTCAACATCTAGATACACTCTTTGGTTAGCTTATTGGTAATATTTTAGCTTAGGACAATATTTACAGTAGTGATTATATCTAGATTCCTAATATTCTAAAATTCTTTATGGAATCACATGAATAGTATTTTCCCTAGTAGTAGGCACATTTTGATTACCTTGAGTTGAATTCCTTTTAAAATTAGTAGTCTTACAATAATTTGATTTTTATAAATTATTATTATAACCTTGAAATTTATTGAATCTACTTGTACTCCCTATGAATGTGTGGTTAAAATCATATTTATTAAAATTATTAAGAAAAAGGGACAAATTTTTACTTTTATATTGTTGTCTATTCTATTTACAATCCTATCATGCCTTTTTGTGAGCCTTCTTTTTTATGTTTTGCCTTATGTGTAGATTCAATAGTCATAATTAAAGTCTTAGTAGTCATATTCACAGCATGCACTAATATTTATTTCAATCTCATATTAAACTTAGTGAATTTATTCTCTTTGTCATGCATGTAATTAATATGATGTATCAAATTCAAAAACTTGTTCTCATACTTAGTCATAGTCATATTCTTTTGTTTTAATAATTAAAAATTATTTATTTTATATTCCTTAAATTTGGCAGCAAGATACCTTTTTATGAATTGCCTTTCCAAAGTAGTCTAGGTAAGAGTCACTAGTTGGTAACCTTATAAATCACATAGATGACTCCACCAAAGATTTATAACTACTACTAACTAAAAGGCTATCACCCTTGCCTTCACATGATATTACATATTATGCATATTAAATAGCTCCTATGGGTTTAATAACCATGCATCAATTACATCTCCTGATTCCTCACTTGAATAAGGTTGGTGGAGGAAACTTATTCAACTCCTTAATAAAAGGAATATTTTGAATAATTTAGAATTCTACCTACTAAATTGGAGTGGATAAAATTTTCTCCAAAAATAATTATTTTATATTCTAACTAAATTAGACCATTAAAAACCATTTGGGTAGATATTATTTCAAATAAATTATACTATTGTGAATAATTTGGACTTATACTAACTAAAGTGAAGTGGATAATGTTTTCCCCAAAAATAATTGTATTATATTCCAAATAGATTGGGCTATTTCAAACCATTTGGGCATATATCATTTTGAGTAAATTTGACTATTTCAAAAAATTTGGATTCATAGCCACTAAAGTGGAGTTGAGAATATTTATTAACAAATATTTTTTATATATTCTAAATAAATTGTACTATTTCAAACCATTTAGGCACAGATCATTTTAAATAAATTGGACTATTTCAAATAATTTGGACATATACTCAATTAAGTGGTCTCAATAAAATTTTATCCAATATTAATTTTCTATATTCCCAATAGATTGGACTATTCTGAACCATTTGGGCACATATCATTTCTAATAATTTGGAATATTGTAAATAATTTGAACTTATACCCACTAAAGTGGAGTGGAGAACATTTTCTCAAAAAATAATTTTTATATATTACAAATAAATTAGACTATTTCAAACTATTTGGATATAGATCATTTTGAATAATTTGGATTAGTCCAAATAATTTGAAATTATACCCATTAAAGTGGAGTGAAATTTTTTTTTCCAATTTTTTTCCTATATTCCAAATAAATTAGACTATTTTAAACCATTTGGGCACTAATCATTTTGAATAAATTAGACTATAAGTATATGATATGATGTTAATTATCATCATTATGACACTGACATACAAAATTCAAGTCCTAAAATGGAGAGAAATAAAAACTAAAGGATAACCTCAAACACAAAATAAAAATAAGAAACATACATCACAAAGGTCAATCTATCAGAATATTACATATAAGGGATGAATTGGGACTATGTTACTTTTCATGCCTATCTAAGAAATTATTGTTACTAAGCCATTGTGTTTATCAAGTCCATATACACCACCCAAATTGATGAAGTCCGTGATAGATTGAAGATGATTCTCAATTAGTCGAGAAGCCCTGTAGTAACCACCACCCTCTGCCTTAGAAGTTTTCACATCCAAATCATCCACCACACCCCAACTTGAACATAAGTAAAACAAATAATGGGTTGCTAAAATGAGGGTACTCAATTCAAGTTTGATGTTGAAGGAGAGTAGAGATAATAATTGTTCAAGATAGAGAATGTGTAGAAGGGGTAGTAACATACACACCCTCCACCATAGACATGTAATGATTCTATAACTGAACATAAAGAGATCCCATATCCTAAAGGACACTTAGAGAAACCAAACCAAGATAGTGTGAACTAAAATAGGCAGAGCAAGCCTAGTTACCACCTCAAAGCTAGTTAGCCAGCTAATGAGGATACTCCAAAATTCCTTCCATATAAATGCATCTAACACTTAATGAACATCCTCCCTATTTTGGACCACCCAAATTAGATTAATATAAAATCATAATGCCACATTTGAATTGGTTTTGTTATTCTAGAAACATGAAGGTAGTCCTTACCAAAAATAGTTTGAATTGCCTCTAAAACCTCCAAATTTGGAAGCTATAAGATTAGATGAGGTCTATGATCCAAGACATTATGTAAAAAATCTATTTCATGATGCTCTACATAGAGTGATAAAATATGGGTGGTAATGACCAAGATTAACACAATATAATACATCTTGACAATAAAGGAAATTAGAACAAGTGATAAAATCAAGAATGAATGAAACAACGAGAGACAAATATTGGCGGTCAATCTCTTTGAGTGAGTTTTTTCCTATCATGACAAAGCACTTTACACTAGAGGGATTAATGTGAAACCATGTAGTGAAAATCCATTTACACATGTAAACTCTATATTATGCCTAAAATTAAATACAATAAGACTAACATAATGCTAGAAAGTTCCATCAATCATAGGTGATGTCACAGGTCCAACAACTCAAGTCTTGACCATTGATAATATACATTAGCCATCACTACATCGGTCACTTGGTCCACCCACAAATTTTCAAGGAAATTTGGTTTTTTATTATCTTCCCTTAATTAATTTAACACTAACTAATATTTCATTTCATATAAGAGAGGCCAAATTGGGTGGACGATGTTGTTGAGTTGCCAAGCCTTAGCATGTCAATTATGAATCACATCCACTATGAGATTAGAATATCATTCAATTATAAAGTATTTGATTCCACATTATCTTTAAAATTCTATGCAAAAGAAATATTCATCGGCTTCAAATTCATTATTGGTTCTATTTGGGATATTCACTAAGAAAGCATAAATAGGAGAACTAGAGAAATCTTGAAAACTCCATCCCATGTTTGAGGCTCATAGATTTTCTCATGCTACTTGATCAAAATTTAATTTGAATCAACCATTAGTGGGGAGTGCAAGTAGACCTATCATGTGGATGAGATAAACCACTATATACCTTTGACACATTAACATGGCATCAACAAACATATTTAATGAAAAGAATACTTGGGAACTATTTATTATTCATTGGGAATATCTTCATGAGCAAGTTTCAATATACTAAAGGATAAAGTTGGGTACATTCAAGATAAAATTATTGAGTATCCACTTCCAATGGGATTATATTTCAAACTTAGACCTAATTCAATACTTTAAAGGTATCTCCAACTATAAATCAAATTGTAAAAAATGAGACCAATGTATTACTAAATTAAAATCCATAAATTTGAAATAAAAATGGATTCCATTTGATAATTTAGAATTGATTTATGTGAAAATGATGGTAATGTTACTAAAATTGTAGTTTGTAATCAATAAATAAACTTGGAATAATCATATGCCAAACCTACATCCTTCTAAATAATGTTTCACATCTATTGGCATGGATTTTTTATTTTTTTCCAAGAATGTGATGATAGACATATTTTAATTCTTCAATCCTTTTCATCTTTTTGACTTCCATTTCTACTATATGTACTTGTTTTAACATAACTCATTTGCAATTATTATTTTGTAACACAATTTCAATAATTACAATCAATGAAGAACATGTTGGAAATTAAAAAATTATCTCCAAAGGTCCCTTTAAAAATTACTTCATCCAATTTATTTATATTTATATTAAAGGTCTTAGAATATTTTTCCCCCAAAAAACATAAAATTTGAAATAGTTTAATCCATGTTTTGAAGGAGCAATCTCCAATGATTGTCTTTTATCATTGACCAAAGGCCAATGATAAAAAGACTATAGTGCCACCTTCAAAATTTCTTTTGAATGTAGTATGATATATTTTATATTATATAATCTTATTTTTTCTCATAAAATTCATTTACATATCTTTTATTTTTTCACAACAAATAATAAGTCATTGAACCCCAAAATCAAGAGTTTTTGATAAGATGGTTTTTAATCCTCCTTTGAAATTTATGTAATTTGTTAAAAAAGAAAGCAATCATTTATTAAAAATACTATATTATATGACATATAACATGGAAATTTTCCAAGAAAATGTTTTACATGTTAGATTAATCATCGATGCACTTTTTATTTACATTTTATATTGTAACATATAAACATATTGCATTTCATTTGATGTTTTTTTTATTTTCATTTCCTTAAATCTTATAAAGATTCATATAGACATATACAAAAATATATACATTCTCAAGCACATGTAAATATACTCATTATAAATAGATTTACCATTTCTATTACCTATTTTGTAACATACATATGAATTTTTAAAATGAATCCTTATAACATGACCATAAAAGACACTTCTTATGCATTTGTTAAAATAGATCCAACTCATCATATTCTAAAACCACACACACACACACACACACACACACACACACATGCCCTTTTTCATCAAAATATTCTTAATAATAAATCTATTCTTCATAAAATTTCTCAAAATCACAATATTTATGTCCATTCAAACAAATCATTTATATATTGATAAAGAGCATGTATACTCAGAATTAAAATTTGTTGTATTGAATACACAATATAACACATATTGATTTATTTTAAAATGGTTAAATTCAACATGTAAACAAAATTTAAATGGGTAAATACAACTAGATTTAAGTTGACATAACAATAAAATAAACCCACACTTTCAAATCCCAAGTCGATGCATTATACTTTACTATCTTCTACACTCTACTATCGATAAATAAAAATTCAATTGTAATGTGTTTAAATAAATAAATATAATTTATATATTCTAGTATATGAAATTATATGAATACACATTCATTAAAAGGGGATTTTTTTGTCTTTTTGTAGTTTGTGTAACTTCAATTTCTAATTAAACCTTTTGTTCTCTATTCCCTACAAGGTATTATATAATGTAGTAACTAAAATTTCTCATCATTATTTTATTTTATATTTGTATTTAAAAAAGTGTCTTGTTGTAGAGTTTTACCTTGTGTATTTTTCATTGAGGCATAAAGTTGTAGAGCCATCTTATGAACTATTTTAATTGAGACATAAATAGATGAAAAAATGTTTTTCCACTATTACAAATAATTGATAAATAAAAAAATATATTATTTTAAAAATATGCATGATCTTATATTACCTTATTTAACTTGAAATTTTTCATGTTTGTTGATTGATTTTCCATTATTATTATTTCTTCAATTTCATTCAATGCCATTATTTCTACATACTGAAATATTTCCAAGTTGTTAAGTTTGAAAAATAAATCATACACATAAAAATATTTTAAAGATGTTTTATTTGAAAAATAAAGCATGATTATAAAATAAATTATAATTGTTATGCACCTAGTAATGATCTAAGTAGTTTTTATGGTATTGGTTTCCATGAATTTGTTAATTTTTTTGAAATTAAACATTATAAATTGTTTGTTCTTCATTTTCTACAATGCAAAATAAATTCCTTTGCATTAGCTGGTCTTTTCAGATGATCAACCACACTATGACTGAGATACAACCAAAACTCCCATGTGGGGAAATAGTGGGGAATCTTGGATAATGTGTGAAATCCTAATCCAAAAATATTTCATGAGTGAATAAGGGTAATTCTACTTGTAAATATCTTTTGACAAGTGCACGATCATGACAGGACTCAAGGAAGAAGCCTTGGGTAACTCCATGCCAATAGTCATGGTAAGTTTGGGGGCGGTGGTGGGTGGAGGGGGTAAGTGTTATTCAGATTATTATTTATTTATAATTATGCACTAATCCAAATCTTATATGTAACCCTCACACATCACATGTATTTGAATTATTGAAAGTAGTTATAAGTCTCTCCCAAAAGAAGTTATTCAATTCATTTTTTAATGGCCTTCTTATTTTGTGTGAACCAATCATATAAAATGTTGGTACATCTTTAATGATGTCAACACATTCCTATAATTCACTTTGTTTTGAATGGAGGATTTAATATTCAAGCTTAAAATTAGTGGAATCTTGATAAAAATTCATACCTATAATATGATTCTAATTGAATCCATCACTATCTAGACCCTAAAGTATGACACTCATATTTTGAAAATAATGGAAATAACCTAGCTTTTCAAGAGAGTTATGCATGCTATAAGAAATTCAAGTTTGTGAAGGATGAATACATTAAAATCTTGAACAATAAATTTACAAATCAATGCCTAAAGAAATAGGTGAAGATGTTCTTCCTTAAAATCTTCAATGACATTTAAAATATCAATAATTATCAAATCAACATTCACACCAACAATGAAAATTTCACTAAAATATTCAAAAATACATGGCCAAAGACATGGGGGGACATAATGGCAACTAATTTTTTTTATGTGTCTTAGTATGCTGACCTCCATAACTTTCTAGATATTTTTTCAATATGCTTATTGAATCTGGAGATAATGCTTCCATAATTTTATTATTTTTTAAAATAATTTCATTCAAAACACACAAATAATCAAACCTTTTTGTATAAATTTAATAATTTTCCATTATTTCTTCAAGTGTGATTAATTTTTTGTTAGAATTGTCAAATCATGATTAGTGAAATAATCTACAATTTTTTATAATGTGTAACTTTACAGTTTCACATTTTTTCACTAAGTGTCCATATTGTTGCACCTAGGGGGTTTTAATAAGGAAATAAATCTTTTTTTTCCAATAACTCTACTAGTTATAATTTTGGTTTGTCTAAAATCCCTTGAATATTTATAAGTTTTATTATACAAATCATATTTAAATCTTGTTTGTCCAAACCAGGTAAAGTACCCATTTAAAATAAATCAAAAACCTTATCAAAACGATCCCAAATGGGTTATTCCATAAAAAAGAGCATTTTATCTCATGTAGTTGTTGTACTGAGTAGTTTGTTTGTATGAACAAGTGTTTACCTTATTCATGTACTTCTTCTATCTTTTTTCCCTTTTTAAATATTCTTCCAACCTCTCAAATAGATAAGTCCATGTGTAGATCGAACTCTTTTTATAAATTAAGCATTATAATTTACTTCATTATATTGTTTACATGTTTTGTGAATAATATTAAACAGAGCAACTATTTTCATAAATCTTGTTATTTTAATAGAATTTTTTTCTCATTAGTAGCAAATTGTACTCCTCATCTAAAATAATTATTTTTTGTATTATAATTGTGTGTTAGCCTTCTATAATTTTCATCCTTACAATTTTTTCTCCATCATATCTTCAAAGACTTATTTTGATTTGATAATACATTAAGGGTTATTTGGATCAAAAGTAATTAACAAAACATACTCCATTGAAACCTAATTATGTTTTATGAATTAATGAATTATAACATTCACCCCTCTTTGATTTATATTTCTTATTTTGATATTATTATCCCCCAATTCATAGAGCTCTACATGAATGTTCAAGGTGTAATTTCTAGAGGAAATATACCATGAGGGGAATTTACTATGTGTCTAATTAGAATTTTGTGCCAACAAAAGGGTATTAATGTTTTGTTTGATCTTATATTTCTCCAAGGTTGTGAATAATTATATATCCTTTTTCAAATATGCATACAAATATGTTTCCCTTTCTTGTATTATTTTCTTCAATGTTTGTTCTATCATGATTTTAGGGTATCTTAAATGCATATATACATGGTGTCAAGTACAATAAGTTGGTTCCCTTTGTTCATGTATTTATTTCAACATATTTTGTATTCTAAGGACCGAAATATCTCTATCTATTTACCCATACATTTCAATGTTTTCATAGGTATTCAATTGAAACCCAAATATTTCACAAGAAGGAGAAACATTCATTTTTGTCAATTCCATTTTATTAGGTGTAAATTTATTGAAGTTAACTATAGCATGATAGATAATTCCTTCTTCTCTTTGTAATAATTTTAGTTGGAATTGAATGACATATTCAAGTTCATCTTTATCATAGGCAAGGATTATTCTAATCCAAAAAAAAAATTCTCTATATATAGTGCTAAAAAAGTAAATATTTGCATACATATTTTTCAGACTAAATAACTCAAAATACAAATCCATAAAATGGAAGATGTATATGTGGATTTAGTTTTAGTTTTGGTTTTTTAAATGGTACTATATACAAATTTTCTTTGATTAATTCTTTATTCTACATTTTAAGTGTGGGAATTTTATTCACACCTAAAGACATTATGCAAAGCAATTAAGATGATTTAAATATTAATATTTTGTAAAATCTAAGATATATATTGTATCATTTATGATTAACTAGTGATTATTTGTATATAAAAAAATGTGAATTTTAATATAAAATATATAATACATATTAAATATTTGTAATATATACACTAACTTAGACATAAACTAAAAATGTATGACCAGACTAAAAATTAATTATATAGAAAGAGATCTAAAAATCATTCAAAGTGGATTGCCTAAAGGTTAAATGTCCATTTATAACATATCAAGCACTTAAAAATCATATCATAAAAGTATAACACTATACTTACTTAGGGTTCTAAATTGGTGAGCTAGATGTACTTTAAAAATATAGTCACTATTGAGATATATTTTTCACTGATAAGCATGTTGAAGCTATTTCCTAGGATATACCTTCAATGTCTCATTGAATTTATGACAAGGCCTATAAAGGAATATCCTATCCAAAGTAGGAATAAATAGAGGAAAGTGTAGGACATTTAAAATACATGTATAAAATGTGTTAAGTATTATAACTAAATAAAAACACCAGCTAACATAAACTAATAGGTAAAGGAATATACAAACATTTTTTTAGGAGAAAGAAGAGGGGGAAGTATTTTCAAATATTTAATTTAAATGGTCCAAGTTAAGGTGTCAAAATTCCAATCAATAGGTACCTTCAATTTATCTCATAGGATATACTTTTCAAACATGCACAAAAGTGTAATTGAGGCTAGCATTGAGAATCTAGCTTTCGCCTCTAAGATGTTGAGAGTGTTCATATATAGAATCTAGTTGAACTCATTTGTTACTACATGGAGATTTCACTTTAGCACTATCTAGGGGGCTTGTGTGGAGCCCAAGCTTGCTTAATTTTTTTGGTGTATACTATACCAAGGCTTACCCATTAGTAGATGGATCACCTAACTATGAGTCCACTTGCCTACATTCCATTTCTATGGCCACCTTAAAACACTTCCTCATCTTTTTTGGTAATGTTCTAAAGCTCAAAGGGTCTAGACTTGGATCCATGATCTCTTTAAACCTTTCCAACCCAATTTTTTTCATTTACAACACATCCTCCTTGGAAATAAACTCGTGATACCCTTAAAATACTCATAAATTTGCCATACTTTCACATTAGAGATTCTATTATAGATTTGGAAATAAATAAATACTTTTGTGTTTAATAATGCATCTATTGAGTGTAATTTTTATGCTATAAATAATTCCTCTATCATATCCATTGTGATTTTGTAGATTCAATTCCAAGCCAATAAAGTGGCTATGGAGCTTGGCCATCTTTAGGATCTCCTCTCCTACTAGGGACATGTTCCTTGTGTAATAACTTGGATTCCACCATCTCTACATAGGGATCTTAGAGTAGAGTATAGAGTGGATTTACTACCCCATAGTGGGAATTATCTCAATTATTCCCAACACTATTCTCATAGTGGTAGCCTATACCAACACATGACTCCTCGTAAGTAGTAATGAGGGTGGTAGTTGTTTCTTCCTTCCCTAGCTAGGCAGGATGGATGGGATGTTCCTCCTCTTCCTCTATGCCTAGAAGCTTGGGGGCACCACCTAGAGGTTTTTCAAACATGCTAGATAGGTTACCTAGGCTTTCTATATCCATTTCTCCAACTTAAAATCAAGAAGATGATAGGGACACAACTCAAGCTACTGGTTGGGAGCCTATCCCAGATGTTAATTACTTTTCAAGCTCAAGTTGGGTTGTAGATGATATGGATCTACAACCTTCTAGACTTTCTCTTACTACTTAAAATCCTCTTTTATTATGTGACTTATTCCTAGGATTTACCTAGTTATTTCTGATGCTTTCATTTTTAACTCCTAGGCTTTGCCTAGTGTAACTATGTGGTGTGCTCTCATACCACCTATATTTTTTTGTGAATTATTTGTATATTTATAGTTATTTAATATATGGATATATTTCATCAAAAAAAAACATACACAAAAGTGAATTTTTCCATGAAGGTATTTCTTAGGAGATACATTCAAGTTATCCATGAAGGCATTACAAGGGTATTTTAAGTAGCTTGAATTTATCTCCTAATAGATACCTCTAAGGGAATTTTAAATGGTCATACATTCAAGGTGATGTTGAATGTATCTTTTAGTAGTTAAATTCAACATTCACATAAATGGAATTTTCCTTTACCTTGAAGGCACTACTTGAAGGGCCTTTTAATACCTTCAAGGGTACCTTCAATAAATCTCCCAAGACATAACTTAAATTTACCCATGAAGGTATTATTATAGTTTCAAACATTTATAGATAAAGTTAAAATGCTTTTCATCGCATAGTTTGATACTCATAGATCCTTAAAAGTATGACATTTGGCATCCCTTCATTAAAACATGATCATAGAATATACATCAAAGGGTGTTGTCATGAATTTGAGAGGATATTGAAGGTATCTCATTGGAGATACCTTCAACATGCACAAGCATGGAATTTTACATCACCTTTAAGGTACTACTGGGTGATACCTTGAAGGGACTTATAATACTTTCAAAAGTATGTTCAAGGAATCTCCAAGGAGATACCTTTTACATGTGTACAATAGTGGATTCAAGGTATCTCTTAAGATATACCTTTAATCTAACCATGTAGGTATTAAAATTATCTTGAATGAATCTCTTAGGAGATACCTCTAAGCCTATTTTCATACATTCAAGGGGGCATTGAAGGTATCCCATAGGAGATACCTTCAACCTTCACATAAGTGGAATTTTCCTTCACCTTAAAGGCACTACTATGTTAGTTGGAAAGCATGGGGTTTTCAAAATTGATATTTTTAGAGGAATTAAAAATTTTATGCATTTCATGATCCCACACTCTTTGGACCTACCATGTGGCGCACCCTTGATGTAACAAAAACATGGAAACTTTATTAGTTCATCAACAAGGTTTAAATCGAAAAGGCTTTGCACCCCATATTTTGGTACTCTTAGATCCCCATGTAAGACACTTGGAATACCTTAATTAAAATAGGGTCATAACATAATAAATAGTTATTTGGTATTTTTTATAATTCCTAAGGCCTTATTTATCTCCAAACCTATGATATCTCACCATGTGGCATGATGTCATCAACTCATAACCATTGAAGCTTCAAGCATGGTGAAAGGTATGATGTTATAGATTAACAAGGATTTGACACCTATCATCATCTAGAGGAACCATTCTTGAGGATGTGGTAATCATCATTGATATCTAAATCAAATTTTATGATTGAACATTTAAAATTAATGAAGGTTTGACATATGGTAGGTAATTTAACCCTCTAAAGCTGACTGACATTTTCATAATAAAATAGGCATTTAAAACAATATTTTTTATCTCTATTAATGGAACATAAATACATTAAATGTTTAATTATTTTGAATGATATTTGAAAAATATATGCCTGAGGGTAATTCACTTAGTCATTACTCTCAAATGAACACTGCATCTAATATCTCTTATATGTTCAGAAGACCTAATTCCTGAGAAGTGTTTGTGAATTTTAACTATTATTTTTGATAAAACTAGATACATACATCCAGTTAAACAATGGATTCAACTTCCAAACAATATAATGTCACTTATTTGTATGGTTTCACTAGATTGACTAAGTACACTAATATAATTTTTGATAAAATTGATTTAGATTTCAATTTCCACCATTATTCTGCACTATGGCGTAAGGTAGAATTAGTAATGTTATACTCAACTCAGGACATAATTTCACTAACCCATAAGCAATACATTGATGATTTTTTCCACATCAAGGAGTAGGGTCTTCATCAATAAAATGCAAAATTATAGGTAATGGTATAGATAGACCTTCTTATATATTTATTTTCCAATGGAACTATTATTGGTGATTACTTATTAAGAAAATTAAGAAAGTGGTTATTTACATTTTAAGAAGGGATTTTGAGAGGTATCTTATTTTACCTACCCCTAAAATGGCCTAGAATAAAAATTTAGTTAATATCTAGATTGAAAAAAAAAAAAATAGGGTAAATTAAAAGAGTGGGTTATCAAAGGTTATAAATTGAATCATAAATGGCCATTACATCCAATTGCATCATTAAATTTAGAGATAATATTAGGATATAAATGGCTCTATTTTATAGGTTCTATGGATTTATGAGTATTACATATTATCAAGTTTAGTGGGTTCCATTATTGGATATTTTGTTGACCTCTAATCAATCAATTACACTGGGAGAAATTATTTATGCTAAACTAAAGTCTAAAATGTTTTGTTTAAACCAAAGGCCTTCGTATGTTAGTTTTTACATGATGTCATATTTTTTGTATGTTGTTATGGGAATTGTTTATAAAAGCTATGGTGATTTTTGGCAACCTTCAAAAGAATATGTTGCTAATAAAAATTGTGAAGATTTTTCTTTTATGTTCATTCATAGATATGGGTATGAAATTAAAAGAATATAAAATTAAGTTTAACCTTGGATATATCATGGAATCCATGGGAAAGCTATGCCTAGTTTATCTTAAAAAAATTTGAGGACACTCAAAGAATGGGTAGATTATTAGTTATATCTATATGTTATTGTAATTTAGATTAAAGGGATAAGTAATTCTCCCTTAATGATACCACACCATGTTATGAATAAGATTGTTAAACAAGAAATTAGTTTTTAGGTTTATAACAATATTAACAAGGAACTTGTTCAGAGGCATCTGGATTAGTATTTTAAGACTCCCATGAGTATCAATCAAATGTAGTATGTGGTCAGATCACATTTCAACCAGACTAGTAAAATTAGGGCAAGCTACAATATGAAATTGGCACCATTCAAAGAATGGGATATGAGGAAAAAGGTTAGAGTATACTTTTAATAGTTTTAGGATAAATAATGTGCATGCTTCTTATGTGAATAAGGATTATGACCATGATTTCATCTTATATAATGCACCTAATAATTTGATTGTATGGAATAATATGAAGGATAAGTTGATGTCCATGGTTTAGGATTAGGCATTGTAGTATAATACTTAGGCCACTGAGTAAGAATCTAAGAGGGCATGGAATCACCACTAGCCACCATCCAAGAATTATGTCTCTTAGCAATAAGATCAACAATCTTATCTTTTAAAATAGCCTATAGATAAGCAACCAATTAAATATGGTGTCTAAAGGGATTATAATCCTCAACTCAAAAGGGTTATTCTAAGGGATCTTACAAGTCCCTAGGTACCTTCCTTGATAATAAGTCCTGACACCTAAGTTTTAGGTACAACAACTAGAGCTTCTCCAAGTGAAGAAAGGAAGATTAGTTTTATGATGACTCCTTTGCCACCCTTAAAAATCATGACCCAAGTGATCTTCTATATTTTTTTCAAGTTTCTTTCTCTTCCATTCCAATTATTCATAATTTTCCACCATCTATTATGGATAACCCTTCATCACTTACACCCATTGGTGAGGATACCTTTACTCAAAGTACCTCTATCATTTTACTTCCAAACACCTTGTAACCCACCTCCATAACAACTATTACCATGCCTTCACCACCACATCTTATGATGTTTTCCACTATATGCAATAAAAAATGCATCAAATCTATAAATTAATCCTAGCTTAGAGAAGATACATCTTAATTACACTTATGATTAGGGATACATTAGATAATAAATAATATGACTAATATGTGGATTTGATAGACCTGATTAGGGGATACCTTATCATAATACTATCACTAGAGAGGGTTCCAAATCCTCTAGTCAAGCAAAACCATGCAATAACCCTAATTTAGTCCTATGTTTTCATATTATGACTATACTAATAATAATTAAAGACAATGTCTAAACAAGTGCTCACAAAAGTTTATGGATGAAAGTGGGGGTAATAAAAAATAAAAGTAAAAATGCATAAGAGAATCTAAATTAAGTTATGTATAGATAAGACCCTTATTCATGTAAAAGAAGAGTAATATTATTTAAAATCCAATACTTGTTATACTTCTATCTACTAAAGAGAGGAGAAAAATTAGAGATACTTACCTAGAAGATGAACCTTTCAAGACTCAATATCTCCCTTGTCCAAAGGTGATTTGCAAGAGGTAATTTTGGTTTGTAAGGATAACTAAGAAAGGCTAAAGTATCTAAGACTTCTCCACAAGACTAGATTCTCCAAGTAGAAACCCTAAGCTAAGACTCCTCAAGTATAATGGTAGAAGAGTAGATTATAAATAAGAATTAATGAATAATAGCTCTTGATGTATAATAATGGTGAAATGGATGTGTTTATATAGGTATATTTAACCTTAAACCCTTGTAAAAGTTTTAGTTGAAAGGGTCAACCTAGTTGACCTAGTATCATTATTGAAAAAAAATCACTAGGTCATGGGATATGTTGGACAAGAGCTAACCTAGGCCCTAAATTAGTTTGACCAATAAGAGTAAAAGGTTGACCCAATCAATATAATCATGTGAACTATTGAAAGGGGTTATAGTTTGGGAAAATGGGTACAAAAGATGGTAAAAGACTAAAGGATTGTGAAAAAGAGGAGTAATAGCTTAGGGAATGGTTTTAAGAGCTAGTTGGATTGGTAATAAGTGGAAATAAGGTATAAAAATCCTATGAAGCAATAATGATCTATCACTTTCCTGGTGCACCCCTTAGGGTATGTACTTAGAGAGATTAAGACTTGACATGTTCTTACAAGATAAAAAGCATAAGTAATTAATAAAATGTTGAAAATATTATGTCTATACATATGCCCCAATTGAATCTCATCATGTGTCACTCAGATGCAATAGGGGATTGTGCTTTAATAAATAACATAGTAACACATAATGTTAAGGCTAAAAAAAGTTAGAATATTTTTAAACCATAAAATAACTGAAAGAAAATGATGGAAAGGGAATAACTGAAATGTAAATGTGATTCATACCTTGACTTACCTTTATTTCTAGATTATTTTCTACTATGTTTGTAGTTTTGATTATGGATGGCATAGAGACTATTTTAAATAAATCCAAGAATACAAAACTGAAGAGAAAAAACAAACAAATGTAGGAAAGTTGAGATAACTGGAACTATGTGGATAGGACATAGAAATTTTGTAAGCTAGGATGATAAGTGATATGTTAGACCAAATGACCAAGTCAAAATTTAGATTAAATCAGGCAACCAAAAATACAAGGCTACTAAAGATCTAAAAACTCAAACAGGTAAACCTTGAGTAGGAAAGGTAAACTTACCAAGTCAAACTAAGGATACATGTCAAAAAGATGGTAATTAGACATCAATGTGAAAGAAATAAAAATCATTACCTAAACAAATATTGGTAAGAAAAATGGTAAAACAACATCGAGTGATGTAACAATCCTTACTCAATCGTCAATGGAAAAAGGTGCATAAAAATGGAAAACAAAATTGATGAGTGAGAAGTAACAAGCCAACCTCACTTAAGAATGGAAAAAGTACATGAAAGTAAAAATAGACTTAGGTGTCTATAAAAAAAGGGTGGTATAACAATGATAAATGGTAAAAGAAAATAAAGTATTATCTGTAAAGGTAGAGTCATGGTGTAAATAAAGTAATACATAGTTACTCAAACATGTTTTATTTTAAGGATAGATAAAACTAAACAAAGTACTATTATCATGTTTTTTAAGATGTGAAGAAGAAAGAAGTATAGAAGAGGTACAATAGATTTAGAGTCATAATTTGCTTATCAAGGGGGGGAAATGAAATTGATAGAGTGGATAATGAAGGAAAAACCAAGATAGAGGAACTCTTTATCGAAGTCAACACACTCAAATTATGTTTGTCAAAATAAGAGGACTTTTAAACTTAAGGACTCTAAAGAACTTCTTTTAGCCACACAATTCTTAGGTAAATAAATGGAGTATATATATCATCCATGAAGGCTATATTCATGAAAATTAAAATGGATCTACCATTATATAAAGTGTTCCCCATTCCTCAGGACCCCTTACAGAGTCATCAGTCTATTACAAAGATTGGGTACTTGCATGAGAAAGTAGGTGGCACCATAGAGTGTTTTGAATTATCCTATTCCAATATAATATCTTATCTCCCAATGCACCTTGGATATATTTTGAGTCCAACTATGGAATTTGATCTTCAATTAGAGATAGAAGAAGTGCTTAGATTCACATCTTTTGGTGTGATTTTGAATTTTTAAATGTTTATGTTGCATTTTATATATCATTGCCTTTTATTTCAAATGATTTTTCTTTTAATTTTTTTGATGGAATTTTCTATTCCTCCTTCATCTAGATATAGAAAACCAAACATGGGTGCTAAATATGACTTTCATTTGAACACTTGGGACTTAGTTTTTAAGAGAGATAACTCAGAAAGCATGGTGTCTAAGAGTCTTGTAGAGGTAGGTAAAATAAAAGTGCTACCTTGACTTTGCCCTTATTTTATCCAATGTGGAGTGAAAAGAAAGTAAATCAAGAGGAATGAAACATGAAACGATTTAAATTATTTCAAATCATAAAAAATGTGATAGAGGGTGAAAAAGGGATAAAATGATAGAAAAAGTGTGATTCATCATCATAAGAATGAGGGAAATGTATGGAAATATGATATCATAATTTTTTATGCAAATTTCATCCATTAAAAGAAGCAAAAGATAAAAGTTAAAAACAAAGATCAAGAATGCATAACCACTAATAAACACATTCTATAAAAAGGAATGACAAGATTATGATTATATGAGGAAGGCTAGGTCCTATCCATGGTCTTATAGAAACCCATGGGGGTGCCAAAAATCATGGAAAAATAAATGAGGTAAGAAAGAGATGGTATGTATGAGTAAGGCTAGGTCATATCCATGGTCTTACACTCTAAATCATAAAGAGAAACCCAAGGGGTATCAATAAGTGTGTAAAAATTAAAGATGATAAAAGTAAATCATGAGGAATACTAGGTCCTATTTATGGTTTTACAATGCAACTCATGAGAAAAAAAGGAAACCAAAAGACTAATATAAAGGACTACGATTTGTAAAAAGAGAGAACTACTATAGAGGATGAGACTTGTGCAAGTATCCTACAAAAAGTGTTAGATAGATAGCATATATAGAGCATGAAAATAAGTGAAGGATTAGGAAAAATACATTTTGAGGAATTTCATGTTGGTGGGTTCTTTGAAAACATGGCCTTTATTTGTTTGAAGGTGATAGGTACTTGGACTAGGAATATCTTTGACTAAATAGGGACCCCACCATTTTTTAGTGTATTTACCTTGTTTTTCATGAGTGTAATCTAATTTAAGGATAATATCACCAACATTAAATGTATGAAGTTTAACTCATTTATTATGTTGTTTGGTAATATGAGCATTTTATTGGTGATTGTGTTAAAAGGCAAAAGTATGATGTTTATTAAGGAGATCAAGAGAATGAAGGTAAGCTTCACATAATTCTTCATCAAGTATGATACCATGAAAATATATATGGAGACAGGGAACCTCAACTTGTATTGGAAGGACTAGCTTAGAACCATATACTAGAGAGAATTGTGTTAACCTAATGGTAGTATGTATGCTATTATAATAGGCCCATAAGTAGTAGGATAGAGATGAAGATGCCAATCTATTTGAGTTTCATGAGTTGTATTTTGGATAATTTTATTAATGATTTTATTTGTGGCCTAAGTTTGGCCATTGCATTATAGATGATAGGGTGTGTAAAATTTGTGATTGATTTTAAATTTAAAACAAATCTATTTGACATATTTAATTTTGAAACTACCAACATTATCTAAAATGATAGCATGGGGGACACCAAAGTGTAAAATGATTTGATTAAGAATAATTGGAGATGGTAGTGCTAATGACATTAATAAGGAACATAGCCTCAACCCACTTGGTGAAATATTATATGGCTATGATTATAAATACATGCCCATCTTGAAATTGAGGTAATTTGCCTATGAGGTCTAATCCCCACATGGATAATGGATAGGGAGATTTTATGGTTTGAATCTTGGTTGGAGGTGAATGAATTAAATCATCATGAATTTTCAAGGAATACATTTTTTAGAAAATTTAATGGCATCTTTTTTAAGACTAGGCAAAAATTATCCTATATGTAGGAATTTGCGAGATGTAACATGTTCACTATAGTGGCCATTATAAATTCCCCCATGTGCTTTTTCAAGGTGAGGAATAACCTCATTTTTTATAACATAAGGGATCAAGGTACCTTTAGAATTGTGATAATAAAGGATGTTATATCGAAATACATACTTAAAAGCTTGTTTGTGAATGTGAGCCTTTTTGTGGGAATCTAAGTTGGGAGGATAAGTTTGGTGTTCCATAAATTAAATGATGGCTTTGAAACATGGGATTTGTTGAATTATGACATACTTAGTGTGGAAGATAAGTGAATTATATGGTGGAATAGAGGATGATGATTTTATTATTTGGATAAGAAAATTGTGGTCAGTGAGAACTTGGTGTGGATGAAAAAGGGATGTTGAAGAAGAAAGAGAATTAGTAATATAATTTTGATGTTGAGTTATAGGTTTGATAATGAAAAAAATGAAATATCTAGTGAGAATAAGTTTAATTTGATGACAAGTAATGAGATTCTAAATTTTACATTGGTAATCACCATTGACTTGGTGAAAATAAGCTTTAAATCACTTAAAGTATGCAAGTATTGGATATCTAAATCAAAAGAAACTCTCATGCCTAATATTAAATATTTATACTCTACCATGTTGTTAGTGACATTAAATGTTAAGTAAAAATATAAATGGATGGTTTTTATAAGAGGACTTGTAATAATACAACCTACCCCAGCTCCTTGAAGGCATTTAGCACCATTGAAGTGAAGGGTCTAAGTATCTTCATGTAAGTAGACAATAATTTTAGGAAGTTATTTGATGCTTAATTTTGGTTTAGTATTATTAGAGAGGATAGTGGGTTCATCGAGATTAACTCAAAATCAGCAATGAAGTTATGAAAGTAATATTTAAGAGATATGGCTTGATTGTGTTAAGCATGAGATATACTAGAAAGGGGGAGGTGAATCAGTTATATCTTTTACTTAGTTTGATTTCTTGTATTTAACCACTTAATCACATATTCAAGATATGCAATAAAATTGAAACAATAACATGCACCACACTAGAGAGAGAGAGAGAGAGAGAGAGAGAGAGAGAGAGAGAGAGAGAGACCATATTTTTATGTGGAAATCCAAAGTAGGAAAAACCATAGAAAACAATCTCAAGTATATGAATGAAAACCAACTCAAATTACAAATTTATTAAGCACCAACTTGCAGGAGCACCAACCCCTTTGTTGATCACCAACATAATAACTATTTTTGAGTACCAACACATAGGAGCAACAACCCCTTGCAAATATTTGTGAGTACTAACCAATAGGATCACCAACCCCTCTTGTATATAAAACAAAACTATATCTAAATTTTGCTTACTCAAAAAATTATATAACTCTACAATATCTCCTACTTTTCTCTCCTCTTTTCTTATATAAAACAATTAAAAAAACATATACTCTCTTACATATTACAAATGGCTTCTCAAGCCTTTATTTATAGATTTCCAAATGACTTTTGGCATTCACCCTTTGTGACCCTTCAATCCTCATGAAAAATGACACCAAACTTGTATGAACCTTCATATCCTTTCGTTTGAAAAGTCACATGGTGACCCTTCATGAGAAAATTCATCCTTTCTCTTTTAGTCTGTCTTTGTGACCTTTTGAATTCCTTAAGATGACTCTTCATGCAAAAATGCACCATACCCTTTTTTGTCTTCACTTGGTGACTCTTGAAATTCCTCAAGATTATTCTTCATGGGAAAATGATCCCATTTCTCTTTTATCTTTACCCCATGACTCTTTGACTTCTCCATAGGCCCTCTTTTGACTTTTATGCAACCAAAAAAATATTTGTTAATATTAAATAAATATCAACACACATTAGCCAAGATATGAATATTAAAAACATCAATAAATTCTATGGGGACTTTATCACCAATGTTAGACCTTTGAGATCAATGAAAATATTTCTAATAATCTCCCCTTTTGTCATTGATGGCAACCTCAAACTGAAATTGCCACATCCTTAAACCTGTACTGCACATGCCAACCTACACATACTATAATATAAAAAACATACAATAACTCTCCCTTATTGTGGTAACATGTACATGTTTTTTATACCTATTTTTACACATGTACCTATTCTTATACCTATTTCTATTCTTCTCCCCTTTTGAGATCAATGTCAAAGTGCCTATTCTAGAGCTAACACTTAGCTCCCCGTCAACTGATGTTGATCTTCAATGGTAGAAAGTAAAAGAAATTACTCCCAACTTCTAGTTTAGATACTCAAATGTGTCTTTTGGTAGTGAATTTATGAAAATATCTACAATCTACTTTGTAGTACTGATATATTCCATCTTAACCTGTTGATCTACAACTTGCTCTCTCAAGAAGTGATATCTAATAGGAATATGTTTTGTTCTTGAATGCATCATTAGATTCTTAGAAATATTAATAGCACTTGTGTTGTCAAAAAAAATAGGTTCATCATATTTTACCTTGATATCTTCTAAGGTTTGCTTCATCCAAAGCATTTGAGTACAACACAATACCACTGCAATATATTCTACTTCAACTATAGAAAGTGATACTGAATTTTGTTTTTTCTTAGCCATGGTACTAAGCTATCACTAAGGAAGAAAGCTCCTCCACTTATGCTCTTCCTATCATCCAAACAACCTATCCAATCTAAGTCTATGTAAGTAACCAACATAAAATATTTGCCTATGGGATACCATAATCCATAATCCAATATCCCTTTGATGTATCTAAATATTCTTTTTACCAACTAAACATGACTGTCTTTTGGGGCTTCCTTATATCTAGCAACCATGCCTACTGTATGCATAATGTCTAGCCTCAATGCTATCAAATATAAAAAACTACCAATCATAGATCTATAAAAATATTGATCTATAATGGGTGAATATTCATACTTAGTTACCTTATTCCCTATACCCATCAATGTACCAATTAGTTCACAATCCTCAAAATCAAACATTTTAAATATGTATTTGGTATATTTACTTTGAGATATGAAAATTACTTTATTTGATTGAAAATTTTGCAACCCTAAGAAAAATGACAATTCTCCAAGAATAGACATCTCATATTATTTTTGCATATTTTCAAAAAATTCTTTTATCATCTTTTCAATGTTACCTCCAAATATTATGTCATCAACATATACCACAATAATCAACTGATACTTACCTTCTATTTTGATGTAGAGATTACTATTAGCAAATCCTCTCTTGAAACCTTGATCTTGTAGGTATTTATCAAGTTTTGCATACCATGCTCTAGGAGCTTGTTTTAATCCATACAATGATTTATTTAATCTACATAAATAGCTACTATCATTTGAAAAAATAAATCTCTCAAGCTACTTAATGTAGACCTCCTCTTCTAGATTCCCATTTAGAAAGGTAGATTTCACATCCATCTAAAACACTTTGAAATTTTTAAACACTGCATATGCAAGAAATATTCTAATAGCCTCTAGCCTTTCTATTGGTGCAAAAGTTTCTTCAAAATCTATTCTCTCAATCTGAGCATATCTTTTACATACTAATCTTTCTTTATTCTTGGTCATTTCTCCACTTTCATTCAACTTACTTTTGTAAACCCATTTTGTTCCTATAACATTATGATATTTTGTTATAGGCACTAATTCTTAAGTATCATTCTTTTATATCTAATTTAATTCTTCATCCATTAACTTAACCCAATGCTTATCATGTCTAGCTTCTAAAAAAGTTCTAGGCTGAATTTTTGATAACAATGAGAAATTAGCTTGCTCAGATTCACTTACCATCATTCTTTTGGTGTGAATTCATTCATTTATGTCCCCAATGATGTCACTTTCATTATTATTTATCTGGCCATATTTGGATGGCATTTTAATGTCCTTTTTTTTCTTCTTATCTTCATCTGATTCTTCAAAATCTTCATCTTCAAGGATTTTAGGAATGTCTATTAGATCATTGATTCTTTGTGTTTCATATTCTTTTATCCTGATACTTACACTTTCAACTATATTTTTAGTTCTTTTGTTCTAATATTTATAAGTTTTAATTTTTTAATAATAAATAAGAAATATATATTTATCTACTCTAGATTCAAACTTACCAAGTTTTTTATTAGTTCTCTTTATAAAGCATCTGCTGTCAAAAACTTTGAAGTAATCAACTATAGCTAGTTTGTCTTTCTTATCACTATTGACTCTCAATAATGCTCTATTCTATATATTCAATACTATACCAACTTCCTCTCTCTAATATTTATTTGGTATCTTGGATTCATTTAGAATTGTCCTCACCATCTCTTGAACTATTATGTTTCTCCATTCAACCACTCCATTTTGCTATGGAGTTCTAGCTGCTAAATAATGTCTCTTTATTCATGGTCTTCACAATACTCAATAAACTAATCTAACATGAATTATCCTCCTCGATATGATCTTAGGCTCTTAATCTTCAATCTGATTTCATTCTCAACCAATTCTATGAAATGTTTGAAAGCTTCTAATTTTTTCTTTAAAAATATTACCCAAGTTATACATAAAAAATCATCAATAAAAACATGAAATATTTCTCACCTTGAGTACTTTGAGTTCCCATAGGTCCACACAAATCAGTGTGAACAAGATCTATCTTCTGAGTGGTCGAGTACTCTTTTATTTTGAACTACCTTCTAGCCTACTTCCCATGCTATCAAGGTTCACAAAGTGTGTTGGATGGCATTTTAATCTTTAAAAGATTTATAACTACTTGCTTCTTCATAATTTTGATAAGATTATCAAAATTTATGTGTCCCATTCTCCTGTGTCATAGCCAACTTTCTTCAATCTAACTCAAACATCTTTAACCTTTGATGTCTAATAACATATACAAATTATTACCTACTCTTTGAGCATCTACAACCACCACATCTGAATCTTTTCTCCTAATTTCACAACCTTTTGCATAAAAATTTAATGTGTGCCCTTGATCACATATTTGACTTACACTCAAAATATTTTTCTTAAGACCTTCTACATACAAAATATTTTCAGTTTTAGTTCTACCATTATCCAAACTTAGTGTACCTTTTTGGGCAATTATGGCAGTAGTATTATCTCCAAATTTCATTGTGCCACCATTGATCTTCTTCAAGTTTATGAACTTTCTCTTTTCTCCAGTCATGTGCCTCAAACATCCACTATCAATGAACCATGGATTTTATTCATTTCTTACATGCAAATCTATCTGTACTAACATAGATTTTTTGGGTTGTTTCTTCTGCCATGAATCTATCTGAACTTTCTTCTTGATGAATGGAGCCTTCAAAGTCTAGTCCTTTTTGATTGACTCAAACACCCTTCTACAATACCATGCTATGTGTCTAAAGTTATTGTAATTGTAACATATTATGACCTCTTCATTAAAACTTGATAGAGGAATAAAAGAGTTGTGGAATTTTATTGACTCTTTATGAGCTTCCTTCTTATTTCTAAAATTGTTAGCCCTTTTTTGACATTCTATTTTCTTATGACCATATCCATTACAATAAAAATAGTAACCATAAAAATAGGACCTATTTGTGTATCTCTGACCTGATTTCTTTTATAGCTTTGTTCCTTCCATCCTTCATTGTTTGAGATGTTCTCTATATTCTAAACTTATTCCCTTTTTATTTCCTCTTTTACAAGAGCTTTAACATAGCTCTTTCCTTTTTCTGTGTTAACCTTATCTATGAAATTAGTGGCCTCCTTTTTCTTTTTTTCAAATCTAATACCTATCTTATTTGATATTGATATTCAAATTTCTAATATCTTATTCAACATATTAGTGTTATTCTCAAATTTTGAATCATTAGCTACTCTATTATTGATTGGCTTATTTGTTTTCTCAAGATTTACTTTTAAATAAGTGGTTTCAATAACATACCTTTCACATTCTTTACTTAATTTTTGTAACTATGTCATTAGATATTTTTCATTCTTCTTGGCTTCCTCAAAGTGTGTTTGTAGATCTTCAATTATTTCCTTTGACTCCTTTTCATTTTTCTTGATTTGGAGCTTCAATATTTAATTTTTTTTCTCAAGAGCTCTTAACTCTTCTAAAGCACAAATGAGTTCTTATATATTCACTTTAGCTTCATCCTATTCTTATTCTTGATCATATATATATTTTTCTTGTAGAGGTAACTTCATGTATGACCATAAATAAAATCTCTTCTTCTTCTAAATAATGAAATCCACTATCTTTGGCTGAGCTAAGATCTTTAGAATACAAACTCTTCTTCTCGAACCCCTTCTTGTATTTTTCCTTTGAAATTCTTCTTGTATGTAGACTTTCCTTCTTAATTATCATCATTACCCTTATTTGGGTACTTAGTTGCAAAATTTCCAATCTTTCCACAATTAAAACATTCAAAAGGTAATTTTTCTTGATATTTATCTGTGCCCTTTTTTAACTTGCAAATAAATAGAGCTCCATTGTCATCTTTAACATCTCTAGAACTATCACTTAATTATTGAATCTTAGCCTTCTCTTTCTTTGATGTATTGAAAGTAGCTTCTCTCTTTGATAGTTTTTCTTGTTTGGTCTACATCTCATATGCCATAAGAATACCATGTAGCTCATCCATATTTAGCTTGGCTAAATTTTTCATCTCTTCAATTTTTGAATCATATCTCAATGGTAGAGAATTGAAAACTTTTTGTACCATGATTGATTCTTCTAAATTTTCTCCAAGCCCTTAAATTTGATTAACTATTTGATCAACCTAAAAAAGATAACTTGCTATATTTTCTTTCTCTTCCATATTATAGCTCTCAAACTATATTTTGAAAGTTTGAAGCTTATCTTATTGAACCTTTCCATCACCTTTGTAAATATTTTGAAGGTTTACCCAAGTTTCATGAGAAGATTTACATTACATAACTTTAACAAATTCTAATTCACATAAACCACATAAAATATAATTTAAATCTTTAGCATTATTTTCACTTTCCTTGTTTTCCATTGGAGTAATTACAAGTGTCTGTGGCTCTTCATATTCCTCTACCACTACTTGCCAAATGTCAAATCCAAGGGCCACCAAATAAGTTCTCATCCTTATGCTCCAAAAAACATAATTTATCCCATTAAACAAAGGTTCCTTATTTATATAAAAATCTTCATGTAATCTAGCCATCATGCTTTCCTTGATCTACTTTCAAGCTCTAAAACTTTTTCAAAAGGAACCTGGTCTGATACCAATTGTTAAGCATGAAATATATTGAGAGTGGGGATAAATCAGTATATTATATATCTTTTACTTAATCTAATTTCTTTTCTTTAACCACTTAATCACACATTCAAGATATTCAATAAAATTTAAATAATAACATGCACCACACAAGAGAGAGAGAGAGAGACACCAAATTTTTATGTGGAAATCCAAAGTGGGGAAAACTATAGATAACAATCTCAAGTAAATGAATGAGCACCAAATAAAATTATAAAGTTCACAAGCACCAAATTTTAGGAGCAACAACCCCTTTACCAAGCACCAACATAGCAACTATTTTTATGCACCAACCCATAAGAGCATCAAACCATTGTAAAGATTTGTGAGCACCAACCCACTAGAACATCAACCCCTCTTGTGTATAAAACACAACTATCTCTCAATGTTGTTTACTCAAAAAATTATAGAACTCTATAATATTTATTACTTTTCTCTCCTCTTTTCTTATATAAAATAATTACAAAACTATGCATTCTCATGCATATTTAAATGCTCTTCTCAAGCCTTTATTTATATATTTCTAAATGACCATTGGCATTCACCCTTTGTGAACCTCCAATACTCATAAAAAATGGCACCAAACTTGCATGACCCTTTTTATCCTTTCATTTGTAAAGTCACATGGTGACCCTTAATGAGAAAATTCATACTTTCCCCTTTTATCTTTGTCTTCATGACCTTTCAAATTCCTTAAGATGACTCTTCATGGAAAAATGCATTCCATTCCTCTTTTTTCTTTACCCCATGACTCTTTGACTTCTCCATCAGCCCTCTTTTGACTTTTATGCAATAAAAAATATATTCATCAATATTAAATAAATATAAACACATATTATCCAAGATATGAATATTAAAAATATCATTAAATGCTCTGGGGCCTTTATCACCAATGCTAGACCTTTGACATCAATGACAATATTTCCAATAGATTGAGACCTTCAATATAAAAAATATTAGCATCGAGAAGACCATATTGATGGTGATTGGTATCAAGCACATGAGCTATAATAAGTTGATCAACTATTATTTTTCCTTTGAAAGCTTTTTGAGTAACAACTCAGAGCTCAAATTTCATGATAATGACCATCCACTTCCCATTTCTATCTCTAAGAAGAAAGGATTTAGAGAAGAAGTGATGAAGGGAATCATAATGAATAATAACATAAGTGGTCTGATAAAGCATGTAATGTCAAAGCTTTTCAACTACAAAATTTATGGTGAGGTAATTATGTTCAAGTTTTGTGTAATTTTTCTCATAATTAATGAGGCCTCATCTAATATATTAGATATATTACTCTCTTTTAGTATCGTCTTGTTGAGAAAACATTACCCTAGCTGATATGTGAATGGAAAAAGTATATAATATTAAAGTTTGATCATTTGAAGGAGGATGAAGACTAGGTGGGTGAATCAAAGCTTCTCTTCCATATATTATCAAATGCTTTTTAACATGGATCCATCCATTCTAAATCATTGCCTTTCTTAAGAAGAGAATTGATGGAGTGGATATGGTAATCCATTTAAGGGTTAAATCATCTAATTACCCCAAGTTTATCAAGATAAGTGTGAATGTCTGGTATGGACTGAGAGATGGGCATGTTGAGGATAACACTAATTTTAGCTAGGTCAACATCAATGTCATGTAGAGAGATTAGGAATCCTAATAGTTTTCTATATGTGACACTAAAGACATATTTGTAAAGATTTAGTCTAACTTTGTACTTGAGAAGATAATCGAAGATGATGGTAAGATCAAAAAGATGAGTCTTTTTACTTTTAGATTTAGTAATGAGGTCATCCACATAGGTTTTTAAAATTTTGTGAATAAGATCTTGAAATAAATGAGTCATTATTCATTGATAAGTAGATATAGAATTTTTTAGGCTGAAGGGCATTTTAAAATAAATAAGTGCCCCATTCCATTATGAAAATTGTCTTATGTTGATCTTCAGGGGCAATGTGAATTTGATTATAACCTAAAAATCCATCCATAAGAGATAAAATTTCATAACCAAATGTGGAATCTATAATGACATCTATAGAAGGTAGATGGGAATTATAATTGAGATAAGCAAGATTAATATTATGGAAATCAATGCATATGCAAATGACCATTGCAACTTTTTTTTAATGGTAACTATGTGACATAAGGTGGAAACCTTAGGTGGAAATTTCCTTTACTTTTGATCCACATGTTTTGCATTGGTATAAGTGATGATATTGTGCACCAAAATGCTAGGGTTAATACCAGGCATGTCCTCATAGGTCCAAGAAAATATCTCATGATATTTATTGAAAAATAGACAAAATTGATCATGTTTAAAAGGTAAGAGTTCATAAAAAAATGTAATTGGTTGAGGGCATGATGGAGTAGCATATTCAATGTGAGTAGTTTCTTCAATAATCATAGCTTTTCCATCTTGGAAGTGGTATGGTGAATTAGGTATAAAATAAATTGAATTAGCTTTACGATCAATGTTAGTGATTAAGTTGTTGAAATAAGGGGTTTTGTTTTTTAAATTCCTAAGTTTTTGACATTACTAAGGAATTTGAGTTTCTTAGGCATGAAATAATTCAAGAATAGCTTTATCACTAGGAAAAGTGGAAAGATAACTATAATACTCAACATCTACTTCAAGGTCAAGAATTTGATTATAATGGAGATAATATTTATAATATGTATGATAGATATTGATTGCCTTGGCATCTAGTGTTATCTTAGGAGTAGGAGAAGTAGATGGAGTAGATGGGATTTGTATATGATTAGTTTCTTTGATAGGTGAAGAATAAGATGTAGTAATGGGATCTATAGGTGATAGAGAAGATGCATTAATATCCATAAGTTTATAAGGTATGATTTTTTATAACACCTAAGGAGTATTAAGAAGTGGAGAATTAACATGAGGTACATGACCTTTAGGATATAATTCATGATCTATGGAAATGGTATGAAAATTCTAATTGAAATCATGTTTTTGAGCTAAATTGTTTTGATAGTGTTGAACATCCAAGTCTCTAGATTAAGCTTGGGCCATTATGTAGTTGTCATCATAGGTTGGAGAAATTGTACATGCTTGAGATTTAGGGGGAGTTTCAAAAGGTGAAATCCCAATATTATGGAATTATTTTAGAGACATGATAAGAGAATCTTGAAATAATTTATTTACTCCAAAATCATTTCATGTGAAGGAATATTATAGTAAATAATGCTATTTTGCATTGCATAGAAGGGGAAAATAAATGATCTAATCAATGAGAGAAATAACACAACCATGAGGTAATGAATAAGGAGGAAAACACTCTGATATATAGGGAGGTAGATTTGTAGTGTTACATGTATGTTCTAATTCATTAGGTTAATCATCATCCAAATGAGAAAGAGTGACTTCTAAATTTGAATTTATGTTTATGAAATCATGTAAGGGAGAACTATTGATGGTAGGGATGGTAGGAATATGGTATTAAGATTTTGGATTAGGAATTTGAATCCTTCAAGGGTTGGGATTAGCTTCATGCTTATACCATTTGTCTTTATGAAATAATTTAATGCATTGGCTACCAAAAGAAGTGATGGACCTCACTCCATGAGTCCATGGGTGACCAAGGAGTATGTTATAAGATAGGGAAAAATTAAGTAGCATAAGTTTAGTTCAAATAGTCTTAGGTCCAATGGTTAGGGGAAGCCAAAATACAACCAAGTGGTTTTTGAATAGTTTTATCAAATCCACAATAGGTAAGGTGGGTTTGCTTGAGATGATCCTTCTTGTATCCAAGTTGTTGGATAAGCCACAAAGATGTCACATTAATACCATAGCCTTTAACAACTAGGAATTTATATATAAGGGTATTATTAATTGTTAATTTAATGAATAGTGGTAGATCATTAATGTGAAAAAGGATTTCATCATTAATCATGTCTTCTTCTAGAAATTAAATAGATGGTTTGGAAGAAGGACACATGGTTTCAATGGTATGATTGATGGTAGGTTGATGTTTAATAGAGGGTGGCTCTTCATCTATAGGATATGAATCTTCAAATTCTTATAATGTTTCCATAAAGAACTTGTGATGATAAAGGTAAGTATGAACTAACTCCATAAGTGTAATATTATAAGGCATGGAGTTAAGTTCATCAAGAAATCTCTAATGGGATTTAGAAGAAGAACCAGTGTGAGGTTTAGAAGGTAAGGCATATTTTTAAGAAATAGAAGTTGTTAGGGGTTTGAAAGAAAGAGGTAGTTCCTTAAGGGATTTTGAAGATAAATGAGTGGTGGTACTATCTTTGATAAGTTTTTCTTATAAATATGTTTTCTTAGGCTTTATGATAAGATATTTGTGAGATATCATGTGATGATAATTGACCTTACCTATGTTCACATATTGAGAATTATTATAATATTAGTCATAGTCAAAACCAATAGCACAAACATCCTTGGTATTTTATTGATTATTAGCCATGGAAAAATATTTTTGGTCATTAGAATAAGAAGCTTTGGAAGCTTGTCATTTTTGAGAAGTGGTGTTATACTCTTGATGATGAAGGTTGATCATGGATTCATGATTTAAGGAATAACCAAGCATAGAGGAGATATAAAATTTAGTAATCCCTCTAAAATATTTATGGGAATGATCAATGTTAATGTGGAACCAACATAATTAATTAGGATCATACCACTTAGGAAGATTATTAAGATAAGTAAAGGGTTTAGAGGGCAATAATCATTTCATTTGCAACATAGTTACAAGAATGTGAAAAGATTAGGGAGTATCAGCTTTGGTAAATCTTGGTTTGGTTTGAGGATTATTAACGGTGATGTCATTTGTAGATGTTTAAGAATATCATTTAAGGAATTTAGGATTAGATTTGAATTGCTTCATGAGAAAGTCTTGACATTTAGCTTTGGCAAGAGCTTTGTTAAGTGTTTGGGGAGAAAATGTTTGAACCCTATATTGAGGAGGAGTTAAAGAAACTATAAATAGTTTAAACAAATTGTTATGAATCATGTTATGACTAGATTTATGGGCTAGAGATTTCCATTGTTTAATAAAATCATGAGCTAATTTGATGGGAGATTACTTAGTATTGATGAAATGGCTAAGGAAATTTTTAGGAAGATCATTATGTTTAAACTCTTTGACAAGAGGATTGACTAAATCCTCAATTTGCCAAATGGAATGTTGGGGAAGTTGGTTGTACCATTCCAATACATCACCAGTGAAGGTTCTAAATATAATTTTAGTTGTGGTAAAAGTATTATTTTTAATCCATTCTTCATAAATTTTGAAAAAAATGAAAAATAGTCTAATAAAAGAGATAAAAGTCAACTAAGTTCATTGAGTACTGCAAGTAGGAAGGAAAAATAGTCTGTAAGAAATTATGTTGATTAGAATGATATTGTACTAAAAATACAAAAAAAAAATCAATGTACTCAAAAGAAATAAATGGAAGAAAAAAATAATCGATTGGGTCAATGAGAATGATCCAATTGAGGTACACAACATAAAACCTTCCACCAAAGTTGGCCAAATCATGTTTTTATAATACAACATATAATGATCAAAGATCAACTAGTCAACTAAAAATTAAATGCTAATTAGTCATCCTAAATGTTATTATATTATAAAGTGTTATTTTAAGTGTTATAAGGAAGTTGGTTGAAAGTAGGGAACTAGAAGGCAATCTATGGATGGTTTTAGGATGTTTAGGCTAAAAGGGATCTATGTTGGCAATGGTATTGGCTTGGTATTAGGGCCTGCCCCCTCACTTCACAATCCTACAATGATAAGGGTGTCAAGTTATTTACCAATATATACCATTAACCACATGTTCATACTTGGCCAAAAAACCAACTCAACTTCCCCCTTAGTGATTAAATCCAATTAGGTAGGCTTTGGGTAGACAAATATTTAAATGTGTTTTAAAATTATGTGATTTGGTAGTGTGTGCAAGAAAGAGAAAAATAGTGAAATTAAATGATATATTAAAAATACACCTAATTAGACTATGTGAACTATTTTAAGCATGAAAATAACTAAAATTCAAAGTGTGAAGTAATTACTAGCATATAGTTGTTAATTTCAAATTTTAAACATAGTACAAAATGAGTTTAGATGATAGTGTATGCAAACATTATAGAACATAGTTGAGAGTGTTGGTATTGTGTTGTAGAAGTAAGGGTTCTTAAGAACTAAGTCAACTAGGTCAACCTAGTCTTTCAAATATAAGATAGAATATAGAACTAGGTTGACCAAGTCAACCTAGTTTATTATATGATGGAAGTTTGAAAGACTACAAACTCTACAAAACAAAACTATAAGGAAGAATAGAATTGAAAGAGAGATAAATAAAGGAACCTTGGTGGGTTAGAGGATGATGAGAAATGTGAAATTTTTTTTGAAGTGCCATTAATGTTACTTACAATTTCTACCAACTTTTTTGACTAGGTCAACCTAGTTCTATAATTCCCTATTTATCAAATCCTATCAAGATGACTATATCAACTTGGTCCACCTAGTTTGTTATTTGGAAGTTATCTAGAATACTCTGTCAACCTATTAACCTATTTTGTTGTATAAAAGTGAATAAGAGTACTATGTCAACATATTTGATTCATTGAATTGTATGTAATGAAGACCTATATAGAAATAACATAGTCATTTTTGATGTAGCTATGTGTTAAACCTATGTAGAAAAAATAGAAAATATATCGACCCTATCGGCCTAGTATCACAAATATAGAAAAATAATAAATAAAATGATAGAAATGAAAAATGTGGAATAAAAATTGCAAGGGTTAGATTCATTTCAAGTTCACCAGAATGTTTACAGTTAGAAATTCATCAGATCTATACATTAATCCTAGCTCGAAGAAGATATATCCTACTTACACTTTTGATTAGGGATACATTAGATAATTAGTAACATGACCAATATGTGTATTTTTTAGACCCTATTAGGGGATATATTATCATAATAATGTCACAAGCGAGGGTTCTAAAGCCTCTAGTCAATCAAAACCATGTAATAACCCTAATTAAGTCCTATGTTTTCATATTCACTATACTAATAATAAGTAAAAAAAAAAGTGTAATCTAGTGCTCACCAAATATTATGGCACAAATTGGGGGTAATAAATAATAAAAGTAAACATGCATAAGATAATCCTAATTAAGCTATGTATAGGTAAAACCCTAATACATGGAGGAGTAGAGTAATATTATTCAAAAGCCAATACTTATACTACTTATATCTAATAAAGAGAGGAGAAAAGTTAGAGATACCTAGAATATGAACCCATCAGTAGACAATATCTCCCTTGGCCAAAGGTGCTTCAAAAGAGGTTGTTGTGGTTTGTAAGGATTTCTAAAAATGTCCAAAGCATCAAAGACTTCTCTACAAGACTACATTCTCCAAGTAAAAACCTTAAATTAAGATTGTTCAAGTAGAATGGTGGAAGAACATATTGTAAATAAGTATAAATAAATAACAACTCTTTATGTCTCTCTAATAATGTTGAAATGGATTTGTTTATATAGGTGGATCTAACCCTAAACCTTTTGGATGTTTTGGTCAATAGGGTCGACCCAATTGACCTAGTATTTTTATTGACAAAAACTCACTAGGTCACATGCTAGGTCAGCTAAGAGCCATCCTAAAACCTAAATGAGTTTCAAAAATAATAGTACCAGGTTGACCTAGTTAACCTATTCATGTAAACTGTCAAAAGTAGTTTTATTTTAGGAAAAAGGCTATGAAATATGGTAAAAGACTAGAGCATGCAAAAGAGCAATAATAAATTATGGAATGGTTTGAGTTGTTGGTTGGATTGGTAATAAGGGACAAAAATCCTATGAAGCACCAATGATTTTTCTAGCCTTTTCCTAGTGTACCCCTTAGGGTGTGCACTCAGAGAGATTGAGACTTCATGGGTTCTTTTAAGATAGAAAGCATCAGTAATTGATAAAATGTTGAAAATATTATGTGTATACACCTACCACTACTATTATTTCAATTGTGTCACCTTCCATTCCACCTTCCACTCCCACCATCTTCACCTATGGAAGGAAGCCTAAGTATTCTCCTACTCCTAGTGAGATCAAGTCTTCAGAAGAAATACCATCTATTGGTCTATCTAATATTAAGGAGTATCCTGAGAAAGAAAAATTAGAGGAAGTTGAGAAATAAAAATAAAGGATAAACTCAGATAGAGTTTCTTATGGAATAAGAATTAGAAATAATATCATTAGTTAATTACTTAGAGGATAAATATAAACAATATTATTCTAAGGAAACAAAATAAGTATAGCAAGAAAAGATTAAAGACACTCACCTAGATGATGAAGAGGTATAGTTGGGGAAATCAAAAACCTTGAGTTAAGGAGAGCAATAAACCATCATAGAAAAAATAAGCCAAATGATTAAAGAGGTAGTCTCTTCTATTGTTTGTTTATCTATCAATTTTAAAACCCCATTTTTAATTCTAACTTTTGTTATATCATAAGGTTTTATATTTATTCCTCCTAAGGATTCATCAATTCTTCCTCCCCAGTAAATAAAGACCTCATAAAAGAGGGTCCACTTTTAAGACTAGGTAAATGTATCTATTTTTAATCCTTAGATCCCACCCATCTCAAAAATAAATTTGGCACAAATTAGAGGACCCATTACACAGTCCTCACCAATATCCTCATCTATAATGATAGTGAGAACCCTTGGTTTAATTAGGTATATAACTAAGGTCATGCCAAGGAAAGAGCCATTTATAAGGGAGAGAATTGTCCACCAACCTCTCTTATTTCTCATTCAAATTAATAATTTAATAGTGCCTCCATTAACTACACCTCCTCCTACGAATCCTCCACCTTATTCATCACAATTCCCAACTCTAATTGAATAAACATGGGTTATCATAGTTTCCCGATTAGTGAAAGAGATGCATGGAGATAAAATTGAAATAAAAAATCTATTTGTAACTAAATTTCCCACACTTTCAAATAGGTTTGATAAGAAGAATGGGATAATTTAGAGGGTGAGGAAAAGGAATGAAATTCACCTTGGTATAGGTGAGGAAATTATTTTTTAGCAGAGAGAGAATCTTTTTCCTCTTGAAAATAAATTGAAGATGAACCAAGGGACCCTAAAAATTATATGAAGAACTTCAATGATCTCATTGATTCTACAAGGTCATCATTGAATGAAATGTACCAAAGTACTAAGGAGTCATGATAAGGTGGAAACAAATGAAAATCACCTAAGCCCCTTAGTAAATTATTAGTGATATGCAAAGTGTTAGTCAATAACTTGTATGATATTTTGTATAATATGCAGGCATTTAGAGTAGCTTCCTATCCTAACTAGGTAAATATCACCACATTGTGTTACTAGATGAAATAATTGGAAAAGAGGTTGAATTTATTGATTTTGTGTTCAAGGAATAATTATTTCAACCATTTGAATTTAATGTCTACTATGAATGTAGCATGGTGCTTAACTTATGTCATTGGTAAAAGAGACATCTCTCTCAATTCACATAATAAGATGAAGGCATTATTGGGACTCTATACCATATATGAGAGTGAGGCCTTAAATATTTTAGCATATATGATGGTCACTCAGGTGATTAATACTATTGGTGATTTGGTCAATACCTTAACTTTGAGAACTTCCTGAAATAACAAACATTCTTAAGGAGGTACAGGAATGAATCTAAAAAACCAATGAGGAGGTTCTAAGGTTGATCAGATTTGCTAAGAAAAATTTTAATAAGTATGAAGACTTAGTAGCTAGCTTTAACATCCTAGAGGAAGACCAAGGTAAGTTAAAAGATGAAGGACATAGAATTTATAAGCCTTCTTTTCTCAATTTTGATAGTAAAAACATATAATTTGAGGTAAGGAATGCATTATTGGAGAAACTTAAGGAAAAATATAAATATTTATATTCAATTTTGGTTACTCAACTAACCATAATTTTTTATACAACTCAATAATCTCCATTTTTTGGGTTTACAATAATGCAAACTCCCACATGTTTAATGTTTATTTCACCCACAATTACTCTTATGAAAACATTAGTTTCTTATTCAAATCCTCCAAACATAGGTTTCACATCAAAACCATGATTTGAAATGATTATATATGTGAATATATATTTAATTTGGATCTATAGTTCCTAATATAATTATTGTGCATACATATTTTATTTTAGCTAATGAGTTTACATTTAGACACTTCCATTGTTCATGCATCTTTTGCATAATTTTGATCCTTTGGATTTATTTTTATTCTTGTAATTTTAGTTGAAGCTTGAATATATGAGGCCTTCCCATACCAATATTATAAATACATGTAACCTCTCAATCCTAAATAGATGAGAATTTTGACTTTTCAGACTAATAAGAAATTAGAAAGAGTTCTACTTGAATTTGTCTTTATGTGCAAGTCTTGATTATTCTCTAATTATGTGGATTACTTGAGATGTTTCATTATTATAATAGATTAGTGCTTATATTTATATATGATTCATATTTTTATAATATATTAATTCATTTTACTATGTGACTAATTATAATATCTTTTCCAACCTAATCATAATCCTTCTTGAATATGTGTAATAACAGTCTAACAATGGGGAAACATTTGACTTTGCATGTTTAAGTATACTATTTTCTTTATCCTTTGACTCTTCACTATATTTTATTATTTTTGTGTTATAGTATATTTCAATAAATATTACTCTATATTCATTTTCTTACCTAAGTTCATGTGCTAGTTTTGAAGGGTTTTTCCTTAGCTATCATAGGCCTTTTATTGCCCTAATCTTCCCTACCTTTTTGTATTTTTTTGATATCCTACCCAAATTAGTTAGAATAATAATATTTAAATTCAATACAAATATATATAGGTTTATTCATAACCATTTCATTCATGGTAAACAATTTATATCGCTCACTAGTATTTCATAAATAGGTTGTTATAAAACTAAGTATCCTGCAACTCATGTGTTTGAGTGATTTACTTCAATTATCCTAAAATTTTATATGATGCCTCATAAAAGGATCTAGGGTTATGTGTAAAAAAATTAACAAAATTGATCTTTATAACCTTAAATGTCTTGTTTAAGAGTAGGTAGGGAAGATCTATTAACTTTTGGTGCAGCCGCTCCAATTATTTTGAGTTTATTTTCTCTCTTTTTTCCCAGATGAAGAGCATGGTTTAGTTGTAGGTAGTTTCATTCCATGTAGTTTATGTATGCATGGAATTCTTAAAATTGATGCACTCATTTTGTAAGGGAATTTGACCAATCTCTAAATGTTTATCTCAAAGAAACTTAGGTCCCACACTTTGGAGATAATCCCATTTTGTCTTCTAATCAACTTTGTTATTATGGGTGCATGATTTGAGAGTTAATATTAACTCATATGAGATACCTAAAAAGATGTCATAAATTCAATGGGATGTTTAAGGTGTCTCCTAGGAGATACCTTCAACATGGACATGGGTTTAATTTTCCTTCACCTTGAAGACACTAATGGGTGATAACTTGAAGGACCTTGTAATACATTCAAGGTATTTCATAAGAGATACCTTTCAAACATGCACAAGAGTGGATTTATCCTTTAAAATGTATCCTAGTATATACCTTCAAGTTACTCATGAAGATATCACAAGGCCCTTGAAGGCATATCATAGGAGATACATATCAGAATGTTGTTTTACATTCAAGGATACATTGAAGGTATCTCCTAGGATATACCTTCAACATGCACATGAGTGGAATTTTTTGAATCTAGATCAATTACTATTACAACATTTACTCCTTTTAATGAAGAAAATCTTTGTTTTATGCAAGAGAGTATATTCTATGTTTCAATTTTATTTTATCTTCATGTTTGAATGATGATAAGTTATAGGTAAGTTTAATTAACACTTTGTTGTTTTAAGTATGGTGTGTTTATGATGTGCTTATCTATTTTAATAATAGTGTGATTTTTTTCATTTCCCATTTTGTAGTGTTGATAATTTGTGCATTAATATACAAATTCTCATATGTTATTTATGTGTTTTCAATAATAGACTCTTATTAGTCATCATTATTGAGAGCTCATATTGAAGGCATACTCCTAATTCCCTTGTAATCTTCCCAATAAATGTTCTTGGAGGTATAAATTTATTGAAAATCAATCTATAATGATATAATTATGGTAGAGTCACTTGGTTTATTTACCAATGCATCGAGTTCCTTTTAGACCTGAAGTCTCTCATTCTCTGCCTTATCATTCCCTCTCTTTTGTGTTTGTTCTCTAGAACTAAAATACCCTTTACCCTTATTTTTATAAATAATAATACCAATACTCATATTCTCATAACAATATTTAACCTGTGTATAAGAAATTACATTGAAATTTTAGTGGTGATAGTGCATCTCTTGGAGACTATTCATGCAGACTCTATTTGTGAAGTAAAATACCTACAGTTGTGCCCTATGCAAATCTGTGATCAGTCCTAAAATAGAGGAAAAAATTATATAGTTTTCCCCACATTTTCCTCTTTAATAAATGCCCAATATCAAGGTTATTTCTTGAGAAGGAACATACTAGAGAGAACAATAGATAGTCACCTTGAAAATAATGTTGGGTGATAAATTGAAAGGCTTTGTAATACCTTCAAGGTATCTCATAGGTATACCTTTTAATTATGGATGAGAGTGGATTAATCCTTCAAGGTATCTCTTAGGAGATACCTTTAGGTTACCCATGAAGGTATTACAAGGCCTTTGAATAAATATCCTAATAGATACCTATTATCACCAAATATTACACCATAGAGGAGGTTGTTCAAGCCTACTCTAAAATTTGGGCAAGATTAGAATATGTCTTGGCCTATGGGATTATTATAATAGTGGTAAACCTTTAGGATTAAGGGATAGCTCCCTAAATTTATCTTTAAATTCTTATCACTTAGATTAATTATTTGCTTGTGTGAAGAGGGAAAAATTAAACATGAAAGAAAACTAATCTAATGAGGTGATATGCCACAAATACCTCCACAAGATTACCATATAGGTGCATTAAGAGACATGACATATAACACTAGCCCTAGGATCCTAAATACTCTAACATTATTACATCAAACATGAAGGTGATATGCATGAAACTACTCAAGTAAGTGAACCAAAGATCAGTTGTAGATACTAATTCTACTTGTATAATTTAAAATAGACCCATACACTCAAAAAAACTTCATGTGACTTGCTAGAGGGGAATAACTTGCATCAAACATTGAAAGATTGAGAGAAATCAAGGTTAGATGTCAATCACTTGATTTTTCATTATACATCACTTCACATACTTAGACAAGGTAGTTTATAAACTAAAAACTAGATTACATATCTATTTTAAAGATAAAGTAAAATATCAAACCAATAGGGATTCACCATACCAGTTTTGGAATTAGAATACAAGAGCCAAAATGGCTTACATTTATAGAATGTGAGAATAGAGAGAAGAAAGTGGAGCTCAAGGATCATAATGCCAATTATCAAGGCATGAAAACTAGTTATATTACATAAGGATGAAATGTAAAATATATTTATTGAAGGTCCTCATTAACAAATTTCCCTCTAAAGCATGAAACTTTCCAAAAATAGCATAGGGGTCTTCAATTATCCCCTTGGAAACAACCTTCATCATCAAGCCTCTCTTGATAGCTTAAAACCAAAATAGGGAGAGTTGACACATGTGCACTATCACGGTGGGGTTAGAAAGAGGATCAAACAATCATCAAATGTTTTCCTAATTTCTAGTATTCTTATGGTCACTTGTTCTCATTATCTACAGTCACCATCACTAGATTTATAGGTTTATATTCACATTTATCACCCAAATGATATTCAATTTCTCAATCAAATACATGGAAGGAGTGATATGACACCTATCAAGAGTCCCATTTAATTAAAATTCATGAATAAGATCTTAAAATTCCCCCTAATTATACTTCTCATCCTCTCACTTGATAGTCATTCTTCATTTTCACTATCTACCATAGACTACCTAAAGTCAATGAGTTAGCATAGATGATTGTGTCCTTTTATGAATTGAGAAATGGAAATGGAGAGCTAGCATAAGTCCCAATTAACCTCCCATAATGATACTCATCCTTTAACTCTCCTCTTCACTTTTGAAAAACATAATACCCTACAAGAAACCTTATTTTCACGTTGTCTATTTAAGTAGGGTATAAACCAAATATATGAGAAAGAACATGAGAAAGTCATATATAGGTTCAAAACCATTTTTAGACCAAACTATCCCTCCTAAATGTATCTTTACTAATTTATTTCCAATAAGGTCTTATGAAAGGGTTTTAGATTTTTTTAAGGGGTTTGGACTCTTAAGTAATGATCATACAATCTTGACATTTAACCTCCTAAAAAACTCCATGAATTTCAAAATCAGGGCCCTCCTCAAATATCCCCAACTCTTTAGGTCACCATGATATCAATCCATATAGATGTGATCTTTCTACAAACCAATGGATCTAACTCTTTTTATATCTCTCCTTGAAAGTCATCAAATAGAATGGAATGGTCATATATCCCTAGAAGTGGTGGCTAGATCTCATTAGGGCTTTAGGCCTAGTCTAGGCCTAATAGGCCTGACCTGTGTTTATGGCCTATAACCAACATTGGGTGTTTTTTTAGTACTATATTTCTTATTTTATTTTTTATAATTTATAAAAAATCTCCCCACACCCTTATTTCATTATTCCAAGACTCAACTCATTCTCTTACCAACTTCATGCCAAATCTAAAATCTAGACTGCCTAAGAATACCCTCTATCTGAGATAGAGAAAAGGGAATTTCCCTTATCTATTCATCCATTTTAAAGACATATAGAGGGATTAATTATGTATTAATGACCATCTATACCAATTATCATATTTGGATCATGTTAATATACCCTTCAAATCTTTAAAACTTTAAGATAAACTTCTCAAGTTGATGACTATGTAGGATTTTATTTATGTAGGGTTAGAATTACATGGTTCCCCTTTCCCCTGCCCTATTTATTTGGTCTAAGGATCTCATTAATCTGATGAAAACACTATTAATGTAATTTCATACATGATCAATGCCTTAATTCTTTTCCAACTTTCTCAATGTGCAGTCTCCATGATTAGGCTTAGTTGGCAGACTGTGCTAACTATAGGTGGAAAATTTAGTTAAGATAATGGGTTTCATGTCAATCAAGTGTTTCATAGTTAAACCAATGTTACATGTTTATTTCCTTTTTTGAGTAAATTGGGGTCACTCTACATATTAAAGTGTTCATATCATGCTTAGGGCTAAGCCAACCTCCAAATTGTTAATCTTCATGAATTCTTAGCTTTTAGTCAACCTCAAGGTTCCATTTTGAGAGAAAAAAGGATCATTTTATGTTTTTACCCATGTCAAATAATGGTTCTCCAATAAATTGGGTTTTTCCTTAGGTTATAAATCATCTACATTTAAATGGAGTCATTTATTTATAGGCTATGTTCTCAATTTCTAATGCCAGCACATTATATGTTGTAGACTGACTGTAGACACCTTATTTGAGAAATTTGGTGTCCTAATATTGGTGATGTCATAATCCAAGCATTAAAAATCAACATATTGGGTTGATCCTAGATGGATAGTTTCATATTTGACTCACATAAGGTCACTTTTATTGAAAGTATGCCACTATCATGTCATATTGCATTGAAAAGACTATTTAAGCTTCATGAATATTATAGATGGATGAGTGTCTATAGTTAAATATTTCATGAATTATAAACCCTCTCTAAATTACCTTATATTAACAAAACAATAAATTTTTCATGTTAAGGCATTGTTATATGGTTGGGTTATATGATGAAAGCACTCAAACTTATCTAGACCTCATGTCACCTTAAATGGAAGGATCAAAAGTATGGATAAAATTTGCTTAAAAGGAAATAAGGTAATATATCTCTCAAACAACTTTCTCAAACAAAGGGAAAGGCTTTAGGTTTATTTTCCACCTTATGACTATACTATTACCAAAATGGTATCTTCTACATTCTAAGTCATTATTTACGGTCTCACGAGGATTAAATATATTGATATCATCATCTTCACACCTATATGGATTGCACTTAGACCCCTATTAGTTTGTTTATATGTTAACATCATATCAATGACTATGTACATTAAAAAATTGGTTGTCACAACCAACCTTAAACTATTTAAAAGTTTAAAACTCCTATGTCATCCATGGGATCCTTAAAACACCTTAATAACTATTCATGTCAGACCGTCATGATTTTACAAGGCTCTTTTTCACTTGAGTATAGGTGGTTTTTGCAAAGGAAGGCTGATTATGTTAGATTTTTTACTATTCACTCCATCAAGAGATGGTTTTTTGAGAGACTTATCACTATGTAATAATGGATTATAAAGAATAAATAATCTTTATTACCATTTATTTGAATATCAACTTAGACAGATAAATTTCTATAAATGATGAAACTATCTGCAAACTAGCATAAAACTCTTGAATAGCAAACTGAGATGGATTTACTCATAAATTCACCTAAACATGCACAATCAAGGCTAGAAACCATGAAATAAAGGTGATCACTATCAGGATCCCTGCTCACTAAGAGAGCATAATTGATTACCTTTGTATAAGCAACTAAACACAAAATTTAACCAGAAGTAAAATATAACTAGAATTCAAAAACATAGCATAGAATATGAGAGACAATACACACTTGTATTCGACTCATCTAGAAGGAAATACAATAAAGATATCACACTCTTCCCACACCTCTAGGGTGTACCAGTAATTCTCCCTCAAGAGTTTTCTCTCTCAATTACAAACATAATCAACTCAATAACCGAGTTGGTGTTTCAACCAGTCAATAACAATACTGCCAGTACCACTGAGTACACACACATACTCCAAGTCTGAGTACACCATGTACTCCAAGTAGATCTCACCTGATCTTGCACACTTATAGATCAACCTAGTTTTTTACACTTGTAAACCTAGATCTTACTTACCATGTAGATCTCACCTAATCTTGCTATACTATAGATCAACCTAGCCATGCACACTTGCCAACCTAGATCTGACACACCTAGAAGAACCCTTGTCCTTACCTCACCAAGTCCTTATGATTCTCCCTTGGATAGAACCCTTCTGATTCTATAAGTTATAATATAGCACCATGAGTCTATTATATAGATCCCATGTAAAAAATAATTAGACTTATAATTACAATAATTAGAAACACAAAATCAAGACTAAAATTAGTCTTTTACATGTAAACAAACTGACTATCTAAAATAAGACCAGTTCTAGAAGCGCATGCACACACACGCTGTTGATGTCAGTGCCTATCTGACTGATGTCGACTGACCCATAACTGATGTCAGTTATTGTGAACACTGAAGATGACTGACATTGGTTGCACTATTGATGTTGGTTTCTTTATAACTTAGCAACCTCCTCCATGTTTGCATCAAGGAATCTTTTAGCTCCACAACCTAACAATCTCCCACTTGGAGATAAATAGCTACATTTGTACCTATACCTGTACATCATCTAGTTTATTTCTTGGCTTGTATCCCTCTTCAAGTTTAATCTTGAAGACCAACCACCACACATCTTATGGTGCTATGCCTATCATCTAAGTCCCCTACCACATCCAAATCTACATACCCATGTAGAGAAGTCCCTAACCCTGCATCACATGTATACCTATTATTGGTCCCTCTCAGATACCTAAGAATCCACTGAACTACTTTTCAATGCTTCTTTCCTAGATTGGCCTCAAACTCACTGACAACTCCCACTACTAGGGCAATATCAGGTCTAGTACACATGTACTTAACCTCATCATGTGAATTGGGACACTATGCTGTGAACTATCCATCCATAGGTGTGCTAACTGGTTCTACATCCTACATCTTAAACCTTGCCACTACCTTATTCACATAATCATCCTGAGATAACATCAACCTGTGATCTTTCCTATCCCTAGGAATACTCATGCCAAGGATTTTCACTCATCCTAAATCCTTCCTGGCACACCACTAAACTAATTTTACCCTTAGCTTAGAAAAACCCTACATGTGTGACCCTGCATCAAGCACATACACTACATACAGTAATAGTATAATGTCACAACCATTATCCACCCTGGTAAAATAAACACAATGGTTACAATGACATTGACTAAAGTCATGCTTTGTCATACACTTGTCAAACCTGTACCACTATTGTGGAGCTTGCACAAGACCATATGACCTGGCCTTCCATCTCACGTGTCCATTCTCTCTCTTCTTTAACCTAGGAATCTATTCATCTTTTAGTGATTTCATATCAGCTAGGAACTCTACCAAATCTCCTATTTGGTTCTCATCTAAGGAATCAAATTCCTCATTCATGCCATGCTCCCACTATTTCCTAGATTCTACATGCTCTACATCTTTAAAACTTCCTAGTTCTTGACCATCAGTGAGCAACAAGTTTAGGTAGTATAAAGAAGGTGAATAATGAATTTGAGGCTTACTTAACCTTTTAGTCCTCCTCATGGGCATTTGAGACTCCTTGACAGCTTACTGTCCACCCAAAATCCATTCTCTGGTTGACCCTGATCTACACCCGATTGATGTCAAATCCATCTAATCACTGATGCCAATTCCCTAATCGACATCAGTGTCCACCTGCCCGAAACCACTGACTTCGGTCTGCACATGACCGACATCGGTACCTACCTATTTGATGTTAGTTTTACCTGACTAACATCGGTAACTATGTTTTCTTGTGAGCGATGACTTTTTACCCGTGAGCTCACCTTGGATCAAAACCCTATCCAAACTGCTCTGCTCAGAATTATTCAGCCCCTGTGACTGATCTCTATCCATCATCTCCTCCATGAAAACCAAGGCTTTCCAGCTCTTAAGTTTGTCAAAGACATCAGACTTCCTCTTAAGAAGATGCATCTCCTTCTTATTCATGTGACCAAGCCTATAGAGCCACATCTTTGCAACAGAAGGAGAATCAATAATGCAAGTAGATAGATAAAGAGTACCTACTTTCTTACCACATGCTAATTCAAGTGCATCCACTATGAGAGTTACTGTGCATCCCTCATCACCCAAATTTCTTGAATAAATTAGACTCCTCTTCAAGACTGGGACCTGCATGACATTCTTCAACACCCATGTGTTGCTCGTCTGCAATTTCAGCCACACTTCCCCTTTGCCAACAATTTGACAAGGCACACCAACCCCTAAATAAATCTTTCCAAAGTCTCCCTAGACATAATCATGGAAAAATACTCTATTTTAGGTTGCATGGAAAGAGGCAATAGAGTCTATAATCCAAGATTCTACTTTATCCAAGGAACATACAAGAACATCCTATGCAACAATACCTGCAACATCTAATTCTTCATTTCCTTCATGCTGATCTTCTACCAACCAATAATCTTTCTTTACCTGCTCTTTCTTTCCATAATTTAGTAATTGAGAATTCTTGCTATTGAGTTCCTTCATTCTTAGTGTACTTTCTTCTCCCATTGATATACTCCCACTCAATTAGAAACCCCTGAGAGTGACTTGTAATCAACAAACACTTAACAAGCTCTAACCACCTATTATTGTACCTAACCTGGCTTTGATACCAATTTTTAGGATCCCTACTCACTAAAAGAGCACAATTGATTACCTTTGTATAAGCAACTAAACATAGAATTTAACTAGAAGTAGAATATAAATAGAATTCAGAAACATAGGACATAATATGAGAGACAATACACACTTATATTCAACTCATCCAGAAGGAAATATAATAAAGAGATCACACTCTTCCCACACCTGTAGGGCGTACCAGTAATTCTCCCTCAAGAGTTCTCTCTCTCAATTACAAACACAATCAACTCAATAACCAAGTTGGTGTTTCAACCAGTCAGTAACAATACTACCAATACCATCGAGTACACACACATACTCCAAGTCTGAGTACACCACATACTCCAAGTAGATCTCACCTGATCTTGCACACCTGTAGATCAACCTAGTTTTGCACACCTACAAACCTAGATCTTACTTACCATGTAGACCTCACCTGATCATGTTATACCATAGATCAACTTGGCCTTGCACACCTACTGACCTAGATCTTACACACTCGAAAGAACCCTTGTCCTTGCCTCACCAAGTCCTTATGATTCTCCCTTGGATAGAACCCTTTTGATTCTACAAGTTACAATATAGCACCATGAGTCTATTATATAGATCCCATGCAAAAAATAATTAGACTTCTAATTACAATAATTAGAAATGTAAACTCAAGATTAAAATTAGTCTTTTACATGCAAACAAATTATCTGTCTAAAATAAGACTAGTTTTAGAAGCACATGCAAATTCATGCACACATAGGTTGCCAACGTTGTTGCCTATCTGATCGATGTCAGTCGACCCATAACCGACATCTATTACTATGAACACTGAAGATGACCAACGTCAGTTACACTGCCAACATCGGTTTCTCTATAACTTAGAAACCTCCTCCATATTTGCATCAGTGAAGCTTTTAGCTCCACAACCTAACAATCACACTCTCTAATAATATGAGCCACACTTTATTTATGTGGATCAATCTAAATAGAAGAGGAACCTTGAGGTGATGGGAGTGAGCATGTTGAAAATATTAGTATACCTTCTAAGCAATGGTTCATAGAGAACAAGAAACCAATCCTAAAACTCTTACCATGAACTTGGAGTGGACAAAGATTATTTTCATCACTTAAAATCATTTGACCCAATTCATCTCTTATTTTTCATAATAGACTAAAACCACTAGACCATTTCTACATGCAAAGGATAATAATGGATAAATAGAAAAGTTTTTACCATTTTTAAGATTTTCAAGGATATCCAAGTGTGGAAATGAGTCTAGGGGAGCTAAAGAGACACTGTGAATCCTAGCACATGTGTCAAAATTGATGCATAGGCTATACCACAATTGAAAACTACTTAAACTACCACTAATCTTCTTTTTTTAATGTTAGTCTTGCATTTTTTCAATTATGAAATAATATATCTAACTTTGACTAACACATGAAACATTAGAACACTTATCCCTCTATGAAAACCATACAAGTCTACTAAATGGCTCAAAAAGTGGATTTAAAATAATGTATAACTAAAGATGAATATGGCAAGGCTAATGACACATTATAAATGATTTCATTAGGACCATGGAAGACATTTCAACCTCTAGGGGACCCCTATATAAGTTTATAAATATAATGGGTTGATGTAATTTGACTTGTGGTCAAATTGGCCAATAATACCTCAAAAAGTATTTTCATACATTCAAGGGGATGTTGATGGTATCTCCTAAAACATAACTTCAACATGCAAAGGAATGGAATTTTACTTCACCTTAAATGCACTAATGGGTGATAAATTTAAGGGCCTTGTAATACATTCAAGGTATCTCTTAAGAGATACCTTTTAAACATGCACAATAGTAGATTTCTTGTTCAATGTCTCTCTTAGGAGATACCTTTAAGTTACCCATAAAGGTATTACCTCATTAGGACCATGGAATACATTTCACACTCTAGGGGAACCCTATTTAATTTTTCAACTATAGGGGTTGACCTAATTTGACTTGTGGTAAAATTGGTCAACATTCTTAGTGATTTCTTAGGGGTGGAAAACTAGATATGCCAAACACTAGTATCCAAATCCTAGTAATTGGGAGATAAAGTCACCTATTTACAAATTTGACTCTCAATCACCTTTGAAACCACACCAAACAATAAAAAAAAACACATGTAAGACAGGACACTACACATGTGTTATCGATAACACTTATAGAATACACACAATAGAAATAAAGACACACCTATCCTAATATATACAAGACCTTAGTACTTTGGGTAAACAACAAATCACCATTCTTCAACCAAGGTTAAAGCTGGTTCCTCTTGCATCTATGCTTCTCCATGAAAGCAATATATCATGTGGAACATGCTTTTTAAAAAAAAATATACTCATATTAATGGTCAAATGACTTACCATCCTTATGTCTTTTATTCTCTACAAGTTTACTAATTTGAACTCTTCAGGATGTTTTATTTTTATTCCCATATGTATTTCTTGAAATTGCAAATTTCTTGACTTATATCATATTTAATTGACACTTCTCAAGATGTAGATTTAGAGTGATCAAGCCTACCTCAATTTCAATCTCTTCACTTTCATAATGCACTTGATGTATAGGATTATCAAGCTTCTTCCCTTTCTACTACAACATGTTTGTAAATGGTTCAAACTTAGGTTGATGTGTTTACTACTCTTCAATGATATGCATTTTTGCCTTAGCCTCATATGATTCCTTTATTATTGCAACCTCTTTGGCATCATCTTGATTCTCATAGACATTCTTAACAATACCTTCTCCTTCATGCTCAATAGGACACTCAACAACCTACTTATTAGGTTAATTAACAAACTCAATAGAAGATTCACAATTCTTATGAGAAGAGGTTTACTTACCCAACTACTCAAACTCTTGACTTATGACATTTAACATTTACCATAGGTCATATTCCTCCACATGGTTGACATGTTAAAGGACTCCTTCATCAAATGTAGGAAAAAAGACATTTTTCATCTCAAAATAGTTATCGATCATGATTTGAAAACTATAATCATCATATATATAGATAATTTAATTACTTCAACATCTTTTGAAAAAGAATGTTCAATGATTACCTCAAATTTCTCATATGCTCCCTCATGAATGATGTATGTGTCAAGGTTGGTTTTCTCAAAATAAGTATATGGATCATGTACATAGGTGTATTCACCATAATAGTCTAGAAATATATCAGATATTCCCTCAAGTTAATAATATGTCCCATCATTCAAAACAAACTCCTCATGATCATTGATGACATAACTGATATTAGAGATTGCTTCTACATAAGGATCAATGTGAAATTTAGCTAGTGGTTGAGATATATTGGTTACCTTTGCTCCATACCATGTCATTAAGGCCAATAATGACCAATTATATAACAAGTATCCTCCTATCTTGGATATGAAATCCCTTGAGATGTAGATAGCAAAGTGAGCAAGCAAGTCAACAACTATAATGTCTTAGAGAATAAGGAAGCTAGGATAATCATGAAGAAAAAATATAAATCCTTTGACCAGTCATAATAACTTAATAGGTGTCCCATAAATTTTAATCTCCCCTTTACTATATGGTTCATATTTTAGGCCCAACATATTAGCTACCACCTTGGGCATCACTGAAGTGTAAGCTCCACTATCAACTATGTAGTTATGAACAAGTTTTTCACCCATAATGAGAGTGAGGTAGAAGGGTGGAGGATTTTAAGATTTAGAATAAGGATCAACAAAATGTGTGGTGGAATTAGTGAGTGAAACATTACCATGACTTTATGGTTGAGGGCTAACATGAATATGAGATACTAGCTTTATCATTATTCAAGTAGTCAACAATGTTAAAAGCATAAGTACTCACCTTTTCTTGTGTCTTTGAAGGAAAATAAGTAATTTTATTTTGGGGTATTAAATCATTTAAAGTTACCCTTACAAAATTCTAATTTTAAGGATGTGAAGAAGTTATAGGGACTACCATGTTTGTAATCACACTTTACTGACTTATAAGAGGACTATTTATAGTTATATCAACACCATTAGAATCCTTTAGATCCCTTATATTATAATTATTATTAGCTAAAATTAAATATTATTAGTTTATAACATATGTATCTTTAATTAGGAAGTTAGTGAAACTCACTCCTTGAGGTTGTCATCCTTCATTTACTTGCATAAGAACTACATCTTCTACTAGTAATTGATGAGTGATTCATCCTTGAGAAAACATAGATTTCTATCCATCCTTAATTGGCATCCATGAATTGACCTTATTAAAACTCTTCTCCTTGCATGAAGTTTCTATAAACTGGTACCATAGCTCTTATGGTTGAGGTGGAAGTGTGATTGTATGCATTGGTAAGCCTATTGAAGTAAGGCTACCATTGACCTCTTCCCTATCCATATTGCCAAGGTTGGAACTTATTTCATTTTTGAGGATAGGGGTAGGGATTTTTATGAAAACCTTGATTCTAACTTACTTGTATAATCTAAGCTTCTAATAACTAAATCCTTGCATCTTTATCACTAACATCTTTTACCTTCTTAGGAGTAGCTCTAGGCTTGATGTTGGCATTTAAAACTTGGGAAACACTTAGGATATCATCAAAAGTATTTGGTATAAGAGGAATGGACACTTTTGGAGGAAACTTTATATCTTTTATTAGGCCATTATCATCTCTAATGGGAAGGTCGTATGCTTCAAGTAAGGCATATCCACCCATGGATTATAACAATATGGATATGTAAGTACCAATATCCCTTAGATATGTGGTAAACATAAAGTTAGTATATGGTCTCATGGGAGGAGGCAACCTATGCCAAATGCTTTGGAATATCTCATTGAAAATATTAATTATATGTTTAGGGTATCCTTTAATTACATTGAGTTGGTGAATGAGTGATGTGTGATTACTCTTGTCTTCAAATCTTGATGCCAACAACTCTCTAAAATCAACACAAGTGATATATCCACCAAGCAATGTTATATACCAGTCAAGTAATTTACCTCTAAGGTAAATGTTCAGGAATTTAATGGAAATATTGAGCTTAGTGACATTATTAAAACTATATAAGTGTGAGGTATCCCTTATGTGCTCACTAAGAGTGACATGACCTTCATTATTAAATGTGGGAACACTCTTTGTGGAATTAGAAGGTATGTCATCATATGTATCAAGATGGATAGGATTTTAAGTGTTAAAGGTAGGTAAGGCATGTTTCATAGCCATTTTTTTTTCAATTTATTCTTCACTCTATTGATTTTATTAGCTTAAAAAGTCCTCTTTCTCTTCAAAGGTCAAGATAGGTTAAGGATGTTGAAATTCAAGAGGAAGTTCATGTTGAAGGAGTGGGTTTATGGGATTGACACCTCTAATAGAAGATAACATAGTAAGTAACATGAAGTATTAACACAAATATATGACAAAAATATGTTAAAAAATGATATATTACCTTGAATGGAGTCATCAAATGTTGATTAGAACACCATATGCAGCTATGATGTTGTCAATACCAACATTCACCTTAACAAGTTATCTTTAAGATAATGTCCCACCAGATATGCCATAATTATTTTCATCAAATGTTTCACCATAAAATAGTTTTTTCATGCCTAATATAATATTTAGGAAACATTAAAATACCTCTAATATTATATATTTCCCATAGTAGAGGTACACCTCTTGGTTCAAGGGTTAGCTCCCTAGATTGATCCTTAAGTGCTTATTATCTATAATAATTATTTGCTTGTGTAAAAAGGGATAGAACTATACATGAAATAAATATCCTCTAAGGAGGTGATAAAACAAAATATATCCATAAATTATGATTAAATTTCATTAAGAAACATGACATACAACACTAGTCCTAGAATCTTGAATACTCTAACATTAGTATTTTAACCATGGAGGTGATATACATGAAAATACTCAAGGTAAGGGAAATAAATATAATTTTTAGATAATAAGTTTACTTTTAAACTTTAAAATATACACATATACTTGAAAACACTTCATGCAACCTGCTAGAGTGGAACAACTTATATCAAACATGGAAGGATTAAGAGAAAGCAAGGGTAGATGTCAATCACTTAAGTTTTCACTATAAATCACTTCACATAATTAGAAAACATAGTTTTTGAACTCAAAAATATATTAAATATCTATTTCAAAGGAAAATTAAAATATCAAACCATAAGGAATCACCACACTAGGTGTGGAATTAGAATACAATATTTAAAATGGCTTGCATTTATAGAATGTGAGAAGAGAGAGAAGAAAGTGGAGCTCAAGAGTCATAGTTACACATGTTAAGAAATTAAAATAAGTTATATTGTAGAAGGATGAAGTGGATAATAGAGGTATAGAAGGTCCTCATGGAAAAATGTCCCTCTAAAGCATGAAACTCTCTAAAACTATTGTAGGGGTATTCAATTATCTCTTTAAAATCTGCATTCGTCATTAGACCTCTCTTGAGTACTTGAAACTAGACTAGGGAGAGTTGAAAAATGTAAAATATCAAGGAGGAGTTACAAAAAAGATTCAATAGTCATCATATGATTTCATAAGTGATAGTCTTCTTTTGGACACTTTTTGTCATTATCTACAGTCACCATCATTAGCTTTATAGGTCTATCTTCACATTTATCACTCAAATGATCTTAAATTTATCAATAAAATCCATGTAAGGAGTGATATGACTCCTTTAAGTAGTGATATGAATCTTGTAAGGAGTCCCCTTTCCTTCTGATTCAGTAATAAAACCTTAAAATTCCCCCTAATTAGACTTATCATCCTCTCACTTGGTAGTCATTCTTCATTTTCACTATCTAGCATAGATTGCTTGAAGTGAATGAGTTAGTAGAGATGTTTGTGTGATTATCTAAAGTGAATTAGTAATATGAAGAGGAAATAGGGATTAGGAGCTCACATGTGAGGAAGGCTAGTTTGCACAAGGTCTTTGAAGATATCAAGAAAAGATTTTGAACCATATTTATATGGATCCCCTTTGGGTTTTGAGGCATATTTATATGAATTCCCTTTGTCATTTCTCATAAGTAAGACATAAAATTTTCTTATCTCATTCATGTAAATCCACCTTATTAATAAAAAGAGGAATTAGGACTTAGGATCTTACATTTGAGGAAGGCTAGTTTGCAGAAGGTCTTTGAAGATATCAATAAGATAAGTTAAACCAACAAGGTACACCTAGTTTTTGGAGTCCTCAACTAAAGATACTTTGGTCTTCTTCTCTCCATATTGGCCTTCACCTAAAACATGTCTCACAAAGTGTCCCTTGAGGTGAGGGGAAGATTGATGCGCTGACAAGTCAACCCAAGTGAAGTACTCCTTATTTTATACTCTTTTTATTTACTTTGGTGGATATATTACATTGGTTTGTTATTATCTTCCATGTTTATATTAGATTATTTTTATATGATTTGTTTCATTTATTTACACCTCTTGGTTAAAACCCTTAGATTAAATACCGCTTGATTTCTATCTAATGGCATTATCTCTTTTGATTACCCCTCTTACATCTTAGATCTTGGTAGGTCTTTGTTTGTCAATTCCTTGCAGAGATCTCCTAACAGTATTCTTGTGATCCTTAATATACACTATCCTTGTCTATAGCCCCATGATACTTTATGTAATGATGTCTTGTAAGTGTATTGGATTCAATATGGTATTCTACCTTTTCCTATATTAAATGAATATTTACATTGTTGAACATATTTTCCCTACATTCAAAGTCTAAAATAAACTCACACCTTGAAGAGCATGTGAAATAAAGAAGTATGTGCAATGAGGAGATTACTCTTACCATTAAAAACTCTTATTACATTGACATTATTTTAAATCCTTGATATCCTTATAGAGATACTCCATATTTTTCCAACAAAATTTGTTCACATGCGCTAGCTTGCCTCAGTAAGTATAATCCTTGATCTTCTTCTTCTTGCCCTTTTGACCTCACTTATAATCACCCTAATGAGATCAACTCTTGTTCTCATCTTCATCTCTATCTTGTTCCACCTTGGAATTATATTTTCACTTTTATTTAATCCAATGATTTTATTTCCTCAAATCAATAGCACCCATTTTTATGGGTTTCTCATGTTTAACAATCAGTCGAGAACAAATACTTGTAAAAGATATGCTCTGGCCTTTATCCATCATCACAACTTTGTATGAGAATAATGTGTAGAAAGAAACACATATGTGAATGATTCAAGTTGTCTAAAATGATCTCAATGATTTCACCATCCTTCTTGTACTCCTTGCCACTCTCTCCTAAATGTATCTTTACTCATTTATTTCTAATTGGGTCTCAAGAAAGAGTTTTGTTGGGGTTTAGGGGGTTCAGACTCTTAAAGATTGTTAATACAAACCTGATGTCCAACCTCCTATAAAATTACATGAATTTTAAACCCAATACCCTCCTCAAATGTCTGAAACTCCTTAAGTCACCTTGCTATGAATCCATATAGGTGTGAGTTTTCAAAGATGGTCTATCGAGCTTATCCTTTATATTATATGCACCCTAGACTGAGTTTAAGCCAAAAATGACCCCCTATGTGATATATATAGAAACCAATGGATTTTATATCACTCCTTCAAATTCAAAAAATAGGCTATAATAGGCATAATTCCCTAGAATTGGTGGCTATACCTCATTAGGGTTGTTGACCTAGTTTAGGCCTAATAGGCCTGATTTGTGTTTATGGCCTATAACCAACTATGAGTGTTTTTTTATTACTTTAGTTCCTTATTTTAATTTTTTCATACCTAAAAAAAACCTAAGCCCTTATTTAATTATTATAAGATGCATAACTCATTCTATTACCACCTTTATGCCAAATTTGTAGTCTAGACTTCCTATGAGTTCCCTTTGTTTAAGATAAAATAGAGGGCATATCCCCTCTCTAATCATCCATTTTAAAGTCATGGATGGATTAATTAGGTCCTATTTACCATCTATACCAATTTTCATAGTTATATCACACCAATAGACCCTTCAACTCTTCAAAATGTCAAGATAGACTTCTCAAGTTGATGATTGTACAAGGTTTTATATATATAGGTTGGACTTATTTGGTTCACATTTCCCCAAAAATATTTATTTTGTTTGAGGATTTAACTAAGATAATTAAAAAATTATGAAGGTTATTTCAAACATGATCAATTCCCTGCTTCTTTTCCAACTTTCTCAATGTACACTCTCTATGACTAGGCTTAGTTGGTAGATGTGCTTACTATAATTGGTAGTCTCAATTAAGATTATGGGTTTATTCTAGGTTTAATGTTTCATATTTAACCCTATTTTAAATATTTATTCCCTTATTGGATTTCATTTGGGTTACTCTACACTTTAAAGTGTTCATACATTCCTTGGCCCAAGCCAACCTCTAAACTATTAATCTCTATGAACTGTCAGCTTACAATCAACTTGTACATGCCCTTTTAAAAAATAAAAAGGGACCCATATATGTGTTTACCTATGTCAAATCATGGTTTTATAATATATTTGGTTGATCCTTAGGTAATATATCATCTCCATTCAAATGGAGTCATTTTTTTCAAGCTATGCTCTCAATTTCCAATGCCAACACACTATATGTTGCAGATCGACTATAGACACCTTATTTGAGAAACATGGGGTCCTCCTATAGGAGATGAAATATATAAAGAATTTAAAATAAACCTCTTTGGTTTATCTTACAGGGATAATATCATATTTTACTAACATAATTTCACTTGTCTTGAAATTATGCCACTATCATGTCATAGTGCATTGAAAAATATGTTTAAGCTTCAAGAATATTGTAGATAGTTGAGTGTCTATAGTGAAATAGTGCATGATTTCAAAAACCTCTCTACATTACTTTATCTTGACCAAACAACAAATTAATCATGTCAAGGAATTATTATATGTTTTGGTTATATGATGGAAGTACTTAGACTTGTTTAGACCTCATGTCAGTTTACCATGGAAGGATCAAAAGTATGGACAAAATGTGATTCATAGACATTAAGGTAATATATCTCTCAAGAAAATTTATCAAACTATGGGAAAGGCTTTAGGTTTGTTTTCCACCTTATGACTAAACTTTACCACAATGTTCTCATCTACATTCTATGTCTTAATTGAAGGTCTCAAGAGGCTTTAATATCTTTATCTCATCATCTTCATGCCTATGTATATTACACTCAGACCCCTATTAGTCTACCTGTATGTGAACATCATATCATTGACTATGTACATTAAAAAAATGGATGTCATAACCAACCTTAAGCTATTTAAAAAGTTTAAACCTACTATATCATCCTTGGGATCCTCCCAACACCTTGATAACTATTCATGTCTGACCACCATGATTGTGCAAGGCTCCTTTTCACCTCACTATAGGTAGCTTTTACAAAGGAAGGTTGACTATGTTAGATTTATGACTATTCACTCCATCAAGATATGGTTTTGATACCTAACCTCCTTGGTAGAGACTAATCACTATACAATAATGGATTGGAAATAATAAATCATCTTGTATTACCATTTATTTGAATATCAACATAAGGAGATAAGCTCAAACAACTAACGAAATTATTTGTAAACTAGCATGAAACTCTCAACTAGCAAATTGAGATAGGTTTGCTCATCAATTCACCTCCACATGTGCAATCAAGGCTAGAAACCATGATATAAGTGTGATCACACTCTCTAAGAATATGATCCAAACTTTATTTGTATGTATGAATCCAAATAGAAGAGAAACCTTAAGGTTATGAGAATGATCATGCAAAAAATAGTAGAAAACCTTCTAAGCAATGGTTCATAGAGTAAAAGCAATGAGTCCCAGAACTCTTTCCATTAATTTGGAGTGGAAAAATATTATTTTAATCTCTCAAAATCATTTAACCCAATTCATCTTCTATTTCCCATACTAAACTAAAATAGGCTGACCATTTTTATATTCAAAAGAGAATGATGGAGAAACAAAATGGTTTTTTTTCCATTTTTAAGATTTTCAAGGCTGAACAAGTGTGAAAATGAGTTTAGGGGAGCTAAATATCCTCTATGAAGCATCCCACATGTTCCAAATCTACAATATAGGCTATATCACAACTGAAAACTCCTTAAACTACCATTGATATTCTTGTTCTAATGTTACTCTTGCATTTTATCAGTTATGAAATAATATCTCTAACTTCCTTTGACGCATGGAAAGTTTAATTACACTTTAAAACACTTATATCTCTATTAAAACTATACAATCCTACTAAATGGCCCAAAAAGTGGCTTGAGAATAATATAAAACTAAAGATGAATATGAAAAAGCTAATGACACATTATAAATGACCTCATTAGTACCATGGAAGACATCTCACAATCTAGGGGACCCCTATATAAAACTATAACTATATTGGGTTGACATAATTTGACTTGTGGTCAAATTGGTCAACAATACCTTGAAGGGTGTTGTCATACATTCAAGAGGATGTTGGTAATATCTCCTTAGAGATAGCTTCAACATGTAAAACAATGAAATATTCCTTCACCTTAAATGCACTAATGGGTGATAAATTGAAGGACCTTGTAATAAATTCAAGGTATCTATGAGGAGATACCTTATAAACATTCATAAGAATGGATTTATTATTTAATGTATCTCCTAGGATAAACCTTCAAGTTACCCACAAAGTTATTACAAGGCCCTTAAAGGCATATCCTCATAAATACCTCAAATGACCCTATCATATATTCAAGGGGAAATTGAAGGTATCTCCTTGGAGATAACTTAAACATGCACATGAGTTGAATTTTACTTCACCTTGAAAGCATTGATAGGTGATAACTTTAAAGTCTTTGTAATACTAGATAGGTATATCCTAAAATATACCTTTCAAACATGCATGAGACTGGATTTATCCTTTAAGGTGTCTCCTAGGAGATACCTTCAAGCTAACCATGAAGGCATTAAAATTACCTTAAATTCATCTCATAGGTGATAAATCAAAGGGAATTATCATACATTTAAGACTAAATTAAAAGTATCTCCTAAGAGATACCTTTAACATGCACACGAGTGGAATTTTACTTCACCTTGAAGGCACTACTAGGTGATAAATTGAAATGACTTGTAATAAATTCAAGTGTAACTTCAAGGTATCTCCTAGGAGATAACTTGAGTGGTCTTTTAAAATTTTAATTTGTGATTCATTGATTGGACTAACTGTATTGATGATGAATTTGAGTGTTTGTGACATTAGTGTGTTGGTGAACAATATAACTGAGTTATAGTCAAATGTTGACCAAGCTTGGGAATGCAACATTACATAAAATCCCTGGTGTTATGGTTATGAGAATTTTACAACCTTTCATTATCATATTATTATTTTGTTGATATAAACTAGGTAGGATTCCATGCTTTCTTATAAATTGAGGATCAACCTTGACATGTTTTAAAAGTTAGCATAAACACTATGGTATTGTGTGATAATTTACATAGTGGTATCTCTTGCTATAATGATTTTTATAAAATCATTATACATAATCGCATCTTATTTCTTAATTTTGTTAGAGAACCACCATATTAATTATTGACATCCTTAAAAAATTACACAAGACTTTAAGTATAATACTATATCATTTTATTTAATGTTGAAACTAAGTTATTGATAAATAGAAATAGTAAAGAGATAGAGCTAAAATGAAAGGATTAATAGTTTTTTTAGAAGCTAAATCTATTCATAAATTACAATTTGATAAAATTTTGAATATTATCAATAATATGAAAGGTTTGGCATCAAAAGATATTTGCTATTTGAAATGGATGAATGTGACTGGCTAATCCATATCAACTGATTCCATTACTATTTTAATCAATGGGTCTGATCAAGGGACTTTATGCACTCAATTTCATTAAGATCTGAAATTAAATGTTGATTCACTCAACACAATATGATTATTTATTTATGTAACCTAGTAAACATGGTCAACATGCCTTCAAATATATGGATATGCCAAAAAATAAAATAATTATTTTAAACAACTCTGACCTTAACAACATTAAATATGAAAAAATTATGGCTTGAGTTTACTATATACTAGTTTACTATCCTATAAAATATATTTATATATAAATCATTTAATTTCATCAAAATCATAGATTAAATGGATACATAAATTCCTAAATTATAGTTATCAATGTAAGCCTTGGTTATCAATTGGCTGATGTAATAGATGATGTGTTGAGCGAGATTATTATATTGGGATAATATAGGTTTTAAAAAAGTAGGGGATTTAACTTAGTTATAAGTTGAGATTGTATTATCTCTTAGGATCAACTAGATAAAACTAGTTTTATTGGCCCTTTCCATTATAGTCTTTATAAATTTGAAAAAGAAACTACCAATCACCTACTTTATTATTTCCCATTTGCTTCTTGGTGTTGGGCATGCTTGTGATGTAAAGATGAATGGTATTGGGCTTGTCCCTCCTCATGATTCAATGCATTTTCCTCTTGGCCAATTGGGGATTGTGAAATTCACCTTTTTAGACTTTAGAGAGTTGGTTCAACTATTTTGGTGTGGACAATTTGGAAGGAGAGAAATAGTGCATTTTTAAAGGTAAAGAGAGATATCTTGCTTCAATTTTAAAAGAGGAAGAGGTTGTTATATCAGAGTTAATTTAATATTATATTAAATGTAAAAATGGTTATCTTTCGATGTGGGATATGATAATGTGTGACAAATAGAGTCTCATTGTTTAACCACCCATTAATCGGTCAATAGTAAATTCAAGTAAAAGTACAGTAAAGGATAAATATTCTTGGCTATCCCTTACTTTGAGGTGGGTTAAAATTAATTTTGACAGAGCCTCAAGAGGTAATCCAAATGATTCTAGATCAAGTTGTATAATAAGGTATTGTAGTGTCTATATCATCAAATTTGTCTCCAGGAAGTTCTCATATGACATGAATAATGAAGATGAAGCACAAGATATTCTAATAGGGATTAAGTTGGTGATGCATTGAAAAATTGAGTAGCTTCTGATTAGAGGAGATTCTCAAATCTTGATTTATTCTCTAAAAAATACATTTGTAGAATCTTAGAAATTGGATAATATTTTGGTTAATGCCTAGGAAATTTGAGATAGCCTTTTATTTTCATATTACAAACATTGAGTTAGGGAAGCTAATTCAGTTGCAGACTTCTTACCAAATTATGGTATATATCTAAGAGGAAATTCAAATGGATAATCAATGTTCATTATGGAAATATTTTGGTGGGATATCATCCATAAAATTTGGTCGTTAATCTTCATCATTATTCCCTATATGATCATCTCTTATGGCATTAATTGGTCTTAAAAATATCTCATTGGCTCGTGGGAAGGGTCATTCTAAAATCATGGCCTTACTCATGTAATTAGTTTGAAGTTTGTCTTATTTAATAAGGCAGTCCATGGTGTTAGCTCGACATAGCTACAAACACATGATCTATTCTTGGATAGTCTACCATGTGTGTTTTTCATGTCCTAGTTGGTGATTAATCAAGATATATCACAATGTTACTTTGGAGCTAAGGGTCCTTGTGGTTGCAGGTGGTAGTTTAGTTAGGGACATGGCCTTCAAAGGGGGTATTTGTAGGGTAAGGATAAATAAAATCTTTTGGGCCTTGATAAAGGAGATATTTTATGTTATTCTTGGTATTTTAGGGTAAGATTATCTTCTTAATATCCTCTTCAATAGGGTAAACTTGATGACGGCAATAATGTTTACTAATAATGTCCTAGTTATTTTTCCTAATAGGGTAGTGTTAGTTACAACTATTTAGCTCTCCATGGCTCTAGACCATCATCAGGGATTGATTTAGGATGTCAACATGGTGGAATCTTGTCCCTTTCTTAATTTCCCTTTTTCTAGTTCAAATAGATTTGGATTGGTGTCATTATAAACATTTAGAGCTCTTGAATCAATTTTTTTTGCCCTCACAAGGTCTACAAAAGAAATTTAGAACAAGGTTTGTGATTTTACATCTTCATAAGTGCATCTTATGTCTTTCCCTCCCATGGATTTGATCAAGAGACCAATTCTTGAGCTAGAGTTGTGAATGTTAGATTATTCAATGATTAATTCACCATAGAAATATTATTATTTAATTTGTTTTATTTATTGTACGCATGTGTTTATTTTAGGATCTTTGTTAATGCACCATCCTATTTATTAGGAGGTTGTTTGAGCTATCTTCATGGATATTTAAAATATCTTTGTAATAATTTTTCTTTAGTTGAATAAGATTATTATTTTGGAACTCATACAATTGGTTTTGGAGAAGTAAGAAATAGATTTGGATTTAGGAAGAGCCAATAGAGGAGGATCCCTAAAGCACTCTCTCTCTTGATTCAAGATAAAAAATTTCTCTAACCTTGGGAGGAGCCTATGCACTCTCAAATTATTTTTCATTACATTACCAGAAGCTACTAATATATCCCATTTTTGAGGACTGTAGATTGGTTTTAAGATTACAAAGAAATCTAATGCTCCCTTTCATAACTTGGCAATTTATCTTGGAAAGAAAATAACATTCAAGATAATAAAATTAGGTCTGTTACTAAAGTGTGAAGGTTGGCATTCAAATGGTTTACCATGAGCATCCAAATTGGTTTGAATATTAATCTATCTAAAGAGGATATTTGAAGCATGAGGTTGGTTTCACTATTATTTAATTAATTTTTAAATCTTTACACTTGTTTGAGGTGCCAAAACCACCTATTAAATCCTAAAACTACCCTTCAACAATATACTTTATTATACATTTTTTTGAAAACCACCTTTTCTCTAAACCCATGGTATTACTAAATGGGCTTAGTTTTACTCATGAAATGTAGTTTTTAAGTCTTTAAATAGAAGTTTTATCTTTTATATGTTTGTATTAACACATAGAGGAGTTCATAAGAATTCACTTTAGAAAAGTGGAGGTGGGAGGTTCAAATCCCCTAAAAAAAAAAATTAGCAATCCCTCTAAATTTGGCACTTCCACCAGTTTTAGTTATAACTAGCTAAATTTACCTAGAAATGTACTAAAACAAAAAAGGTGGGGTGGGGGGGGGGGAGGTGGGGAAGGCAAAGTTAAAAAAAATTCCAAAAAAGTGGCTAAAGAGACCAAAATGAGAAAAAAAACAAACAAGTGTTTTTTCAATTTTTAAAAAGCATTGTAATTTTTTATTTTGAAAACTATTGTAATTATTTTACATATTTTCACAAAATTATGAGTTTTCAAACTCAATCATAGTGTCTGGTACAAGTGGTGCCTTTGACTCACATTTATAGGTAAATCCATTAAGATTGAGTTACTACATCCATAGTTTAACATCACTTTAAAAATGATGTCTGGGCATCATCCCTTAAAATAATTGGGGAGAAATAAGGGCACATGCACTCATTTCCATCCCTTCATCTACCTTTTCATTTCAATCAAAGGGCATAAATCTTGACTAGTGGTATTTCCAATTATATAGCGAGGTTACACGTGCATATACCAAAATCCATCTAAGTAAGTGCTAGTGATTGGATGAATCCTTTTTAGTACTATCTAAGTACCATGTACTAGACTCTTTCATGTATATTTATGTTTTTTTTGCATACCACCATGTATACAAAAAGGGTGAACGTCTTCCACATACTGATGGGTATAAAGGAAGGGTGCATATAAAGAAAGGTATTTTATAATAGACTAATGGTATATAGAAAGGGAGACCTTAATACTTGGAGTGATAAGGAACCAATCCATGACCTTGGGCCAAATTCTACATAATGGCCAAAAATGGGTCAAAATTATTTCTACTAGACTCACAGCTTATTTATGGTGATAACTATGTCACTTAGAAAACTAAAATCAAGACACATTTGGAATTTGAATACATATATCCTATTATTAATGGTACTCTTACTTGACATGCCAATGATGTTGATCATTAGAATATGTTTGATAAATTCAATCAAAAGGTAAAGTTGATAATCATGTTTGGAGTATCATATGAGGTATAACCTCATATCTGTGAGGCCAAAACAACAAAAAATGATTTGGATAAGCTCCAAATAGTCTATGAGGCCAAAAATGAAGAAGACATTATTCATTTATAGAGTCAACTTCATTCACTCAAATTGAAGTCTAGTGAAAAATTAGAAGCTTTTCTTTATCATGTTATAACCCTGAGGGCCTATCTCAAAGCATTGGGGAAAAAATTATCAGATGCATCTCTTGTACCTATTGTTCGGAGAGCACTACCACCCTCATATAACATATTTATGACTAATTTGATAGTCATAGAATAGAAACCATCTTTTGACAAGTTGGTAAATATGTTACAATAGGAAGAGTCTGTGCATACAAAAGAAGAAGAATTAGATGAACATGTTCTTGCCTCTAATCAACAAAAAGGAAAGAAGTATATCAAGTCTTCTAAACTAAAGAAAAGTCAATAAAATCATTCATAGGGGGATAAAAATTATAAAGTTTGCCTTATATGTGGAAAAATAGGCCATTAGCTAAAGAATTATTGGTATAACTCATTTACACAAAGCTTTTTAAGTAACAAGAAGCCTAGTCACCAACAATAATGTCATCCACATAAAGGACAAGCACAAAATAAAGGGAATTAGAAGAATAAATGCAATCAATAAGAAAACATTGTTGAATAGGAAGACACCCAATCTAATGAGGACTTCCTATATGTTACATAGTCTCATGATGAATCAACATCACAAAGTTCTATTTGGTACATCAACTTAGGTGCAACTTGATATATAATTGGAAGACAAGATTGGTTCTATAGCATGAATGAGAATTCCCCAAAAAATCATGTCTCAAATCTTACCAAGTTTAATGAATTGGTAATATTTCCATACCACTTAGATGACATGATTGTAAAATCTCAAATTTCTTATATGTCCCAAGACTCATAAAAATATTTCTATCATTCAATCAACTACTTGACCACAACCTCAAGGTCAATTTTGATTGTAAAATTGGAAAAAATATGTGTTTAGTCAAAGATAATTCAAATCACTTAATTATTATTGCACAAGCCTCAAGAGTTAGAAAAATGTTCCAACTTGACTTTGTTCAATCAAACAATCAAGAACTTGTAGCATAGGATTCAAACTCAGCCATTCTATGGCATCGTAGATATGGTCATGCTAGTTTTTGATACCTCAAATCACTTATCATTCAAAACATGGTTTTTGGACTTCTTCAATTGAAGAAAAATATAGATCTTTGCATTAGTTATCTAGCATAGACACAACATCAAACATCTTTGGGTCAAAGTTCTTCAAGAGCATCTGATAATCTTGATCTAGAGCATAATGATCTTTGTAGTGTTATGATATCTATTCATTATGGGATTCATTATATCATGTTATTTATTAATGACTACTAATTCAATATGTGGGTTTACTATCTAAAGACCAAAAACCAATCTTACAATACTTTCAAAGAGTTACAAGCCATAGTTGAAACTAAAATTAGTTAAAAAATCAAGGCTCTACACTTAGTTTAAAGGGGAGAATTAACTAATAATTTTTTTTTCTTATTTGAATGAACATGGCATTCATCGATAAATGACTCCATAATAGAATGGTGTTGTAGAATGGTAAAACTACACTATCATGGAAATGGTGCATAAGATAAATAAAGATTCAGGTTTGGTATGGACATATTGGGAAAAAGTAGTGAAAACAATAGTTTATTTTTTGAATAGGTCACCCACTACTGCTCTTCATAATATAACTCCACATGAAGCCTAGACAAGGCATAAACCTTCCATTTCTCATCTACAAATTTTTGGATGTAAGGCTTATATGCATGTTCCTAAAAATAAGATAATGAAACTAGATAATAGATCCATGCCTTATATATTCTTTGGGTATAGCAAAGATTCCTTATCCTACATAATAATGGATCTCAAAATAAATAAGATCTCCATTAGTAAGGATGTAGAGTTTGATGAGAAAATTAAAACTAGTTTGCCTTCCAAAAACTCACATGATTTAGTAATCAAAACTCTAGATAATTCAAAAGGTCATAACCACATTGAAGGTGATAATAATGATGAGGATGATTAGTTAGTTAATATATATCAACTCACAAGAACAATGCAATGTATGCCTAAATGGTATAGAATTACATTAAGAGATGCTAAGCTAGATAGAGTTCTAGACACATTGAATATTGGTCTAAGGACTCATATCATGACTTAAAATGAGGTTAATTTGGCCCTAATGAGCATAGTTTTAGAATTAGTAGATCCTTGATAGTTTAGGAATCACTAGAGTCTAAACATTAGAAGGATGCCATGGATATAGAATATCAATCACTGATGAAACATAAAACATGGTAACTTGAATATCTTCCACCAGGGAGGAAGCCAATCAGTTATAAATGGGTCTAAAAAATAAAATACAAAGTAGATGGTAGTATTGACAAGCACAAGGCACAAATCATAGCAAATGGTTATGCACAAAAGGAAGGCATAAATTATGAGGAGATATTTGCTCCTATGACCAAGATCAAAACAATAAGAATGATATTTGCTCTAGCTACACAATTTGGATGGAAGATCCACCAAATGGATGTAAAAAGTGCCTTTCTCAATGGATATCTACAAGAAGTTTACATGACATAACCAAAAGGTTTTTTCTCACCTGGTAATGAAGGAAAAGTGTCTAAACTCGTAGAATATTTTTTTGGTCTCAAAAAGGCTCCTCAATCCTGGTACATAAAGATTGATGAACATCTCATCCAACATAGATTCCATAGATGTCCCTAAGATCCAAATCTCTACCTAAAACAACAAGGGGGAGAGATTTTAATTGTTTTAGTATATGTCAATGATTTAGTTTTCACTAGCAGTTTAATGGAGATGATATATGTAACCAAGAAAGATCTTAAGCAATCATTTGACATGATAGATCTCAAGCTTTTACACTATTATCTTAAATTAGAAGTATGCCAAAAGGAACACCACATCTTTATGTCCTAGATGAAATATGCCAAGATAATGCTTGAGAAATTTAGGATGATGAACAATAATCCAATTACTACACCTATGGAGACAAGGCTTTAGTGGTCTTGTACATATCCATAACCACAAGTAAATATAGCTCTCTATTGATAGTTGCTTGGATGTCTTATTTATTTAATATATACTAGGCTATACATCAACTATGTATTTAGCTATATTTAAATGCAAGAGCCAAAGATGTCTCACTAGAAAATAGCAAAGCAAATACTAAGATATAACAAGGGTATAATGGACTTGGGCCTAAAATATAAGAAGAATGAAAATTTCTTCTTGACAAGATATTTAGACTCAAATCATGCAAGAAATATTGATGATAAAAAATCCACTTCTGAATATGTTCTCTTTTTAGGATCTAGTCCTATATCCCAACGAAACAAGAAACAAAACTTTGTTTCTCAATCTTCCAATGAAGTAAAACATCGTGTTGCAGGAGGAGTTGTCTATGAAGTGATATGGTTACATCACATACTAAAAGGATTGGGAGTACAAAAAATGACACCTACCATCTTGTACTATGATAATGAGGGTGTTCTCAAACTTGTTCACAATCTAGTCTTTCATGAATGAACAAAATACATTGAGGTGCAGGTTCATTTCATTCATGAATATATACAACAACACAATATCCAACTCCAATATTAATCAATATAAGAACAACATGAATATGTCTTCACCAAATCACTTTCATGTGATAAATTTGAGGCATTTAGAGAATTTATCTCCTATTCACTTCAAGCTATGTTGAATTAAGGGGGAGAATGTTAGGTTATTCAATGATTAATTCACCATAGGAATATTATTATTTTATTTGTGTGTTTATTTTGGGTTCTTGTTAATGCATTATCATATTTTTTTGGATGTTGTTTGATATATCTTCATGGCTATTTAATATCTCCTTATAATAATTTTTATTTATTTTAATAATATTATTATTTTTGAGCTCTTATAGTGGAAGGGTGTCAATAAAAATAGGAAGTGGGTGGAGGTTGTTAATTTTTAACTAAGCTAGTGGTTTGAGGTAAGGGAGCAAAGCCTACTTGTATGGTTAGGAAATTGAGTGTAAAATTAACTTTGAAACCACACTAAATAGTACACACACACACACACACACACACACACACACACACACACACACACACACACACACACACACACACACACACACACACACACACAAAAGATAAGACACAACACATGTGTTATCAAGAACACTTATGGAACACACACAAAATAGAAGTAAAGACACTCCTATCCTAATATATACAATACCTAAGTACTTGACATAAAGAATAACTCACCATGCTTTAACTAGGGTCAAATATGGTTCTTATTAGGTCTATATTTCTACATGAAAGAAATCTATCATATGGAACATGCTTTTAAACAAACATTTACTCATATTAATGGTCAAATGACTTACCAACCTTATGTTTTATATTATCTGTAAGTGTACTAATTTGAGATCTTAAGGATGTTCTATATTTCTTCCCAAATATCTTGCTTGAAAATAAAAACTTATTGACTTCTACCATATATAATTGGCACTTCTAAAGATGTATATTAAGATTGATCAAGACTACCTCAACTTCACTCTCTTCACTACCATAATGCACTTGATGTATAAGATCATCAAGATTCTTCCCTTTTTGCTCCAACATGTCTGAAATTGGTTCAAAATTAGGCTGAGTTGTTAGCTTCTCTTTAATGATATAAATTTCTACCTTAGCCTCAAATGACTCATCTATGATTGCAACATATCTAACATCATCTTGATTTTTATCTTAATTATTAACAATACCTTCTCTTTCATGCTCAATAGGACACTCAACAACCTGCTCGTTAGGTTAATTAAGAAAATTACTAGAAGACTCACACTTATTAAGAGAAGAGGTTGACTTACCCAACTACTCAAACTCTTGACTTATGGCATTGAACCTTTAACATAGGTCATATTCCTACTCATAGTTGACATGTTCAAGGACTCCTTCATCAAATGAAGGCAAAAAGGCATTGTTCTTCTCACCATAGTGATCTATCATGTTTTGAAAACTATCATCATCATAAAAATGGATAAGGTAATTACCTTCATCAGATTTTGAAAAATAATGTTCAATTCTTACCTCAAATTTATCATATGCTCCCTCATGGATGATGTATGTGCCAAGGTTATTTTTCTCAAAGTAAGTATATGGATTATGCACATAGGTGTTTGCACCATACTCATAGAGAAATAGATTAAATATTCTCTCAAGATAATAATATGTCCCATCATCCACAATAGGCTCCTCATGATCATTGATGACATAATTGAGATTGGAGCTTGCTTCTACATAGAGATTAATGTGAAATTTAGCTAGTGGTTGAGTCCTAATAGTTACCTTTTCTCCACACCTTAAATAAAAGGATAATAAGGAAAAACCATCTTAGAGGTAGCCTCCTATCTTGGTTTTTAAATCCCTTGAGAGTAGATAACAAAGTGAGTAGGCAAGTCAACAACTACAATGTCTTGGATAATAGGGAAGCTAGGTCAATAATGAAGAAAAACTCTCAATCCTTTGACTAGTCCTACTAACATAGTAGGTGTTCCATCAATTTGAATCACCCCTTTACTATATGGTTCATATTTTAGGCATAACTTATGATCTACAACATTGGGGATCATTGAAGTGCTGTCTCTACTATCAATTATGTATTTGTGAATAATTTTGTCCCCCATAATGAGAGTGAGGTAGAAGGGTGGAGGATTATTATATTTAGAAGAAGGATAAACAATAATTAGTGAGTGAAACACTACCATGACTTGATTGTTGAGGGATAACATGAATTTGAGATAGAGTTTTTTAAAGGAGTTCCTTTTGATCGAGTATGCAAAGGATATCCCAAGGAGAAGTACTACCTTTAGCATTCTTCAAGGAGTCAAAAATTGTTCAAAGCATAACTAATCACCTTTTCTTGTGTCTTTTAAGGTAAATAAGTTATTATATTTTGGGGTATTTAAGCATTTGAAGTTTCCCTTAAAACATTATAATTTGAAGTATGTGAAGAATTTATAAGGACTACCATGCTTGGAGTCACACTTTGATACCTTATAGGAGGAATATTTATAATTATATCAACACCATTAGCATTACTTAGATCCCTTATCTTAGATTTAGTACTATATTCAATTGAATTTTCTTGGTTGAGAACAAATGTATCTTCAACTAGGAAGTTAGTGAAACTCACTACTTGAGGCTACCATCCTTCATTTGCTTGTATGAGAACTTCATCTTCTACTGATAGTTGAGGATTGATTCATCTTTGAGTAAAAAAAAAATTATCTCCACCTTAATTGGCATCCATGAATTAACATTATTGTCACTCTTTTCCTTGTACCAACTTGCTATGAACTAGTACGATTCCTCTTATGGTTGAGGTGGAAGTGTGATCATATGCATTGGTAGGCCTATTGAAGTTAGGCTACCCTTAACGTCTTCCTTTCCCATATTTACAAGGTGGGAACCTATGTCATTATTAAGGATATGGGTATGGTTTTAAATGAATACCTTGATGTAAACTTGCTTGTCTAAGCTAAGTGTATAAGAACTAAATCCTTGTATCTTTATCACTAGCATCTTCTACCTTCATATGAGTAGCTTAAGGCTTAGTGTTGTTATTTTAAACTTGGGAAAAACTTGGCTTAGTAGAAAAATTATTTGGTAGAAGAGGCATGGACACTTTTGGAGGCAACTTTCCATCTTGTATTAGGCCATACTCATCTCTAATGGTAAGGTCATATGCTTTAAGTAAGGTATAGCCACCCATAGATTATAACATTATGGCTATGTCACTACCAATATCCCTTAGATATGTGAGAAATACAATTCTAGTAGATTGTATCATGGGAGGAGGAAACCTATGCCCAATCCTTTGGAATATCTCATTAAAATTATGAATTGTATCCTTAGGGTCTCTTTTAATTACATTGAGTTGCTGAATGAGTGATATGTGATTACTTTTATCTTCAAATTTTTATGTCAACTGCTCTCTAAAAATCATCCTATTTTATTATACATCCATCAGGCAAAGTCCTATAATAGTCAAGAGACTTCCCTCTAAGTGACATGGCAAGGTGTCTAATGGTAATATTGAATTTAGTGACATTGTGAAAACTATATAAGTTTGATATATCCCTTATGTGCTCACTAGGAGTTACATGACCTTCACCATTGAATGTGGGGACATTCTTTGTAGCATTAGGAGGTATGTCATCATATACATCAAGATGGATAGTATTTTTAGTGTTAAAGGCTGGGAAGGCATGTTGCCTAGCCATGTTTTCTTCAAGTTTTTATTCACTCTATTGATCTTCTTGGATTAAAAAGTCCTCTTATTCTTCAAAGGTCAATATAGGCTAAAGATGTTCAACTTAAAGAGGAATTTCAAGTTGAAGGAGTGGGTTTATGGGATTGACTCCTCTACTAGAAGCTGACCTAGTAAGGAACATGAAGTATGAGCATAAATATATGACAAAAATATTATCCTAAATAGAGTCATCAAATGTTGAGTATAACACCATATGAATCTATGATGTTTTTAAGACCAACATTCACCTTGAAAATTTATCTTTAGAACAAGGTCCCATTGGGCATACCAGAACTATTGTCACCAAATCTTGTATTGGAAATATGATTATCATTATTGTCAAAGGAGACATTATGAGTATGTCATTAATGCTCATGGATGAATATGGTGATCATGGTAATCCTATCAAAGGTCAAGGATGATTAGAATTCTTGTGTACATGAATGGAATTCATCTAGTTCTTCATATTGTTCATATACACATTTTGGTTCTATGATAGAAATGATGAGAAGGAATTTTTCTAACATCACCTTTGCCACGTGTGAATGAGTATGGGGGAGCTGTAACATGGTTGTGATCACATTAGTCCTTAGTTCTTGTGTGCCATATTTAAATCCATGAGATGAAGCATAATTGAATTTATGGGGATGTAAAGTTGGATACTAAAACATAATTCTCTAAGTTTATATATTTAGCCAAATTTGAAAAAGGGATAAACAAAGCCAAGTAAGCATATTGATGAGGTTAGAGCTTTCACACATGGAGTTATTAGGACAAAATGATCATATGGGTCTATTAATTTTTATGCCTAGTTTATTTACACTATATATTAGGTCATGAAATATAGTGAAACCAAATATATGATTGAGAAAAGTAGGGATTTAAGTCATTTTGATAGTTTTTCCAACAATTAGTCAAATTTATAGGTAGCAATGAAAAACTCAAAGGCATTTTATGATGTCATATCTTTCACTTATAAGGGATTCAAGAGTAAATGGTTAAATAGATGGAATTACCTATGTGAGAGGATCATATTCACTAATTTATAGGTCATGCGACTAACTAAGACAAGAGTTTTACAAGGACAAAGTTGGCCTTCCAAGCATAATTTAGATAGTCTCCATACTAAGACAAAATCTACACAAGGTCATGCAAAGTTGTCATGGTTTTACAAAGCTAACCTATAGACATTTGTAAAAGAAATAGATGGTATATATTATATGGGGTTTTTATGATAATCATGAATATATGGTCCATAGGTTTGGAGGAGAAAGAATGAGCTAATAATTGAATTATTGAGCTCTCAAACTGCATAGGATTTCTCAGGAGGACGCTAATGGTTTAAGTCATGGTGTTAATAGGTAATTTTTGTTTCAATGTTAACTTGATATAGCCAAGAATTGATAACTTAAGTTATAATTTAAGTCCATGTCATCATTGTGAAACTAACCCCTCAACCTAGTAATTACCAACTCCAAGCAAGGTTCAAAGGACTTAATATTTCATAATTTTAAGACTTTATATTCTATCCCAACTTGATCAATGACTCATGCCTCATCATATGTAGATGATCCAATGAATCAAAGCAAAGTCAAATTTTCAAAGTTATTCTAAGTGAATGTGCAAGTGATAAGTGTCATATTCACAGATATTGTTAGATAGAGACCCAATGAGTGAAAGATTTTCATAGGTAAAATACAAACTAGCTGGAAGATCAAATAGTTATTACTTAATCAAACATTAGAGATCTAATTAAGTGTGGTGAAGTAAGAATATCAAAGGTACCTCTAAGTAAACATGATATGATAAGTGTTACAAGATCATGAGTCTATCAAATAGAAGACCAATGAGTATAAGCTTACTAGAGATAAATATCAAGCTTGCCAAAAGATCTAATGCTACATGGATGATCATGCAAAGGAGATCTAATGGAGTGAGTGGAATGAAATAATATAAAGTGCTTGAAGTTTAATGACCAAGCCAAGGTAAAGTTCATATATCTTTGGATATCTAATAACACATGAAATATTAGATTAGTAAGATCAAATGGATGTATTTTAAAGTTGAGATATTTGAATATGGACCATCAAATAGTGGCACCAAAGTCAATATAAATTATTGACATTTAAATTCATGTCAATACAAATGGTTAGTTATAGGAACATGTAAGAAGGTTTTTATAATCTCCATATCTTGACATACCTAATGAGATTGATCGATCTAACTGATCAAATATCCATTAAAGAGAATGTACATCAAAACTTAGGTCTAACAAAATGTTATAGAGATCTCCAATTATGATGTGATGTGTAGAATTTTTTATAATGACAATTGGTGGACCAATATAATCAAGACATGGGAACTTACAATTTATGTCATAATTAACTAGAGTCTAAAATTGGTGTGATGTGTTTGTAGTCTGAGTGTGAACATAGAGAAGAAGTAAACCCTAGATCATATATATATATATATATATATATGATATATAGGACAAAGAAAATTATATTGAACAATTACATTTGCTATTGATCCAAATTAAATATAGATCAGAGTGGTTGGTGAAGGTAGTGAAGTGTGTTGAATAAATAAATATCTAGACATAAAAACATTGAGAGAGAGAGAGAAAGGAGTAGAGAGGAAGAAAGGAACTAATATAATGTGCAAAATATGAACAATTTATTAATTAGAATTATAACACAAAATAGAGATCTAGATTCATTTATGAATCTAATTTATAAACTAGAGTTGTAGCCCTCTAGAGGGTTGATAGGTTAGTGCCATCAAATAAGCTAAGTGTGTGTTTAGTTTTGGGAGTGGGTGCTTCCTTAGAGTTGGTGATCTTAAACTATGGGATTGGTGTCTCCTTTGGATGGGTATACTTAAATGTAACTAATGAGGTTTACCAGTGAGGCTTTGAGCTATGAGGATAGATTAAAATAGTAGCTTTTATTATCTATTCTCATCATGGTTTCTCCCTTTGGGTTTTTTGCATATAAATATTATGTCATGTGCATTTTTTATTTTATGTTATCTCTGTATTTATATTTTAATCTGCATATGCTTTTGAATTTATTTTAAAAGGATTGAAAGACTAGTTTTAATTGATATACTAGTTCACCCCACCTTAGTATCTAGTTCTTTTCCAATAATTGGTATCAGTGTTAGGGTTACTTACGATAAGTTTAATCATCTCTAGTATATCTTAGAATAGTGAACACATTGGCTAGTCAAGAAGGATCTTCATCAAACAAGCCACCTTTCTTTGATGGATCTAACTATGCATTCTAGAGAATGGAAGCATATCTATCTTCATTAAGGTTTGATCTATAGATGTTTGTGGTAAATGAATATACAACCCCTGCTACAACTCCTACTGATAAGTCTATCAAAAAGGCATATGAGAGCAATGTTAAGGCAAGTAATGAAATTCTTTGTGGATTATCAAACTCAGAGTTTATCAACACGATGTAGTGTCAAAATTATCAATAAATCTATAAAAAACTAAATAAATTCTATGAAGGACATGACAAGGTAAATTAGGCCAAGATACAAACTTACAAATACAAGTTTGAGATCCTTAAGATGAGTGAAGAGAAAAATATTGTTGACTACCTCCTCAGGGTAGATGAAATAGTCAATTCAATCAAAGGCCTTGGAGAAGAAATGAAAAAGTCAATCATTGTCAAAAAGGTTTTATGATCTTTTCCAATAAAATACAATTCTAAAATCCCTGCAATAGAGGAAGTAAGAGATCTAGGTAAACTCATTATTGATGAGTTACATGGGACCTCCATAGCCTATGAGATGAGAATGGGAGAGACAAACACCTTCAAAAGAGAAGATGCATTTAAAGTAGACAAGCAAGCAAAAGAACAAACATCAACATCTAAATCTGAGGAGACTGATGAAGAAGAAGCTAGATTTTTAAGAAGACTAAAGAGAGGATATAGAAAGTACAGAGGTAAGTTACCCTTCAAATTATTTAACTATGGTAAAGTAGGAATTTTGTTTTCTAAATTCCCTCATAATAAAGAGGATATCTTCAAACGATTATAGATTATAAAAAAGGTAAAACCCTATTATCCTAAGAAGAAAAACTTCTTCAAAAACAAGAAAGGTTTGTACACAAAAGAAGAGAGTGACTAAATGGAAGATAGTGATAGTTCAAATGATGATCATGTCTATGATTTTATGGCTAAGGGAAATGAATCCTTGTTCATGATTTTAGGATCAACTTCTGTAAATCTAGATCAAGATGAAGTTTAAGACTCAGATGAAGAAGAAGGAGAAGTGGATATAGAATGTGAGTTCATATGTGCTCTAGATGAGATTGACAAGCTAAGAAAAGAGAACTAAAAAAAAAATAAGATTAGATAAAGGGAAATTGAGAAAAAGTCTAAATGTCTTGAGAAATATGATAATTAACCTAAAAAAGACAAGTTGAAGAGGCTAAAACAATATAAGATGTAGTCAAAATGGAGCTACAATCTAAATCTAATGAATGTGTGAAGCTTGAGGTATAAATAGAGGCTTTGAGAAAAGAACTTGAAAAATCCAAAGGTAAACTAAATAAAAGTTTGAAGTTGATGGGAGGATCAAACATTCTTGGTGAACTGATCAAGTCTCAAAGGCCCTCAAAAGAGAGATCAAGTCTTGGTTATGAGAAGGGAAAAATTCCCTCAATTAGGACATCTACTAACCATATGAAAAATTCAAAGTAGAAGAAAGATCAAGAGAAAAGAAAGAGAAAGCTTACAAGGATATAAAGACAAACATAATCAATCTTGATGTGAAGAAATTTGAACCTAAAAAGAAGTTTAAAGATAAAAGGAAGACAAAGGTAGTTAATGCTGATGGATTCACCAAGGTGAGAAACTTGAAGAAGCCACATCTTAGAAAAATTCCTCATGTTGCACCAAAAAATGATATGAGTAGGTATTCCTCTTATTTTTATGGTTATTTTTATAGTTGTAATCATTTTGGTCATAAGGCTATTGATTGTAGAGTTTTATCTTCAAGGAGAACAAATTTTGTTAGTAGAAACTCATTTGATCCTTTGTTAGAAACAAATGTAATGTGCTATAATTTAAATAATTTTGGTCACATAGCTAAACATTGTAGAAATAAATTGGTAAGATCAAAAGTACATAATGTAAAGAAATAAATTCCTCCTAGTGTGAACAAAGGTTCACAAGTTTATAAAAAGAAGCTAAATAAGAAACCCAAGGTTATGTGGAGAGTTAAAAATAAATCCATGATTACTCAAACTATACTCCATACCAAGTATAAAAATTTATGGGTGATAGATAGTGACTACTCAAATCATGTGACTAGTGATAAGAGCAAGTTCACCAAATTTAGCAAATGTAAGGATCTGTTAGCTTGGAAAGCAACACAATAGTAAAGATCAAAGGTAAAGAAAATTTGAACATATATGGTAAACTACCTACATGTGATGTACTTTATGTTGAAGAATTGAATCATAATCTACTAAATGTTAACCAAATGTGTAATAAAGGATATAAGGTCACATTTGATGTAGAAGGATGCAAGCTAAAGAGATCTAAAAAAATAGTTGTAGAAGGGAAAAGGACTAAGACCAATATCTATAATATTGTTGAAGTAAATGGTAATAGTTACTTTATTGGAAATATTGATGAGAGTTGGTTGTGGTATAGGAGAATGGGTCATGTCATCTTTTATAATCTAGTCAAAGTGAACTCAAATAAGTTTGTAAGATACATGCCCAAGATAAACAAACCTATAGATACTACTTTCAAGAAATGTCAAATAGGTAAGAAAATAAGGGTTAGACTTCAAACAAAAGAGTCTACAATAACAAAGCCTCTGCAATCAATTCATATTGATCTTTGTGGTCTTACCAAGACAAGAGGATCTAAAGGAGAGCAATTCTTCATGTTATTTATAGATGTCTAATAAAAAATGACATGGGTAACCTTTTTGAAGAACAAATCTAAAGCCTTTGAGAGATTAAATATATTTAGAGTCATTGTTAAATATGATATTGGAAGAAAAATCAAATGCTTAAGGTCTGATAAAGGTGGAGAATTCACCTTTAATGAATTCATAGAATATTGTGAGAAGCATGGGATCAAGAGGCACTATTCTGCAGTAAAAACTCCATAATAAAATGGATTTATTGAGATAAAGAATAAAATAGTCAAGGAAATGGCTAGAGCAATGCTAAAAGAGGCCAAGTTACTTTATGCATATTGGAGAGAAGCTATCCAAATAGTAATATACATCTTAAACAAAGTTTAATTGAGGGAAAATGGTGACAAAACTCCCTACGAGCTATGGTATGGAAAGCCTACCTCTATTAAATAATTTAAAGTGTTTGGAAGCAAATGCTACATTAGGAAAAAGAACAAAGTATGAAGTTTTTAATCAAGATGTGATGAAGGAATATTTCTTTGTTATTCCACATAAATCAAATCCTATGTATGTTACAATAAGAGGCTACACAAGATGGTGGAAAGCATAAATATCAATCTTGAAGAAGGCAAAAAAAGGTTGAACCTAACAAGGAAATTGATAATGAAGAGGAAAATCTTGAAGAAGAAATAGATAGAAATGATGTTTAGAAAAATAATTAAAAAGCATCTCCAATATTTGTTCAAAAGGATCATCCTAAAGATCATATAATTAGCAATAAGAATGAAGGAGTTCAGACAAGGAGAAGAGATGAAATAAACAAGGAGAAAGTAATTTTATATCTAATGTCTAAAATTGAACTTAAAAATGATGTTGAAGCCACCAAGGATGAGAATTGGCTAAAATCCATTGAAGAAGAATTGAGCCAAATAGAAAAGAATAATACTTGGAAATTAGTTCTAAGACCCTCAAACAAGAATGTGATAGGAACAAAATACATCTATAGAAACAAGCCCAATGAGGATGGAGATATTATAATAAATAAATCAAGATTGGTGTGCAAGGGATATGCACAAGTAGAAGGCCTAGACTTTGAAGGAACATTTTCTAGTTGTTAGATTGGAATATATAATAATTTTTCTAGAATTCTCTATTTACAAGAAGTTAAAATTCTATCAAATGGATGTAAAGTCTACTTTCTTAAATGGGAACCTAGAAAAGGAAGTCTATATTTAACAACTAGAAGGTTTTTAGTTGTCAGATGAAGAAGATTATGTGTGCAAACTAAAGAAAGCATTGTATGGTCTAAAATAGAAACTTAGAGCATGGTATTAAAGATTAGACCAATACCTATAACAACAAGGTTTCAACAAAGGATTTGTAGATAGTAATCTATACTTCAAATCAGAAGGTGAGCATATGTTGATTATTTTTGTTTATGTAGATGACATCATCTTTGGTAGTAGCAATAACAAAATGTTCAATTAATTTGAGATAAAAATGCAAAGTTAATTTGAGAAGGGATATTCATATCCCAAACCAAGTATGCAAAGGATATGCTCAATAAATTTGGAATGGAAGATAGCAAACTAGTTATTACTCCCATGATAATTGGATGCAAGTTGATAAAAGAGGATGAGTCACTTGATGTAAATTAGACTAAGTATAGATCAATAATAATTAGCTTTTTATACCTAACTACAACAAAAATAGATATCATGTAAGTAGTATGCATGGCTACTAGATTTTAGGCTAATCCTAAAGAGTCACATGTCAATGCAATGAAGAGAATATTTAGATACATCAAAAGCACAATTGATTATGGCCTGTAGTACTCTATAATTGAATATTTCACTTTGAAATCATATATATATGTTTATTGGGTAGGAAGTGTGGATGACAAAATAAGCACTAATGGTGGTGAATTTTTTCTTAGAAACAAACTTGTTTCATGTCTGATCAAAAAGTAAGGGCTAGTTACTCTTTCTATAGTATAAGTAGAGTATGTAACAATAATGGCATGTTGTACTCAAGTCCTATGGAGGAAGTAAACACTTGAGGAGATCAAGGTTGAGTATAAGTCACCTATTTATATTCTTTGTGGTAATTCAACTACAATAAATATATCAAAGATTCTAGTGATGCATTTAAAAACTAAGAATATATCAATCAAGTATCACTTCTTAAGAGAAAAGGTTGAAGATAAAGAGGTCACAATGGAATATGTTCCAAATAAGGACCAAATTGTAGACATATTCACCAAACCTCTTCCCAAGGAATAATTTGAATATCTAAGACATAAGTCAAGAGTGGTGGCTCCTACAACACATCACTAAATCATTAGTGGTAGGGAATGAGTTTAGGAGAAATCTCATGGAATCTTTATTAATCCCTAAAAGAAAAGAAAAAGTTAACTCAGGTGTGTATATTTATGAAAATTAATAATGAGTTGCATGTTTTAGATTCTTTGACAAACTCCTTTATCTAATAACGGGGAAGAAATATTTGTGATCAAGAGTTAGCTAGAGTCCCTTTGCCATTGATGTCAAAGGGGGACAAAAAGGTGTAAATGCTCTCTGTAAGAGCAAGAGAAAAATGTTCTCTTCAAAAGTGCAAATGTCAAAGAAGAATAACAAGTGTCTAATTTGAGGATTAATAAAATGTGCCATTGCCTAAGAGGGAACAATTATGGTATGAATATCTATAGCTCATACTTATCATAAGCCAATGCAAGTAATGCTAGAAGAGGAGTTAAACAGTAGAAGATCAGAACATTTACTTTACCATCAATGATAAAGGGGGAGATTATTAGAAATATGATTGTCATTGATGTAAAAAGGGGCATTATGAGTATGTCATTAATGCTTAGGGATGAATATGGTGATCATGGTTTTCTTATTAGAGGTCAAAGATGATTGGAATGCTTGTGTGCATGAATGGAATTCATCTAGTTCTTCATATTGTTCTTATCAACATTTGGGTCTATGATAAGAAAGGATGACAAGGATTTTTTTTGACATAACCACTACCACATCTGAATGAATATGGGGGGGGGGGGGGTTGGTTATATGGTTGTGATCAAATTAGTCCCTAGTTATTATGTGCTAGATTTGAATCCATGAGATGAAGCATAGTTAAAGTTATGGGAATGCAAATTTGGTTATTAAGACATAATTCTCCAAGTTTATATATTTAGCCAAATTTGGAAAAGGACTAAATAGATCCAAGTAAGAATATTGATGAGGTCAGGACTTTCACACATGGAAGTGTTAGGACAAAATGATCACATGGGTTTGTTCATTTTTGTGCCTAGTTTATTTGAACTAAATCTCATGTCATGTAATGTAGCATGACAAAATATATGCTTGAGAAAAGTATGGATATAAGTCATTTTGATAGTGTTTTCCAAAACTTAGTCAAATTTATAGGTAGTAAGAAAAATCTCAAAGGCATTTGTATGATGTCATATCTTGCACCTATAAATTATTCATGAGAAAATGGTTATATCGATGGAATATTATATGTGAGAAGATAATACACACTAATTTATGGTTCATGAAACTAAGCATGAGAATATTTATGCAAGGATAAAGTTTGCCCTCCATGCATAATTGAGATGATCTCCATATTAAGACAAAATCTGCATAAGGTCATGCAAAGTTATCATGCTTTTATAAAGCTCATTTATATACATTTGTAAAAGAAACAAACATTATATTTGTTATGGATTTTTCATGAAAATCATGAAAATATGGTTTATATGTTCAAAGGAGAAGGAATGAGATAATAACTAATTTATTTATCTCTCAGACCATATGGGGTTTCTTAATAATACCCTAAGGGTTTCAATCATGGCATCAATAGGCACTTTTTATTTCAATGTTGAACTGATATAACCATAAATAGGTAACTTAATCTACAATTTAAGTCCATTTCATCATCATAAAACTATCTCCTCAATGTAGCAATTATGGCTTCAAGTAAGGTTCAAAAGAATTAATATTTCCTAAGTCTAACACTTTATATTATGTCCTAGTTTGATCAACATCCCATGTTTTATCATACATAAATGATCCAATAAAGTGAAGTCAAATTATCAAAAGGTGCTCTGAGTGAATGGATAATTGATAAGTGTCACATTTATAGATCTTGTTAGATAAATACCCAATGATCAAAATATTGTTAGAGGTAAAGTACAAGCTATCTAGAAAATTTAATGGTTCATGCTTAATCAGACATTGGATATCCAATGGAGTATGATGAACTTAAATTATCAAATGTCCCTCCAAGTGAACACACTAATGCCAAGTATCATAATCTCATAAGTCTATCAAATAGAGGATAATTGAGTGTAAGCATGCCAAACATAAATATCAAGCTTATCAAAATATTTGATAGTTTATAGATGATCATGTAAAGGAGATCTAATGGAACAAGTGGACTCAAATACTATAAAGTGCTCCAAGTTTAATGACCAATTCAAGGTAAATTTAAAACATCTTTGGAGATCTAATGATACATGGAATCTTGGATTAGAAATATCAAATGGAAACATTTTAAAGTTGAGCTATTTGAATATGGACAATCAGATATGGTGCCAAAGGAAAGATCAATGATAAACATTTAAATTCATGTCCAAAAAAATTATTATTTATAAGAACATGTAGGAAGTTGAATATAAGATCCATATCATGACACAAATAATGAGATTGATCAATCTAACTGATCAAATCTCCATTAAAGAGCCTATGCATCAAACATGAGTTTAATAGATGCTATAGAGACTAAAATTATGGAATGATGCATGGAATCTATTACAATGGCAACTAGTAGACCAATAGAATCAAGACATGGGAACTTACAATTTAAGTCATAATGAACTAGAGTCCAAAATTGGTATAATGTGTTTATAGTTTGAGTTGAACACAAAGAAGAATCAAACCCTAGATCATTTTTTATAAATATATGATATCTAGGAAAAATAAAATGCTACTGAATAATTGCATTTGATATTGATCCAAATTGAATATTAAGTAGAGTTTTTGGTGAAGGCAATGAAGTGTGTCAAATAAGGAAATATCTAGACACAGAATTAGTGAGAGAGAGAGAAGCAAAGAGGAATAAATACACTAAGATATTGTGCATAATATTAGTAGTTATAGATTATAATTGTAACACAAAATAGAGATACAGATTCATTTATGAATCTACTTTGTAAACTAGAGTTGTATCTCTATAGAGATCTGATAGATTGGTGCCATCAGATAAGTTGATTGGGTGCTTAGATTAGGGAGTGGGTGATTCCTTAGATTTGATGCTCTTAAACTTGGGGATTGGTGTCTCCTTAGGATGGGTGTAATTAAATATAACCAGTGAATTTTTTTAGTGAGGCTTTGCCATGTATAAATATTGTGTCATGTGCATTTGTGCTTGTATGTGATCTTTGCATTTATTTTTTAATCCACATATGCTTTTGAATTTTCTTTAAAAGGATTGAAAGACTAATTTTAATTGATATAATAATTCACCCCAATATTATTATTTAGTTTTTTTTCCAACATATTTCACCCTAGAGGAAGTTTTTCATGCCTACTCTAAGATTTGGGTAACACTAGAATACATCTAGGCCTATGGGTTGCCTATAGTAGAGGTACACCTCTTAGTTTAAGGGATAACTCCATAGATTGATCCTTAAGGGATTATAACATACAATAAATATTTTCTTATGTGAAAATACATATAAGTATACATGAAATTAAAATACTCTATGGAGGTGATACACCACAAATATCTCCACAATATTACCATACAAGTGCATTAAGATACATGACATACATCACTAATCCTAGAATCCTGAATACTCTTACAATAGTATTTTAAACATGGAAGTGATATGAATGAAAATACTCAAGGTAAGTAAAATATAGATCATTTATAGATACTAAGTATAATTTTAAAATTTAAAATATACCCATATATTTGACAACACTTCATGTGACCTGCTAGAGTGGAATGACTTGCATCAAACATGGAAGGATTGAGAGAAAGCAAGGGTAGATGTCAATCACTTGAGTTTTCACTATACATCACTTCAAATAATAATAAAACATAGTTTTTTACTCAAAATAATATTTCATATATATATTTAAAAGTCAAATTACAATATAAAACCAACAGGCCTTTGCCATACTAAGTGTGGAAGTATAATACATCCAAACTATTTTGCATTTAAAGAATGTGAGAAGAGAGAGAAGAAAGTGGAGCTCAATATTAATAATGACACATGTCAAGGAATGATAACTAGTTATATTTTATAAGGATGAATTGGATATTAGAGGTCTAGAAAGTAATCATGGACAAATGTCCCTCTAAACCATAAAACTTTGTAAAACTGGCATAGGGGTCTTCAATTGTCTCTTTGGAAATTGCTTTCATCATTAGGCCTCTCTTGAATACTTTAAACTAGACTAGGGATAGTTTAAACATGTGAAATATAAATTAGGGGTTAGAGATATTCTTCAATCATCATCATATTTTTCCTTAAGCACTAGTCTTCTTTTGGACACTTTTTTTATCATCTACAGTCACCATCACTAGCTTTATAAGTCTATCTTCACATTTATCACCAAAATAATGTTTATTTTATCAATAAAAATCAATGGAAGGAGTGATATGACTTCAAAAAAGAGTCCCCTTTATTTTTAATTCATTAATGAAACCTTAAAATTCCCTATAATTAAACTTATCATCCTTTCACTTGGTAGTCATTCTTCATTTTCACTATCTACCATAGACTACCTAAAGTGAATGAGTTATTAGAGATGTTTGTGTGATTATATAAAGTGATAAATTGAAATATAGAGTTATAATAGGTCCCAATTTACTTCCCCCAATGATCCTCATCCTTCAACTCTGCTCTACACCCATAAAACACACAAGATCCTACAAGATACCCTATTTTTACCATGTTTGTACAAGTAGGGTATAGAACAAATATTTTGGGAAGAGAGTGGGAGATTCCTATATATGTTTAAAACCATTTTAAAATATAAATATCCCTATTTAATGTATCTTTACTCATTTATTCCCAATTGGGTCTCAGGTAAAGGTTTTGTTGGGTTTTAGGGGTTTTGGAATCCTAAAGATTATTCATATAATCCTGATGTCCAACCTCCTAAAAAATTACAAAAATTTCAAGATCATGACCCTCCTAAAATTTCCCCAACTCCTTGGGTCACCATTCTATCAATATTTATAGATGTGAGCTTTCAAAGATGGCCTATCAAGATTTTCCTTTGTATTTTGTGCACCTTAGATTGAGTTTGTGCCAAAAATAATCCCCTGTGTGATCTTTATAAAAAACAATGGATATAAGTTATTTTTTATAACTCCTTAAAATTCATCAAATAGGTTGGAATGGTCATACATCCCTTCAAGTGGTGGCTAGATCTCATTAGGGATTTAGACCTAGTCTAGGTCTAATAGGTCTGACTTGTGTTTTGGTCCTATAACCACCTCTTAGTGGTTTTTAAAAACTATAGTACCTAAATTTTGTTTTTTAATACCTAAAAAAATACCCACACCCTTATTTAATTATTCCAAGACTCAATAACTCATTCTCTTACCACTTTCATGCCAAATCCATAGTTTAGACTACTTTGAAGTGCCCTTTGTCTAAGATAAAATAGAGAGAATATCCCATATCTACTCATCCATTTTTAAGTGATGGAGGATTAATTAGTTCTTAGTGACCATATACACCAAGTATCATAGTTGTATCATACCAATAGACCCTTCAATTCTTCACAACTTCATGATAGACTTCTGCAGTTGATGACTGTGTAGGGTTTCCTTTATGCAAGGTTGGACTTGTTTGGTTCACCTTTACCCTATCCCATTTATTTGGTTTGATAATGTAATTAAGTTGATGAAAAAATTATGAATGTTTTTTTAAACATGATCTACACCCTAATTCTTATCCAACTTTTTCAATGTACACTCTCCATAACTAGGCTTAGTAAGTAGACTGTGTTTACTATAGTTGGTAGTCTCAATTAATATTATGGGTTTCTAGTAGGTTAATTTTTTCATAATTAACCATATGTTACATTTTTATTACCTTAATGGAGTTTATTTGGGTCACACTATACTTTAAAGTTTTCATATCATGCTTAGGGCCAAGCCAACCTCAAAATTGTTAATCTCCATGAACTATCAGCTTACAGTCAACCTGTAGGTGCCCTTTTGAGCATAAAAAGGGATGATTATATGTGTTTACCTATGTTAAATCATGGTAATCCAATTTTTTTGGGTTTCTCCTTAGGTTATTGATCATCTCCATTCAAATGGAGTCATTTGTTTGTAGGCTATGCCCTCAATTTCTAATGCCAATACATTGTATATTACATACTAACTGTAGACACATTATTTGAGAAACTTGGAGTCCTCCTATAGGTGATGAACTATATCAAATATTTAACAACAACCTCTTTGGTTAATCCTAAAGGGATATTATCATATTTGACTAACATAATGTCACTTGTCTTGAAAGTATGCCACTATCATGTCATATTGCATTGAAAAGTCTGTTTAAGATTCAATAATATTGTACATGGATAAGTGTATATAGTTAAATATGGCATGAATTTAAAACCCTTTCTACATTACCCTATATTAACCACATAACAAATTATCATGTCAAGTCATTTTTATATGTTTGGGTTATATGATGGAAACACTTAGAACTATCTAGACCTCATGTCACCTTACAAATGAAGAATCAAAAGTATGGATAAAATGTGCTTCAGAGACATTAAGGTAATATATCTCTCAAGAAACTTTATCAAACTAAGGGCAAGGATTAAGGTTTGTTTTCCACATTACGACTACACTATTACTACAATGGTCTCTTCTACATTCTATGTCTTGATTAAAGGTCTCAAGAAACTTCAATATATTCATCTCATCATCTTCATGACTTTATGGATTGCACTCAGACCCTTATTGGTCTACCTATAGGTGAACATCATATAACTGACTATGTACATTGAAAAATTGGTTATCATAACCCCTAAACTATTCTAAAAGTTCAAACCTACTATTTCATCCTTGGGAGCCTCCCAAAACCTTTATAACTCTTCATTTTTGACCACCATGATTTTGAAAGGCTATTTTTCACTTGAATATAGGTGGATTTTGTAAATAAAGTTTGATTATGTTAGATTTTTTACTATTCACTCCATTAAGATATGGTTTTGAGACCTAACATCCTTGGGAGAGACTGATCACTATGTAATAATAGATTGTAAATAATGTATCATATTACATTATAATTGATTTGAAGATCAACACAAGGAGATAAGCTTCTACAACTAATGAAACTGTATGTAAACTAGATGAAACTCTCCACTAAAAAAGTGAGATAGCTTTGCTCATCAATTCACCTCCACATGTGCACTCAATGTTGGAAACCATGATATAAGTGTGATCACACTCTCCTAGAATATGAGCCATACTTGGTTTGTTTGGATCAATTTGAATAGAAGAGAAACCTTGAGGTTATGGGAATGAGCATGCAAAAAATAGTAGCAAACCTTCTAAACAATGATCTATAGAGAAAAAGAAACCAATCCTATAATTATTACCATGAACTTTGAGTGGAAAAAGATTATTTTCATCTCTCAAAATAATTTGACCCAATTCATCTCTTATTGTCCATACTAAACTAAAATTAGTTGACCATTTCTATATGCAAAAGAGTGTGATGGTGAAAAAAATGTTTTTTGCCTTTTTTAGATTTTAAAGGATTATTAATTGTGAAAGTGAGTTTAGTGGAGTTGAAGAGCCACTATAAATCCTACCACATGTGCCAAATCTACTACATAGGTTGTACCACAACTAAAAACTACCTAAACTACCGCTAATCTTCTTATTTTGATGTCACTTGTACATTTTTTTAGTTATGAAATAATATATTTAAATTCTACTAACACATGGAAAGTTTAAGTACATTTTAAAACACTTTTCTCTCTATGAAAACCATACAATTCTACTAAATGGCCCAAAAAGTGGATTTAGAATAACATATAAATGAAGATGAATATTAAAAAGGTAATGACACAATTTAAATGACCTAATTAGGACTGTGGAACACATTTCACACTCTAGGGGACTCCTATATAGGTTTTCAACTATAGGGGTTTGACATAATTTGACTTATGGTCAAATAGGTCATCAATACCTTGAAGGGCATTGTCATACATTGAAGGGGATGTTGATGGTATCTCTTAAGAGATAGCTTCAATATGTAAAGGAATGGAATTTTTCTTTACCTTAAATGCACTAGTGGGTTATAGCTTGAAGGGCCTTTTGATACCTTCAAGGTATCTCTTAGGAGATACCTTTCAAACATGCACAAGAGTGGATTTCTTATTTAATGTATCTCTTAGGAGATACCTTCAAGTTACCCACAAAGGTATTACAAGTCCCTTGAAGGCATCTCGTAGAAGATACCTAAAATGATGCTATCATACATTCAGGGGGACATTGAAGGTATCTCTTAGGAGATAACTTCAACATGCACATGAGTGGAATTTTCCTTCACCTTGAAATCACTGTTAGGTGATAACTTGAAAGGCCTTGTAATACATGGTAGGTATATCCTAGGAGATACCTTTCAAACATGTTTTAAAGTGCATTTATCCTTCAAGGTGTCTCTTAGGAGATACCATAAATATAACCATTAAGGTATCATAAAGACCTTGAAGGCATATCATAGAAGATAACTCTAAGGGCTTTTTCATACACTCAAGGGAAAATTAAAGGTATCTCCTAATTGATACCTTTAACTTGCACATAAGTAGAATTTTACTTTACCTTGAAGGTAATACTAGGTGATAAATTCAAAGGCAATGTAATAAAATCAAGGGTACCTTCAAGGTTCTCCTAGGAGTTACATTGAGTTTCCTTGTACATTTAGACTTTTTGCTTCATTGATTAGATTAAATGTACTAATGATGAATTTGAGTGTTTGTGACATCAACATGTTGGTGAACGGTATAACTGAGTTACTTTCAAATGTTGATAAATCTTAAGAAATCAACCTTATGTATAATCCTTGTTGTTATGGTTATGATAATTATAAAATCTTTCATTACCACCTTATTATTGTGTTGATATAAACTAGGTAGGATTCCATACTTTCTTATAAATTAAGGATCAACCCTAAGATGTTTATAAAGTCATCATAAACACTATTGTATTGTGTGATAATTTAGAGAGTGGTATCTCTTGATATTATGATTTTTGTAGAATCATTCTACATAATCCCACCCCATTTTTTACTTTTTTATAGTATCACAACATTAATTATTGACATCCTTGAAAAATTATAGAAGACTTTAAATATAATATTATGTAATTTTATTTCATGTTGAAACTAAGTTATTGATGACAAGAAACAGTAAAGAGATACAACATAAATGAAATGGGAAATGGAAATTTTTAGAAGATAAATTTATTCATATATTATACTTTGATAAAAATTTGAAGATTATCAATAAGATGTAAGGTTTGGCATTAAAAGACATTTCCTAATTGAAATGGATAAATGTGACTAGTTGATCCATATCAACTGATCCCATTACTTTTTTAATCAATGGGTCTTATCAAGGGACTTTATGTGCTTGACTTCATTAAGATCTGAAATAAAGTGTTTATTCACTCAACACAATGTGATGATTAATTTATATAACCTGGTAAACATGGTCAACATGCCTTCAAATCAACTCATTAGTTGGATTATGGACATGCAAAAAAAATAAAATAATAATTTTAGACAACTCTAACAATAACAACATTAAATATGAAAACATTATGGCTTGAGTTTACTATATAATACTTTACTAGCCTAAAACATATATTTATAGATAAATGATTTCTTTTCATTAAAATCATAAATCAAATGGATACATAAATTCCCAAATTATAGTTATCAATGTAATCCTTGGTTATCAAATGGTTGATGTAATATATGATGTGTTGAGATGGGTGAGATTATTATGTTGGGATAAGATATGTTTTCAAAAGGTATGGGATTTACTATAGTTATAAGTTTATATTTGTATTGTCTATCAGGATCAATTAGATAAAACTAGTTATATGGGCCCTTCCTAGTGTATTATTTACAAATCTAAAGAAGAAACTATCAATCACCTACTTTATTATTTCCCTTTTGCTTCTTTGTGTTAGGAATGGTTGTGATGTAAACTTGAATTGTATTGGGTTTGTCCCTCTTCATTATTCAATGCATTTTACTCTTGGCCAATTCGGGATTGTCAAATTCACTTTTTTTGACTTTGGAGAGTTGGTCCAACTATTTTTATATGGACAATTTGGAAGGAGAGAAATTAGTGCATTTTTAAAGGTAGGGAGATATCTCTTGCTTCAAATTTAAAAGAGGTAGAGGTTGTTATCTTGGAATTCATTTCTTCTTAGATTAAATGTAAAAATGGTTATCTTTCGATGTTTGATATGAGAATTTGTTCCAAATGGAGTCTCATTGTTTAACCATGCATTAATGGGTTAATATTAAATTCATGTAAAAGTACAAGAAAGGTTAAAATTTCTTGGGTATCCCCTCCTTTGTGGGGGGTTAAAATGAGTTTTGATGGAGCCTCAAGAGGTAATCCAAGTACTTCTAGATCAGTTGTATAATAAGTTATTGTATTGGTTATCTCATTAGATTTGTCTCTATGAAGATCTCATATGACATGAATAATGAAGATGAAGCACATTATCTTGTAACAGGGCTTGACTTGGTGATGTAGTGAAAACTTGAGAAGCTTCTGAGTGAAGGAGATTCTCAAATCCTGATTTATTCCCTAAAAAAGAAGTCTGTAACCTCTTGTAATTTAGAGAATATTTTGGTTAGAGCCTAAGAAATCTTAGATATCCTTATATTTTGGGATTGCAAACATTTATTTAAGGAAGCTAATTCAGTTATAGACTTCTTACTAAATTGTGGTATATATCTAAGGGATGAAATTCAAATGGATAATTAATGTTCATTATGGAAATATTTTGGTGGGATATCATCAATAAACTTTGGCCATTAATCTTCATCATTATTCCCCATATGATTATCACTTATGGAATTAATTAGCTTAAAGCTATCTCATTGGCTCGTGGGAAGGGTCATTTTAAAATCATAGCCTTACTCATGTGCATTGAGTTGGAAGCTTTCCTTATTTAATAAGGTAGTATGTGGTGTTAGCTCAACATAGCTTCAAAAACATGTTCTATTCTTAGCTAGTCTATTGTGTGTGTATTCCATGTCCTATCTGGTGATAAATCAAGATACATCACAATGTTACATTGGTATTAAGGGTAATGTTGGTTGTATGTGGTAGTTTAGTTATGGACATGGCCTTCAAAGGGTGTATTTGTAGGGAAAGGATAAATAATATCTTTTGTACCCTAATAGAGGAGATTTTTTATGGTAAGATTATCTTCTTAATATCCCCTTCATGGTGTAAACTTGATGGTGGAAATAATGTTTACTAATAATGTCACAATTCTTTTTCTTAATAAGGAATTGTTAGTTAAAATAGTTGAGTTCTTCATGGCTATAGACCATCATCAGAGCTTGTTGTAAAATATCAACATGGTGGAATCTTGTCCCTTTCTTAATTTCCCTTTTTCTAGTTTAGATGGATTTGTATTGGTGTTGTTATCAACATTTAGAGCTCTTGAATTGAGGATTTTTGCTCTCATAGGGTTTGTAGAAGATATTTAAGGCAAGGTTTGTGATTTTGCATCTTCATAAGGGAATTTATGTGTTTCTCTCGCATGGATTTGATCAATATACCATTTCATGAGCTAGAGATGTTGAAGGGTGTCAAGCATAATAGAGAGTGAGTAGAGGTTTTTATGTTATTAACTAAGCTAGTGGTTCGAGGTAAGGGAGCAATAGCTACTTTTATGGTTAGGGATCCTGACAAATTTTAACATTAATAGGATTTGCATAATAAGTTAGGGCTCTAGAGAAAATAACTTTGGAACTAATGGTAATGATTTATAAATAATAGTCTTTGCATAATAAGTGGAGTTTAAACCACATTTTGTGGAGATGTAACATTGATAGTATCTTGAGGAGAAATAAGTGATGGTGATATAATTAAGAATGCATCATTAATAGGGATGTATCCATACATATAATAGATGGTGTCTTTGAAACATATATGTCCAATTCTAATTTATATCTAATTTATAAACCCAAAATTCATCTTGGTAACTTCTAACTTTGTTAGCACCATTGTAAATAATCAATTTCTCCATTGAAATCACCAAGATAAACCCTAATCAGCAATAGTTTAGCTCCTTATCAAGTGAATATAGATTCCCCATAATCAAAACTAAGTAAACAATAGTTTTAACATAAATCTTGTGCTAAGAGGCTATCTCTTTATATACATAAGAAAATCCATCATAAACTAAAGCATTCTATGGTGTTTCAGATCTTGATAGGTCCATGCCCACAATTACTTTAGATGAATTATATATGTTAATATACTTCATAAATTAATATTATAAATTATATATTATATTTCAGTATACTATATTTAAATTTATATTATATAATATATAATATTATATTACATCATTTAATATATGTACCCTACACCTATAGCGGTTGATATGAGTAAACCTCTTCCATGAGGATATGATGAGAATGAATATTGTCATTTGTAACAGGGCCATAGGCTTTCCACTAATAAATTCTTTTCCTTGAGATATAGTCTTCGTGACTTATATTATTCCCAACAAATAACACTTCATGCATCTCATACCATATGTTTTGGATCACATCTATGAGATCATTAGAATTGGAAAATTTTCAATAATCTATTACAAGACCATTATTATAATGAAAATTATAGAAGTTCAAATATATAAATAGAAGAAAAATCATCATCATGAAAATTTGGAACCAATGGTAATGATTTATAAATAATAGGCTCTTGAATAATATGTAGAGTTTCATCCACATTTTTTGGAGATGCAACATTAATAATATCTTTAGGACAAACAAGTGGTGGTGGTATACTTTAGAATGCATCATTAATAGGTATATTAGGAATACATGGAATAGATGATGTATTTATAACATATATGTCTACTTCAAATTTATATCCAATTTTTAAACTCAAAATTTCTCTTCCTCACTTCTAATTTTTTTAGCACCATTGTAACAAAATCAATGTCTCCATTTCAATCAACAATACAAAACCTGATCAACCATAGTTGAGCTCCTTATCTAGCGAATATAAATTCCCCCTAATAAAAACCAAGGGAGCTACAATTTTGAACTAAAATTTGTACTAAGAGGATATTTTTTGACATGAATAATGCAAGCCAACATAGTTTAAGTCATTGTATGGTGATTCAGATCTTGATAGGTCTACACCCACAATTACTTTAGAAGAAATTACTTGTACATTGTCTTGGGTTTGGAGTAACTAGGTTTAACCTTCAATTTACACTCTTTGACTTTAGATAAGCCCTCTTATTGATAGTTACACACACACACACATACATAGTGTGTGTGTGTGTGTGTGTGTGTGTGTGTGTGTGTGTGTGTGTGTGTGTGTGTGTGTGTGTGTGTGTGTGTGTGTGTGTGTGTGTGTGTGTCTATATCTAATATTTATTATTATATAAATATTATATAATATATATCATAATATTTTTATTTATTAAACATAAATTATATAATTACTATGTTAACATAGTTTATATATCAATACTATATATTATGAATTTTAATTTATATCATATAATGTATATTATTATAATATTATATTAAATTATTTAATATATATACTCCATACACCTATAGAGGTTTATATGAGTAAACATTTTCCACAAGGATATGATGGGAATGCATATTATGATTTACAACAAGGCCATAGACATTCCACTAACAGATGAAAAATTATAGAAGTTAAAATACATAAATAGAAGTAAAATTATCATCATGGAACATTGGAACCAATGGTAATGATTTAGAAATAATAGGATCTTGCATAATAAGTGGAGTTTTATCCACTTTTTTTTGGAGATGTAGCATTAATAGTATCTTGAAGAGAAACAAGTGGTGGAAATATACTTGAGAATACATCATCATTAGGCATAGTAAGCATACCTATAATAGATGGTCACTTTGAAACATATATGTCCACTTCAAATTTATATCCAATTTTTAAACAAAAAATTCATCTTCATCAATTCTAATTTTTCTAGGGTGATTGTAACAAAATCAATTTCTCCATTTCAATAAACAAGCCAAACCCTAATCAACCACAATTGAGCTCCTTCTCCATAAAATAAAAATTATCCATAATCAAAACCAAGGGAGTTATAGTTTTCACATAGAGATTGTGATAAGAGGCTGCCTCTTTACATTAAGAATGCAAGCCATCATAGACTAAAAGATTCCAAGGTGATTCAAATCTTGATAAGTTTTTGCCCACAATTAGTTTAGATGAACTATATATGTTAATATAGTTTATAAATCAATATATAATACTATATATATATATATATATATATAATATAATATAATATAATATTTATGTTTATATATATAATATATAATACTATAATATTATATTAAATTATTTAATATATATCCCATACACCTATAGATGTTATATGAGTAAACCTTTCCCATGGGGATATGATGAGAATGCATATTTTTTATTTATAACAATGCCATAGGCATTCCACTAATAGATGCTTTTCTTTGAGATATAAGCTTTAGGATACTTATGAGTCCCAACAAACTACACTTTATGGGTCTGATACCATGGGTTTTGGATCACATCCAAGAGATGATCAGAATTAGAAAATGTTCAATAATTTTCTACAAGACCATATGAATAAAATTACAAAATTTCAAATATATAAATATAAGTTAAATTATCATTATGGATATTTGGAACCAATGCCAATGATTTATAAATAATAGGCTCTTTTATAGTAAGTGAAATTTCATCCACATTTTTTGAAGATGTAACGTTAATAGTATCTTTAGGAGAAATAAGTGTTGGTGGTAAACTTGAGAATGCATCATCACTAGGCATAATAGGCATACATGGAATATATGGTTTCTTTTCAAATATGTCCACTTAAAATTTATATCCAGTTTCTTATCCTAAAATTCTTCCTGGTGGCATAGAATTATTTTAGCACCATTATAACAAAAGCAATTTATCCATTGTAATAATTACAATAAAACTTGATAAGTGACAATTGAGCTCCTTATCCAATGAATATAAATGCTCTGTGATCAAACCTAGGAGTGTTGAAATTTTGATGGAGACAGTGTGCTAAGAGGCTATCTCTTTAGATAAATAATACAAGCCATTATAGACTAAAGCATTGAATGATGATTAACATCCTAATAGGTACACACCCATAATTACTTTAGATTAACTATATATGTTAATATAGTTTATAAATTAATATTATATATGTTTCAATATAATATATTTAAATTTATATTATATAATATATAATTTTTTATATTATATTACATTGTTTAATATTTATTCCCTACACCTATAGAGATTGATATGAGTAAACCTATTCCATGGGGATATGATGAGAATGCATATTGAAATTTTCAACATGGCCATAGGTAGTCCACTACATAGATGTCTTTCCTTAAGATATAAACTTTAGAACATATATGATTACCAAAAAATTAGACTTGATGGGTCTCATACCATGGATTTTAGATCATATAAAGGGATCATTAGAATTAGAAAATGTTCAATAATCCACTGTAATACCATTATTAAAATGAAAATTATATAAGTTCAAATATTTAAACAGAAGCAAAATTATCATCGTGGAACTTTGGAACTGATGGCAATGATTTAAATATAGCTGGCTCTTACACAGTAAGTGGATTTTTAACCACATGTTTTGGATATGTAACATTAATAGTATCTTTAATAGAAACAAGTGGTGATGGTATACTTTAGAATACATCATTAATAGGCATAATATGCATACATGGAATAGATGGTGTCTTTGCAGAATATATGTCCACTTCAAATTTATATCCAATTTATAAACCAAAAATTCCTCTTGTTCACTTCCATTTTCTTAGTTCCATTGTAACAAAATATTTTTATCCATTACAATAACCGAGATAAACCCTGATCAACCAAAGTTGAGATCCTCATTGAGTGAATATAGATGCCCCATTATCAAAACCAAGGTAGTTATAGTTGTGATTTAGATATTTTACGAAGAGGATATATGTTTACATGAAGAATGCAAGCCATCATATAATAAAGAATTAGAGGTGATTCATATATTTATAGGTTTGTGCCCAAAATTACTTTAGATGAACTTATTTTGATATTGTCATGGGTTTGGAGTAACTACTTTTAACTTATCAATTTACACTCTTTCTTTTTACATAACCCCTCTTCCTAATATATACATATATACATACGTATGTAAGTACATATATACTTACATATATAATATTAGTTATTATATACATATTGTATTATATATATATATAATATTTATGTAAATATGTTTATAAATCAATATTATATTATATATTTTAGTATAATATATTTAAATTTATATTGAGTAATATATAATATTATATTAGATTATTTAATATATATTCCTTGCACCAATATAGGTTGATATGAGTAAACCTATTTCATAGTGATATGATGAGAATGCATATTGTGATTTTTAATAAGGCCTTAGGTATTCCACTAACATATGATTTTCCTTTAGATATAAGCTTCAAGACTTATATGAATCCAAACAAATTACCCTTGATGGGTCTCATACCATGGGTTTTGGATCACATCTAAGGGATTATCATAATTATAAAATGTTTGATTCAACTTGATAAGACTATATAATGAAAATTATAGCTATTAAAATATAGAAATAGAAGTAAAATTATCATCATGGATCTTTGGAACCAGTGGTAATGATTTAAAAATAATAAGATCTTGCATAATAATTGGATTTTCATCTACATTTTTTGGAGATGTAACATTAATAGTATCTTTATGAGAAACATGTGTTGGTGGTAGACTTGAGAAGAATCATCACTAGGCATAGTAGGCATACATGGAATAGATGGTGTCTTTTCAACAAATATGCCCACTTCAAATTTATATCTAATTTCTAAACCAAAAATTCCTCTTGGTCACTTCTAATTTTTTTAGTGCCATTGTATCAAAATAAATTTCTACATTGCAATCACCAAGCTAAACCTTGATTAGCCACAATTGATGTCCTTATCCAGTGAATATAGATGCCCCCTAATTGAAACCATGGGAGTTGTAGTTTGGACATGGAAATTTTGTTAAGAGGCTATATCTTTACATAAAGAATGCAAACCATCATAGACTAAAGCATTTCATGGTGATTTAGATCTCAATCGGTTTACGCCCATAATTAATTTTCATGAAGTTATTTTGACATTGTCATGGGTTTGGAGTAACTATCTATAATTGTTGATTTACACTCTTTCTCTTTGCATGACCCCTCTTATCAATAAATACATGCATACATGATACATACATATGTGTGTGTGTATAATACTTTTTTATTTTTCCATTTAGGTTAAAGTGGGGTTATTTTTTAGATAGGGTTCTATGATAAGTTCAAGCACAAAAGAAACAATAGGTTAACTAAGCCATGAAAGGAAATAAGAACTAAAATAATCCAAAAACATCTAAAAATATCCCTAATATAGCCACAAAAAAACAAACACACTAATATAAATCGAAGCTTCCAGACACATCTTCCCAACATGCCTTCATCTTCTTGAGATTCATATCAATCTTTAACAACAAGTTTTCATGATCTACAGTGTATTAATAATGGCTACTCTATCCTTTGTTGCCCTTTTCTTTACCTCTATAACTGGGTTCAAATAGTTCTCTGAGATGTGCCTAAAGATTTTCAATGGTTTGGATACCTTCATACATTATAACATTATTAAAATTAACAAGAAAACTAATCTTATTATGCAAGTTTTCATTAGTATGTTCCAAGACCTCCACTTTAAAATTTAGACTGTAAATTTGGTTATGTTCCTTCCTATCTACCAAAGTTGGTATCATATTTGCATTTTCCTACTATAACACATTCACATTGCCCTTAAGCTCAGTAATATCATGCATAAACCACTTTATTATGGATTTTTTAGGTCTAATTCTTTCATAATTCTATTTGTGTTCTCCTTGCCTTTGAGTGAAGAAACCAAGTTATTGAAGACCATGTTTTGGTCATTTTGGTTCATAGAAGTCTCCCCTTTCTCTAGACAATTATCTATTGTCTCCCCAATCCCCTTCTAATTATTTACTATAATCTATACCTATTCAGTCTTACTTCCCTACTCCACATCATTATTAAACTATTTCTTCTTCATACTATCCTTTTCCACATCAATGGTAGTCTCCTTAACCATATTATTATGCAACTCCTATATGCCTTTGTTCCCTTATTTCCCCTATTTTTATTTTTTGGGTCCTAGAGTTTTCAATGCACTTCTGAGCCTTTTTTTAATGTTGACCTTTTTTTTTATTTTTTCAATATTCTTGACATTAACATTCTCAACAATTTTTTTCTTACTCCATGAGACCCTGCTCGGGCTCCCTAGATACTTGATCTAATATTTTTTAATCTTCCTAACATCTATATTCCCCTCCTTAGGATTATCTTTCTAGGTATAAGATATATTATACATAATTTGATTCATGCCTTTAAATTACTTAAAAATAAGGTAAATTACTCCCTCATGCCTAAGAGTGGAATAATTTCCATGTTTCAATTTTAGAATAGACCTTTCAATAGATTTGAGGATATAGAAACATAGACTAAAAGTCACTCCATGAATAAAATAGTTTAAAATTCTAAACAAAGACCATCTCACCACATTATATCTACTTTAAATGAAAATCTACCTCTGCAAAAGTCCTATGTAGGGTATTGAATCTGTTATGCAACTACTCCAATTGCTCACCTTCTTATAGAAAAGCCTCTTTGTCAGTTTTGAAATCTCTCAATGTATAATAAATCTTAGTATCCTCAATTATCAAACTAGACAGATGGGAGATATGTTCCTTCATAATGTCTAAAGTGAATCCATTGATAGTCTCTAGTCTATCTTTCTAAGCCTTTATGAACAAGATAGAAAAATATTTGTCAAAACCTTCAATTTTTTCCATAAATGCTACAAATTCACCAACCTATAGGGTAACACAAAATATTTAAATTTTACTAACATCCAACTAAATTTTTGGTTTGATTTTGTTTGGAAATCCTATTTTATTTATTTCACCTTCACTCTACCTACCTATATTTTCCTTATTCTCTTGGATGAACTACAAAGAGGTACAATTGCATGTTGTATTTTTGCCATTTATGAGATGTTTTATCTATTCTATATTTTTCTCCTTTGATATACTAAGATTTAATCAAAATACATAATTAATTGAATCATCTTAGGAATAAACAATGCACCTATAATCATTCAAGGCTACAACCACTTGCATAGGATTATTATCATTGTTATTTCCTTCATTATTTAAATTTAAAATCAACTCCCTAAGGAGGTCCTCATGGCCTATCAAAGTTTTAAAACCCACATTATTGACTCCCATATTTTCAAGCCATTTATAAATCCCATTCCCTTCCTTAAATTTATGTTTTATGGTTACCTACTAGAATGAGTTCAAAATTCCCTTAGCTTAATCAATGACATGCTTGATAAACTAGATTGTAGAATTTTTACCAAACCAAAAATTCACAATATTTAGATAATATACTTACAATTTTTGTAAAATAAACTAATAAATTAGGGAGTGAATTAGTTGTGCAGACATTTCATTCAATTCCATTCATCATTATTTAACCATTTAAACTAGCATAGAGATATAGTAGTGCATAGAAGAATAATCACATAAGAAAAAAGTAACACATCAACACATGAACACTATATCTATGTGGTAAAACCTCATGAGGGATAAAACCTATTGTCACAACACTTGAAATAATATCTTATAATCAATGAAACAACATTAATGAGGCACCAACCCTACAAGGAACACTAACCCCTTACTAGTTAGGCACCAACCCAGCTAGTCCTTTAGCGAGCTCCAACTTAAAAGGAGGATCCAAACCTATAAGTGATGTGGAACCTACATATACACTTAAAGGAAAAATTTTAAATATCAAACCTAAAATTCATCTCGAACTCCCTTCTTGACTAAGCATCAACCTAGCCAAGATAATCTTGATCACCTTAAGATACCTTATTACTTTCTAAATTGATGATGACCTCTTTTTTAGCTATCTATCTTCTATATCCTAAAAATAAATAATTTTAATACATTTTTAACACTCATATTATGTATATATAAATTTTATCTCACCTCATTTAGCTCACTTTAACCTTCTACCCCTCTTAAACAACTTTCTAGGCTCAGTCACTCAACATGCCTCTTCTAGGCTCATTAGGTCCAATGGACTTATCATCCACTTAAAGAATATATGTTATATGTTCATCATGATGTATTAATATTATAATTTTATTTAATGACCTACTTCTTCTCCTCTAATATCTCTTTTATTTTCTTATGTCCACATCTCTCTTAACTAGCTCAAATAGGCCAATTAGGCCTTACTTATATACTCATCACTTGCTCTTACCCTTATTGGCCAATTAATAACCTAAAAAAACTTGGATAAAATTTGGAATATTTAAAAATAAAATTTTCACATAGGAAATAATAATCACGTAAGTAGGTCATTAACTTTAAGGTCCTAAAACCCATTAGGCCTAAAGGAGACCTAATACAATTGTGTCTTAAGCACACGCTACACTTATGACCCCTTAGACCAATTTGAGTTTTAAAAAATGTATGAAACAATTATAATACACCTAAAATATACCACTTATAAAATCCACATAGGTCCACACCACCTGTAAGTCTAATCACCACTTGAACCATGCTATTAGGCCTACTTGCTATTAGCCCTTTATACATAGTAAAAGTCTATCTCATAAAACTAAATAATACAATAAATTTTTCCAAGGAAAAACATGTAAAAATAAAATTAATAGAGTATAAATAACCTTTTTAACCATAAAATTCATTTTACACTTCACTCAATCTCCAAGCACATAAAATCACTTCTGCAACAGACTCACTTTGTTTTGCCAGAAACTATCAAAACATAGTCAATAAATTTTGAACACAAACATTTGATTATACATTTATTATGAAAAAAATAAATTAACATGAACATTTGAGACTTAATAAACATCTTAATATTAATTTTAATCTCTAACACTATCTAAACAACCTCTAACTCATCTTTGCAAGATGACTACTCAAACTACCTGAGTGCTCTAAAAACATAGTCATGTAGAAGTTTGTGTTTAGCACTTGTAATGGTGTTTCCAATAAATATAATTCATATAATTAGCTCATTTTTTTATATATATCATTATAAAATATTTATATCTCATATTATAGTGATAATAATTGATCTTAAAGTCTAATCTCTCAAGCCACTCTCTAACAGTCCTTACATAATTTGATAAGCCATTTTGGCTTCAACACTAAAAATTGTTGACCTATTTATTCACCTTAAATAAAGTATTAATAGGTAATTTATGTCTCAATAAATATTTAAAATTTCATTATATATAATGACTCTTTTCATAGAGTCTCAAACTCTTCACTTCACCTAACACACCTTGAACAGTCTTTATGGCTTTAAGAACAAGTCATGGTGATCATGACTCTTAAAAACTATAGGAAAAATTAATTTAACTTAAAAATAATTTGTATTATTCCTATAAAAAATTAAAAAAAATTAAAACACAAATTTATATATGTTAATTGACATATATATACTTAAAAAATTACTCTTTCATTATCCATCTCCACTCAGGCAAGCCATCCTGAGAGCACTATTTTTACAAGTTGAAATAAGTTCCAAATAATATAATCAACATGGATATGAGTTATATATATTGAATAATTAACTTAATAAATTAGGTCCATTTTTAATCATCTGAAACTCATCCCTAAACACTTTTTCACTCTAGCCTCATTTTTCTCATTGTTTTCACTCTTTGCTAGTCTAGAGATAGGTCAACTTAGATGAGAAAATTAGTTAATAAAAATGATATAAATTTTACAAAAATCACCATGTAAATCAATAATAAGTCTTGACCTTCAATATATATCTATTTTAATGCATTAACTTGGTCAACGCTACCTGTAGCATTAAATTCTTCATAAACAAGAAGTTTACTATAAATTTTACTCATTGTCCTAAACACCACTACCACCTAGAGATTATTTATGGATTTATATACAAGATAAAAATATAAAAATTTCCTTACAATCCATTTTAGGCCATTTATATAATATCTCTCCAATCGGGTCACTGTGAGGGTTTTGAGAGAGTTTTAGACCAATTTACCTTCTTAACATTTTCTCATATAGTATTACCACTCAAATGCCAAAATAATGGTTTAAAAAACTTATTAAGACACTTTAAAATATCTCCCAAAATTATTATGACACCATGAAAATTTTACAAATGCCAATGAGCATCTAAACTTCCTTCACGGGTTCTCATCTCTTCATTCTACACACACAAAAGACCTCAAAATGTGTTTTCTTGATTTCTCCTTCAACTAAGGACCTGAAACTTGGTAAAAACCCTTAAATAAAACTGGTAAAACCTCATTCCATTCTCACTTGTGCTCTTATCACCTTGAAAACTCAACTTGACTCCTTATTAAACCTCACTAGGTCTCTTTGCACACTCAGTCTAGGACTGCCAGTTATATATGGACCTTGATCACAATTTTAAACCTATTTAAATATTATTGAAACATCATACACATGTAATATGCCTTCATAACATACTCACACACTATCAACCTTTTTCACACAATAATAAAAGGCACCAATCCTAATCAATAAGTCTCATGATACTCTCTAAGGTCTTAAGACAAGGTCTATGCCTGGATATCCAATGAAGGAATTACCTCTTATCTCACTATGAGAGTCATGTAATAGCATTAGAACCTCTTTCTAATGTTCTAAATCTTCAATACACACATTCAAGCTCATACCTTTTTGTATCATCATCATCATCATCATGCCTTTATAAGCCATGTCCATGCTCAAGGACTAATCTATCAAATAGATTTACTAGGTATCCTACCTATTTGAGACTTTATTGATAATATATATACACTCTAAGACTCATTATTATGCCAAAACACTTTCTCACAAGCTTTTTATATCACAACAAACTTCCAAGACTTCATACATAGCTCAACAATCTACTAGACCATGCTTGAGCTATCATGAATACTTATAATACAACTTCACATGATCACCTTTGGGGCATAAATGACCTTTGACTACCTTTGAAATCACTGATAAACTTAATACCACAAGCACACCTATTAAGAACATACCTCAAAAATATCCCCCTTTGGCATTGATGGAAAAAAATCTAACATAATAGATTACTTTTATCTCTCTAAGATGGTCTTTTCTCCTCATCAAGTCTTTCTCCCCCTTGAACATTAATGACAAAGGTCATATAAAATATCACAAGGTCATCTATACATAGTCCACTAATCCTAGGACCTGATCATTTCATTAATTAAGCAAGATCTCCCTTTATCCATGCATACTTCTCTTTAATATTTTTAAGCCATCTAAGTTAGCTCCCCCTAACTCCATGCTACACCTAGATCATGTCATCTAAAAATACACATCAACTAGTTACAACAAACACATTTATTTACCTTAAGTAAACTCGATAGGTCTTAAACAAACTTATCACACCATTAATGTTTGACTCAGCTCATGGCAACTTCAACAAGTCACCTCAACCAATTAGGTCTATAAACAGCTCCATATACTCCTCACAACATCAAACAACTTTCCTTATTCTCATCATGTTCTACCTAGCTAGATAGGAAATCAGTTGTATTCCTTTCTTATAGATCTTCTAATGATGATTCATCATATATTTTTAACATATGGTCACTTTTTATGGCTTAGAATTAATTTACAAAATCATACCTCTCATATAATTGGTATTATCTTAGTCTTCTTTAACTTTCATAAGTCAATATTTTCTTCAGTTCATATTATCACAACAACCTTTCCATACTCTACACACTAGGTTTGTGAAACCTTATCTATTGCAACACATTATCTATTAATACACTATTATCATAACTCACAAAGAATACTCCATCTTCAGATCACTTTAAAAACTTTATGAGCATTCTCAGGGCAAAACCAACTTGTCATATTACTCTTAAAATACTACAAGATTTTGGAATACCTAAGCAAACAATCTCTACCTTAATAGCATTAGTCTTGTAGACTAAACTACAACTCTCATATTACTATTACTATCATTGCATCTTAGATAACATGTTTCACTCAAATAGGTATTGCAACAAGATAACTTCAATAGGAAACATTAAAATTCTATCTACCACTTCACTAATTTCTTATAGGTCAAATAAGAGACATTTGTAATGTGTATATTCATATTATGTTTAATAGACACAAAGAGTCTTGAAACCATCATACCTCTTGTTTAGTATGTATTTGATATATAAAATAATAAATAAGATCAAAATAATAATTTATAGGCATCAACAATAGCTTAAAGACCTTAAGGACATATTCAATCACTTTAATCATTCATCCAAAGTGACCAATAGATCCACCCCACTAATCAAGTTACTCGTGTTTGTCAAAAGCATAGACCTTAAGCACAATATTATTTTTGAGATTTTCATATACATAAGTACACTTTTAGAAATTCCTCATAGCATCAAATAGAGCTTTAATGAAGTGAAAACATTATATAATGCTTTGAATATCAATTCAAGGTCAATAAAGAGGTTCTAAATCCACCTTAGTCCTCTCAAGTTCTCTAAGTAATAACATAGTTTAAAAAATCTAACTTAGATGTGCAATAAATACACTTGTACAGACTTTTAAAGCATATTATCACATTGAAGATATTCTATATGAAGTCTAATTCAACTTTCCTTTTTACACCAACAAGTTTTGACTTCTTTCCTAGCTTCTATAGGCAAAGGAATGCTCTCCCATTCATGCACAATTAGTTTGAATTTGAACTCCAATGGTTATAATTTTAAATCCTCCACAACTACTTCTTTAAGCATAAAATTGACTTCCTTTGTCATGCCATAGCATACATGATTATCTTTAAATTCTCATAAATTGAGATAGGAAACACTTCAAGGAAAAAAACTTCCAAAGAATCTTCTTAGGCTATTAGACAACATCTTCATGAATCATTTGAACAAAATTTGACTTTTTATGTACCTAAAATAAAAACAAAAACTTCTCTTACTCTTCATACCTATCTGATAGTATGTGATGGTCTGGTCCTTCTTAAGCTAGAATGATGGATTTTCTTTACTCGAAAAGGTTATGTGAATCACTATGATCTCACCAAAACATCTACGATACCCTCATAACATTATCTATCATCTCAATAGCCTATAAAAACCCATTTTACATCTAAATCAAGAAAAAAAAACTTCCTAAAACTTTTTAAGCATCTTGACTTGATCCCTAGGTACTCTTGTTAACCTGTAGACCTTCTTACTAGGCCTAAACCATAGTTCTACAAGACACTTTGATGCCTTGACCTGTACCTTTATTTCAAAAAATCTTAAATTTCCTTTTTATTGTCAACTTAGGTTTGATTTTATACTTGGATTTAACATAATTATTCTTCTTCAATATTTCTAGTATCAACATGTAATCTTGTAAGTAAACCTCAATGATGACCTTCACATGCTTATCCATCTTATGCTT